>JAKWBJ010000500.1:2105000-2517186 GCA_023159175.1 Wohlfahrtia magnifica
ATTATGATCTTCTACAATTTGATCAAACACTTGATTCTGATCTCCTTTGTCAAGAATTGCCTAGATTAAGGCAAGCAATTAAATTATAACGGCCAGAATTGGTTAGCAGAAAAAAGCGTTGTGTTTCATCATGGCAACGCCAGATAACTTACATTTTTGATGATCCGGCAGAAACTGAGAGAGCTATGTTGCTTTGATGTATTCACCAACAATACAGCCCAGATCTTTTACATTCAGATTATTATTTATTTCGAACTTTCTTAATGGTGTAGAAAGCCTTGAAAATATAATTGAAACAGTTTTTCGCTCAGAAGTCCTACACTGGCTTAACCCCAAAAATGGCAAAAAATATATCGATTTGAACACATTTGTTTAACAAAGCTCGTTTCACATATAAGAAAGAAATGTTTCATTTTATTTATATTGGTAAACCGAACTTTCTTGAACACCTTTTATAAAAAATTTAATTTCTTAGATGAATTTTTAGGAAACAAATACACCTAAATCACTTTATTTTTTTAGTTTACTAAAATGCTTAATAGCTCTTCATAAAAGTTTGTGTAAGTAATACTTTAATAAATGTGCTTTCAAAAACCTTGTCATTTCATATTTTTTCTTGATTCTTGACAATCTGTAAAAATTCCTGTAAATCAAGACAACCCCATGCCAAACCACCCTGAGTCTCTATTTGAAGTTATGCATAGGCGGTTCTCAATAGAGAAATTATCAGAAGTTAGGTTTTTAAATGCGATAATATTCGACGATACGAAGCGATTTTCCTAAATAGGAAAAAAAAAATCATTATCGTTATCATTGTAGGACATAAATCACAGACGTATGCTAGTGTGTGAAAAATTCCAAAGAGCATTGATCAATTGTAAAATAGAAATAGATTGTTGAGCCATAAGAATTAACTTTGTGAGACTATACGGTTTAGGAAGTTATTCTAATCGATATAATGCAATGCAAATTTTGATCTTTTTATTAAAGATAACGTTAGCAAGCACACAACGTTTTATTTTACTATGATACAATATACATATTGGTTCATACAAAAGCAATTGGTGGTTGAAAAACTTATCAAGAATAGTTATCAACAGCCTCATCCTAATAAAAGAAGGCTATCATATATTTGTTTTAAACTTTAAGTGCAATAAATTTGCGAAACCTGTGCTGTATATTGTTTTATGATTCTCATATTTTATAGTTTTCCCAGAAAATAAAAGAAAAATAAAAACAAATGAGTGAAAACAGCATTAATTTATGAGAACATAAGAAAAGCCATTTCTAAAGTATTTACCACTTTCAGTAAGATAAGCTCTCATATACTACAAAGCGTGCACGCCAGGAAAATATCATGCAACAACATCGTGCTGCACATATTGAGTGGCATTTGTTTGCTGCGTAAGTTCTTTTTATGGTGTTTGAGAATTTATTAAATGTGTTAAAAGTTTTATCGAGTTTTTCCACATTTTCGATTTTTTTATTTTTGGTTGCAATATCTTGCCTTCTTTTTATCTTGCATTAAAATATATACAACAACCATAAAAATGCTTAGAATAGTTTAAAATTTTTATTTTTGTTGTTGTTAATTCTGTATTGTATTCTCTCTCTATACTAGCCTTAAACCTGAAAGATGAACATGGTAAACGTAAGAAATTTTCATACTCCCAATCATATCCATGGTATGATAAAACCGAAATGGAAGGGTAGAGAAAATTGTTTTTCTTAAAACAACACAAACTGACTATTCAAAAAAAAAAAAACATATATGTATATAAATTACGACACCAAATCTTAAAAAAATAGAAAAAACGAGTATCTATTGAATAAAGCAATGTACGAAATCATAATGCATGCAAGACAAATAATCCAAAAGTCAAATTGGAGGCTTGATATAAAATAAAATAAAGGAACTTATTTATATGCGATTGCATGTGCATATGTATTTGCCATGAATAATGGAAAGAAAGCCAAATAAATTTGGTTTGCTTTAAGTTAAGCAAAAAAATTAAAGTAAATTATAGTTGGTCAAGAACCGGCTATATGATACATAGCAGTACAATAACATTTTTAAGAGATTTTTTTCTTGCAAGAGACTGTTATAGACTAAATAAATTCGCTTTAACGTCATGGTGTAGATAAGATCACCAATCAATCTTAAAATTTCAGAAACAGCTTAAAATTTTGAGCTTTTTCCGGGAAAAAATAGTTTTTTATTGTTCCCCGTACCAACGATTGCGCAACTCATTAAAAAATGATACTTTACTTACCATACTTTACCCTAGAATCTGAGAAGGAAATAAAATTTTAAAGTTTATAAATAATCAAAGTACCTTCTTTCCTATTGTTATTTGCATTTGGAATTATCTTAAAGGTATCAGAAATGAAAAATTCCTCACTCTACACACTACACAATATTTTCTTTGATGAGTAAATATAGTAACACATTTATCTTTATAAGGTTGGCTTCTTTGTTTTCACGCCGCTCTTTCAGCCAGGGTTGGCAAAAAACCCAGGTTTAAAAAAAAGCCGCCCACCGGGTTTTATTGGATTTTTTGATGGTTTTTTTAGGATTTATTGGGTTTTATAACTGCTTCCAAATTTCGTTTAATTCAACAGAATTTTATGTTTGTTAGTATAATTATGTTGTTTTAATATTTGTAATGCAATTTTGCATTTTAGTGGGATCAAGGCGGCATTGTGTACTATGAGTTGCTAAAACCCGAAATTCGGAGCAGATTGCAATTACTTCGGTAGAACGGTGCATCATGAGAAAAACGTCCAGAGTATAAAGACAGAGAGACAAATATATAAAGTTTTCATTTTGCATGGCAACGCTCGCTCTCTCGTGGCAAAGTTGCCAGACAATTTTCGATCAAATTCTCCAAACATAGCTCCTTCTCACTATTGACTTTTGAAGGATGCAATAACTATTACAATAGTATGTCACAGAATTATTTCTTTTGTATAAATATAAAATCGGATTCAAAGTGGATCGCCTCAAAAAGCGAGAAGTTTTTCTAAGTTTTTCATTAGCCCAGAGCTGCGTGATTTGATAATTTTTTAATTTAATAAAATTGTTAACTCATTATCATTTTGAGCTCAAAAAAGGGATCGAATTAATATATACTCACAATACTTAAATTTTTAATTTTTTTTTTTTTTTGTAAAAAAACAACAAAAACCTTTAAATAAAAAACCCACCTGGGTTTTTTTATATAAAACCCAATACAAATAATAATAAAACCTAATCTTTCTCGTTGCTCCAAGGTTAAATTATATGATTCGCTCGCGGTTTGCGAGTACACTCGATGGCCATGTGGTCCATCAAGGCCATATAATAACTCATCAAGGACAACCAAACAAGTTAGAGACGAGTAATATTGAGTTGAGTCCTCCATAAACCTGATGTTGAAAATCACGTAGTCCTCGCGATAGACGACCGTTACAAATGACAAATTTGACCAGATTCTTCAGTGAGACATCCCGAAGACAATCCAGATCATGGAGGAGACGGGCTTAGAATAGTCACAACAAAGCTGCTGTACCGAATCCACCTCCCACACGCTCGGATATGTGTCCTAATCCCTCTCAAAAGTCAGAAGAATTCTAGTTTTCAACTTACAGAGAAGCCCAAAGCATCCTGGATATCCAGAAGTAGACCGCCTGCGTTTTACGCTACTCAACGCCTACCTACTCAAATTAAATTCTATGTCTTTAGATTCGATTTTTATCAATTTCGCTGAAGCAAAACAATTTTAGTGTTTTTTAATATAATTTTCGTTCGGTCAAGTCTTCCGGTTTTTTTGATATTTATTTGGTGAAAAATTAAGAGGACAAATTTTTTAGTAACACTTAAGATAATTCAGAGAAAATTTTTTCCCAATTGCAATAGTTCATAAACAAATGAAATATAACAAAAAATTTTAATATATTAATCAGACGATATTTTTGGACTATAAATTATCTCTTGTATATATACAACATGACTCTGATGATGAGGCAGAATCTGAAATACTATTGATAAAAATTCATGTTGACGAACCGAACTTTTCTGGTAATATTTGTGAAGAGGGTTGAGCTGCCCGATAAATTCGAAAATCAGGGTTTAGAGCTGAAGGAAATGTACTATATTATTTCTGAGGATTCTAGAATTAAGGTGGAGTGCCAAGAAAAGCACTTAAAAAATATGAAATGTAGAAAACTATGAAATAATCTTAAAGAAGATGATATAGAAATGCTTCAAAATGCAATTAATATAATCAAAAAATATATAAGTCTATTTCAGTATGACACGGTATCGACCAGAGCCAGTAAACGAATTCAGCTAAAGAGACATTTCAATCTAATTACGTTGGAACTGAGGGTATCTATTGACGCAAAACTGTGCACGTAGATCGCATACCCGAATACACCTACTGGCCCTGTCGATAGAACAATGTAATCATCGGGCAGTCTAAGAAAGAATGAAAGCCCAACTTCATCAGAGTTAAGCCCCGATAACGCTGTCTTTAACCGATATAGATTGAGAGAGTCGTCCCAAAGAACAGATCCATCTGCCTGAATATTCCTGGTAGGAATTTTAGTACCATAGGTCCTATAGAATTTCAGAGTAGATAATTCATAATCCGTCCCAGGCGTCCACACGGTTGATAAGTACATATATCAAGGGGTGTTATAGCAAGCATCGTCTCCACACTGGCCTAAGGAGTGGAACACAAGCAGCCAGAAATAGCAAACCATGTCAGCCTCTGCACCTTGTTCAGAATGTCGAGGTATGACTCAATTCCACCAGTCAAGAGCGCACATAGGTAAAGATTGGTCTAATATCTGCGGTGTACATCCAGTGCAAAACATATAGACTAAAACCCAATTTTTTTCCAAAAGTCTTCTTACATACGTAGAAGGCACATAAAGCCTTTTTCAACCGACTCATAGCATTGCGTTTACATCAGAGGTTAGAGTTCAGTGCCTGGATTCCTTTTAAAACCACAGAGTAGTGCCGCCCAATTTTGGCAGCCTGAACTCCAAAAATTTTTACCGCCGGGCAAAAAGTACCAGCTCGGTTTTTGTCAGGTTTATCCCCAGACCATTTTCCCTGGCCAAGTACAGAAGAACGACTTTCCCTTCAGGTATGCGAGCTGTGCTCCGCAGAATTTGTCAGGATGAAGGAAATTTTGACATGAACATCAATCAGTCGTTCTAGTGTTTTCATTGAAAAGCATGATAGATTGATTCGCAAAGCCGCGAGATTTTCATCATATCTACAATCCGGAAAGTGCATACTCTTTACTAATGGTACATTTTTTCGATGTAACGTTGTCTTGTAAAATTTTTTTGTATTATTTTTTTTGCCCATTTATCAAAAATGTGTCTCATCCGTAGCCAAGGGCGGCATATTCACGTTAAGATTTCCGGCTACTCCGGCTCTTTCAAATCTTCCTACTCTCACCTCCATGTAGTGCTCCCCGAGTAACCTGAGTAATCTAAGCATAGAAGTGGTAACCAATTCATGTGAAAACCTTAGGCAACAAGAGATTGAGCTTTAGTGAGTCCACTCTGACGAATTAGGTTTAATGGTCCAACAAAGTGGTGTAAAATTTTATGGGATTTTGTACGATTGGATCGGTAACAGAAAATACCTTGTATATCAACGGCAGCGACTACATACCCCAAAGCTGGATACCACCATCGCCTTTAACTCCCTAATGTACGGTTTTGCGCTGAGCTTGGGACCATCCATGTAAGAACACACCCCAATGAAAAGTCTAAAAGAGCGAAAAAATGATTCCCCCAGGAAATGCGATAGGCAGTACAGGGATGCCTAAGAAAAACCAGATGCGAGGTGAATGAACCGCTAGCCATCCTTCGAATACTTTCTCGGTTTTCTAATATCAGCATAATCTGCGTGAATGCACCGACGAACGAAATATACAAAGAGGTAAAAGAACGCTTCTATGATCGCTTGGAATGTGCATACAAACGACGCCTTCGCCACGATATTTAAATCCCACTTGGCGATTTTAATACCAGAGTGGGAAAGGAAGGACAAGTTCCAGCTGCCTGCATATCCTCTGATCAATCGACGAGTTCTCAGATTGATCACGCTGTAATAGGCGGGCGACATGCCTCCAGTGCGCACTATTCGGGGAGCCAACATCGACTCGGGTCACTACCTCGTTGTTACTAAGATTCGTACTCACTTATGTGGAGTAAAAAGATCATTGGAACACGCCCTTATGAATCTGAAATTGGCGCCAGTTAGTGCAGGATAGATCAAGACGGCGTAATTTTTTTAACTCGTACAAAACCGGCAGACGGATATAGTACCACATAAAGTAAGTAAAGTCTCATCCGTAGACAAGATGTTCAGCGTTTCTTTTCGACGAACACAGCACAGATTTTCTATATTAATTTGGAAACGCTTTTTAAGCTTAAAAATGTTCGTGTTTTTTTGACAAAACTTACCTAAAAGAAACATAAAATAAACTACAGTTTAGACATTGAACAGTTGTACTTTTTAAAGATACAAATTGTACAAATTAAAAATTTTGTATATCCGTATTTCAACAGTGGCTCTGAATTTTTTAATTAATTGTAATAAAATTCTTATTCTATTTAGGAAGTGGTATATATTATACATAAAAAAATATTTATAATTATTTCTTTCATTTTGTTTTTACAAAAATTTGTGCTTTGCTCGACATAAGAAAAAAATTTAATAAAATTTGAAGACATTTGTTTGCACTTAATGCATACTGTCATAACTGTATAAGAAAAATATTTTTATAATAATAAGTAGTATAAGAAAATATAATAAAACGTATTAAAAAAGTATCTCTCGTATACAACAGACTGTGCGATGCAACATTTCTTTTGTGCTTCATTATCCACTAATGAACAAAGAGCTTAAGGGATCACATACCAAACACGCAAAAACGACAAAAAGTAAAGGAATGAAAAAAGTGGCATTTTCATAAAACAAATAACAATTCAACAGTAGCAGTTGCAAACGATGTGAACAGAGAAACGTTTGTGCTTTTTGTTCCAACAGAAGAATATTCCGTCTCTTTCTTTTTGTTTTGTTTCTTTTTTCCTTTTTGCCATTATTGTCATTTTGTAGAGAAAGAATACAAATATTTAAAGGTTAAGTCGTTTTGTTTAACAGCATACAGGGACTGATGGTCGACAAAGGATAGGCTTTACAGTTATTAAGGTATGATGGTTTTCACATATAAGAAGGAATTATTGAAAAGTGTGGTCTCTCATATACATACATACATACACCGAAAAGATTCATATGTTTTACGTCTGCTATCATTATATGATATTTGTTACACATAACTTTGACGAATACAGTATGACTAAGATATGTTTATATGAAACAAAATCCTTTAACTTGACTGTCATTTCGTTTTTGCCTATATAAGAGTGTGTTCGTTTCAAAAAAAGTAATATAAGAAAATAAAAGGATTTTACGAGAAGTGCATTACGTGAAATTTACAAGTACTTAAGCCTGCTTTCTTTAAACCATTCCTTCTTTTTTATCATGGCTCAGTTTTTTCTTGGTCTTTATGTTTAAGCCATTAAACGAATATAACAAATACCTGTCACTTTAAAACTGGCTGCTAGTTCGTATATCTTCTGACTGTTAAAATTCAGTAAAAACAGGATCTTTATAAGCAAAAAACTACTCTTGCAAATAGTGTTTGCATTCCTGTCATATATGACTTTTTTTTCTTCATTAATTTTTTGTAAGCTAACAATGGCTTATACATATATGGGGAAACATTTGTAGTTGAAATAGCCACATGCCGTTTATAAATAACGAATGTCTAAAATATATTTGTATGTAGACGCAGAACCAGAAAGAAACAAAAACCGCTCACTTCTCTTCCTATTAAATCAGACACAGCGTCACCTAAAATCTTAAAAAATATCATAAAAATGCAAGGACATATATTTTTAATATCAATAAAGCGAGCTTTGTTGGATAATTTACGACAATTATGTTTAAATATGATTTTGGCCATGTGGACGCCACATCTGGCGCTTACAAGAGGCAAACTGGAACACCAATTTTCACAAAGTTTCCGCAGCAATATGCTGCTGTATTTCCACAATAACTCTTTGAAAGTTGATTGACAGATATTCAGTTGTCTCTAGTTTATCGACGTAGACAAGTGACTTTACATAACCCCACAGAAACTAATCCAATGGGATTAAGTCACACGATATGACCAATTAAATGAACCCATTACTTGAAATTACGCTTTCATCAAAAGTTTCTTTGAGTAAATCAAATTTAGCTAACTGAAGTAAAAAATATTTCTGACCATGTCCCTGTACCGTTCATTGTCGACGGTGAACATTCTGATTATCATCGTTTTTGAAGATATATCGACCAATTACTCAACCAGACCATAAAGCGCCTTAAACGGTAGTTTTCTGTAGATATAATAGTATTTCGACAAAAGCTTGTGGATTATCCTCACTAAAAATGCAACTATTCTGCTTACTTACGTAACTATTCATGTAAAAATTCAACCGAAGTGCACGATAAGTTTTATGAACAGAACTATTATTTTGATTAAAAAATTCAATAATTTGCAAACGTTGATGTGGTGTAAGTCTATTCATAATGAAATGTTAAACCAAACTAAACATAAAGTAACTATCAGCTATTAATTCGATTGTCAAATAAAGCAGTATTGGCAACTCAAAGACATGAATCTCTGAAGAAAACACGATATATGTTGCGAGTCAGATCTTCTAAGTCATAAGTCGTATGTTTACATGCTTGATGCTTCAGTTACTAAAATGCTTTTAAAGTCCTTACCATAAGAAATACCCAAGTTTCCATAAAGTGCTACTGTGTTTGTATAAAATATTCTTTTTTTTATGGGTTAGGCCTTAATTTAGCTCCAAAACCGGAGCTCTCCAGCATGTTCTAAAAAAAGCAGCGTCCAAATAATAAGTAGAAACCTAACATCGAAGTTCTTCTGAATCCAGAATTAAATCTCCCTTTCGACTCTACCACTAAAGCTAAATCATAAATCATAAAGCTAAGCTAAATCATACTCAAGGTATGATCGATCATCGAGGCTATAACCAAGCCTTCATGAAGATTATTTTTAGGCCTTTTTTAGGTTATTACAACATATGATTAATTGTCATGCCAAGCTCGGTTTTTTTTTAATATACCGCCTTTTAACTCAAAGGTCAACACTGCTCCTGCCAACAAGCTGCATGATTTAGGAGAAAAGTTACTTTTGTGTGCTTATTAAACAATATTTTTAGCGGAAAGACCAATACTTAAGCCAAGGCTAAGCTTTATAATTAATGTATGAGCTCTACACCATTAATTTCAATGAAAAAAAAAGTGGTTTAGTGAATTTCGTTATGGCCGTATAAGTATGGAAAACGCCAAACGCCTTGAATGTCCAGTCTCTACACTAGAAAATTTAAAAAAATCATTACATGGATCAGAGATTGAAATTGCTAGACATTGCACAAAGGGGCAGTATTGTACATTTTTGAAGTCAATTAAAGGGCTGGGTTTGGGTAAAAGAAGTAGGTACGATTAGAAAAGTCGTGTTCTTAGTATTATGAGTCAATCAAAAAAAAAAAAAATTACATTTGGCTGAAAATATAAAGAAAAGGATTAAATTAAAATATACCATTTTGTTTGTTAAAACAACAAAGCTAATGCAAATAATTATAAAAAATTTAAAGGCTACAATACACAATTGATATTTTTAAGATAAATTATTTTATATTTATTCTTTATGATTTTGCATTTCATCAGTATTTCCGTCACTGCTTAAGTTGTAATCATACTTATCAGATGACACAACCACTTGTTTTTCATGGGAATCTTGTGACCAGCGACAGAAGTGAATGGTGTCCTTACAAAAAATATCTTCAGTGACGAGGCAAACTTTCACTTCAGTGGAATCGTTAACATACAGAATTGCTGCATCGATGCATCCATAAAGAGTGACTATTTGGGGCGGTGTCATTGGGCCGTACTTATTCCAAAATGAGGTCGGCCAAGCAGTTACCGTGAATGGTGTTCGCTATCGCGAAATTATAATGAACTTCTTGTGGCCAGAAATTGAGGATATGAACCTGGACGATATGTGGTTCAAACAGGATGGTGCCACTTGCCACACAACCAACGAAACAATGGCTCTTTTGCGAGAGCCGTGTTATCTCATGTTTGGCGACCTTAGTTGGGTGCCACGATTCTGTGATTTGACACCATTGGACTTCTATCTTTTGGGATATTTGAAAGAAAAAGTGTACGTCAATAAACCAAGAACAACTCAAGAGCTAATGGATGAAATAATTTAGCATTAATTTATATTTATTTATGCCACCGAAGCTGTGAAGAGCATTAAGCTGATGTTTTGCTTTACACATAATTGTCATAGATCCTTCTGTCACAATAAAAAATATTAAGATAATTATCTGAAACCCTTTTGCTTTATTTACAATTAACATCGCTAAATCATACTCTGGAAGCCACCAGGCTTCGGCTGATCTTGCAACTTAAAAGTTTAAATTTAAAAATGCAACAAAATGAAAACAGATTACAAATTTTGCCAAATGAATATTTTTGCTGTGAAGTACAATTATTTCGGTTAGAAATTAAATATTATTTCATTCCGCGGCTTGTGAGGTCGTACCCCATTCGATCGGATCAATTTTTCAGAGCTTTTTCGAGTGTATAGGGTCGTATCTCGGCAATGGCATCACAAATGTTAGCCTTTAAATGCTCAATTGTCTCTGGTTTGTCAGCATAACACTTGTTCTTAACGGCGCCACACAGAAAATAGTCCAACGGTGTCGAATCGCAGCTTAATGGCGGCTAACTGACATTACCATTTCGGCTAATTAAATAACCATCTTGACGCAATAAGTCGATTGTGGTATGAGATGAGTGGCAAGTTGCATCATACTATTGATACCAAGAGCAGTTACAAAAACATCGGTTATCATGATGCGATAAGTGTCTCCATTGAACGTAATGGTGGCGCTGTCCTCATTTTCAAAGAAATATGGGCCAGTGATACCTTCGTTCCATAAGCCGCACCAAATAATGACTCGTAATGGTTGCATTGGCTTCTCTAAGACCACGTCTGTGTTTATGGGCTGAAAATACGGCAATTTTGCTTATTAATGTACTCACCAAGATAAAAGTGAGCTTCATCTGAAAAGATGATTTTTACAATTTTTTCACTCTTTTGCTATTTCCGACCAATTGTCTTTATTTTGGTAATAAATTTCCAATAAATAATATGCTGAATTATGTGACAGCATTCTATTACGTCAGATTCGAAATAACTGCTGTTTCAAATTTAAACCTAGAGATGATCCACCTGTAATAAAGCTGTTTTAAGCTCTTTCTGAAGTTTTTAATTACTTCTTACCAATTGCTCGAGAAATACACAAATACTAATCAGGACTGGACAGATCGAAATTACTTTCGCTGGAAACTAGACACTTTGGAGTAAATACCCCATATAAAAATGTACTTGCCAATTCTTGCCGATAAAAGATCCCAATATTTGCAAAATATATTTTCGATTTTTTCGATAGTAAAGATATAGTTTTTTTTTAAATTGGTCGTGGTATTATTTGAATTCATGTATAAATAATAAGCGTATAATAATAAGTGTATAAATAATAACGTAAAAAAATTAAATTGACGGCATTCATGTTTTGTAAACGTATAAAGTTGGTGGAATCAAAACTACTCTTACAAAAATCTTTTTTAGTTTGAAGTTTGTACAGGCGCGTCCTTTGTCAAACACGAAATAATAAAAAATATAAATACAGTTCAACCAAGAGAAGTGTAAGCTATTAAACCTAACATACATTTTTCCTCAATTCTCACTTTTTAGAATGAACTTTTTTCTAAAAATTTGTTTGGACTGCCCAATGTACATTGGTTTCAATTTAAAATGATCACTTGGCTATGAAAAAGCTTTCCGCCAGATAGGTGTCGTGTTTGCTTACAATCGACCGCAAACAACTTCCCAGAAGTGTTTCACGTTGTCCAACTAAAATATGGCAGTTTATTTTTAATTTAAAACGATGGATGGAACGTGAATCCACCACAACACACTAAATACCAAACAACTGTCAAAACAGTGGTGAATTAGTAGCAAGGAAAGAAAAGGGATGACTTTTATCCAAAAACCTGTGTTGCATTCAAAAAATCGAAAACATATTGACCCGCCCTCATACAAACCGCAAGTAATTGTTTCGTTTGAAAATAAAGCCTATAGATTTTGGTCAATTTCACCTCATTTTATAAAATATTATTTAACAAATGACTGTTATTTTGAAAAAGTTTTTTTTTCAACTAGTGCTTATTTCGTGAATGGTAACATTTAGCTCGTGTCTGATTTGACAGATAATTAGTTTTATCCTTCCGCTGAACGAATATGGTTGTGTATATGCTTGAACAACGCTGGAAAATATTGCGACATTACTTTGAAAATCATGGTAATGTTGAAGAATGTGTGCGGAGTGCTCAGATGAAGCTCATTTTGATCTTGGCGGGAATGTAAACAAGCAAAATTGTCGCATTTGGGGCACAGAAAACCCGCACGCATACATTGAAAAGCCAATACACCCAAGACGAGTCACTGTTTGGTGCGGATTTTGGTCCAGAGGCATAATTGGGCCATTTTTCTTCAAAAATAAGCAAGGAGTGGCCGTTACAGTCAATGGCGATCGTTATCGGGCCATGTTGAACGAATTTTTGTTCACAAATTTGAAGAGGAGGATATTATCAACATTTGGTTTCAACAGGACGGCGCTACGTGCCACACAGCCGAAGGCTACACTCGATGTTTTGCGCCCTGTTTTTAAAGATCGCATTATCAGCCGCAGAGCTGATGTCGTTTGCCTACCTCGGAGCTGCGATTTGACACCGTTGGATTATTGTTTGTGGACTGCCGTCAAAGGTAAGTGTTACGCCAACAAGCCAAAGACAATTGACGCTTTAAAGGACAATATTCGTGAAGGCATTGGTAAAATACAGCTGCACACAATCCATAATGTGCTTAAAGATTGGACCGATCATATAGGCTACTGCATGGCGAGCCGAGGCAGCCATTTGAATGAAATTATTTTCCATTAATAACCGGAAGGATTGTACTTTCAAATAAAAAAAGAAATTTGAGAAAATATTTAGTATTTTTTTTTATAGCATTTTCAAAAAAAATAAATAAAATTATGTGGCGGACCCTTTAGTATATAATCTGAATACCTACTGCAGTATGGCCGCATAGTATTTCCGCATAGTATATTTACACTTTGATAGTCCATGACTGGTGCGGCATGCACTTCTCCGAAGTCAAGTTACAAGTGATTCCCGTAGCCTGACAAACCGACTAATCGTAAATGTACCTGTATAATCTATTAAAAATGTATATATTTTAAGATCCTAGTAGGCGGACGTTTATAGCTATCAAGCTTGATTTCACATAAGTACAAGAAAATAATAAATAATAAATGTAAAAAAAAGCTTTGAACTATATTTTATGTTAAGGTTTAGGTCAATGTTTTGCTCGATTATTTTGACAGACATCGGGATTTCTTACTACAAAATTTACTACCCATTAGATGCAATACTTTAAAGTCAATCATCGTTTTTAATAAACTATAAAAAAATAAATGACTACGATTTTAAAAAGATATTTAATATTTTATCTATCATAGTCCTTAAAGTGCTAAACCCATAGGATAAACGTATATTTCCCAACACTATGGTGTATTGTAACATAGATTCATCTAATGATGAAGAGTGAAAAAACTTGTTTATGTTTACCAACAGATTTTAATACTTTAAATTGAAACCTAGGATTGTATCATTTTAATTTGTATACAGTCGCTAAAATTTTTGTTTTTACTTTACCTTTTCTTTTTTCACCTGACACTATGTTCCGTCTTTGGCTATTAGGGAGATCGATTATTCGACTTTTTTCAAAAACCGGTTTTCGAAAAATTTTAAAAGTAGCACTTTAAAAAAAAACGGTTTTCGGTTAATAATAATTCAAATAACCGGTTAGCCGGTTCTTTTCTTTAAATAAATTTTTTCCTAATTCTTGAAGCGCAGAGCTGGAACACGTTGTTTTAAAAATAAGCAGAAGCTAACGGGGAGCTTAAAATTAAAGTGGCAATCAATACTAAAAATAATTCTAACAAATCTCATAAAAACTATGTCAAAACGGCGAGTGGAGGCCATAAAAACAATTTTCGTTTTTGTTGTATTAGAGTAGAGTATGGATTTAAAGTTTTGTTATTATAGTTAAAATTTCATTGCCTAAGATAATAAAAATTAAATGTTTAACTTTGAATAAATCTATTAGTAATATACGAGTCCATAATTGCCTCGAAGAGAAAATTTGCTTTGATTTCAAGCAGCACTATATGTAAATTTATGCACTACGTATTTATTTGTGTCACTGTGGTATGTAAGGCAAGAACACACCTTCCAACCAAGAAGTCTTCGGTTTATTCCCAGACCACACCATCTGACAATTTTCAAGAGCGATATCACCTCACAACATTACTAGCGAGTAGTTATGTTTATTTACGCTGTTAAAAGCCTCACTAACTAATACATCTGCCGTTCAGAAACGGCGTTTGTAGGTTTGTGGGCTTTCTAGTAGATCATTCTCCATATATAAAAATCAATATTTATTTATAGAAGATTAGGAATGGTTATTTTTGCTCTAGAGTGCGTAACTTTTTCGATCTACCTTGGTTTTTACGTTCTTTGAGAGACGTTTAAGGTTGTCACATATAAAAGAATAATTAAATTTATACAAATAGTTAAACGATGAGCATATTTGCAATAAAAAATATACAAACCTATAAAAATTAAACTTATTTAAATTAACCAGTTATTCGTGCTAAGTTAAACGATTTATTCGGTATTCGAAAAATGAAGATTTTAAAAAAAGCGTATTCTACAAAACCAATAAAACCGTTTAAAACCGGTCGAAAAATAATTGTCCGACCTCCCTATTAGCTATAGTCCTTATAATAATAATTCTTAAAAATATGTAATTTTCTATTGTGAGCATGTGTTAAATTTAATCAAAGGACATAGTGATTTTGCGAAATAACGAGAAATAATTACATATGAAAATTTTTATGATGAACGACGAATAATTATATTTAATAATTGAAATAAAGCATTAAACACATAACAGACAGCAAGCAGCATGAAAGCAGCGGCAACAGTAATATTAGGTTTCATTGTCATGTGTTTTATTTGTCATAAAAATATTTGTTATAGAAAAATATTTTTCAGTGGTGATACTCAAACTTTAAAACGTATGTATTCTAATTTTGACATTTTGCTATCTGATGCTTGCTGTGGGTTATGTGTTTAATGCTTAATAAACGTTTTTCAAATGAACTATAAAAAATTAAAAGATTTAAATATTTAACATTGTATGTATATATTTCAATAACAACATTTACGGTCTTAATTCAATTCAATCAACTATTAAAATGAATCGCGGTAGCATGAGAACGTATGCTTTTTGTAAGCCACAGCAAAAGTTTTATCGTAAAATTTGTATCAAAAAGGTTTCCATAAGACTCCAATAGCCAAAACATAACAATTTTCACATTAAGAACCTGAATAGTGAAAATATTTTGGAAAACTTTTTTAATTGAAATCAAATAAGATAAAAATTTGACACGAATATATCATGCAAAACCTTTACTTAACAAATTAGTTTTGGAATAATATTGTACTTCCAAATATTTTTTAGATGTAACAAAATTCTTATATGAAAAAAGAAGAAAGAAAATTACATTCGGTAGGAAACTTAAAAAACTACAGACAATGTAACTTTTTATGTTGTAAGGTTGTTGTCTTTTTAATAGCAATGGACAAACCATATTTGTTCAAGCGATTAAGTACTAATATATTTATATATAAATATATTAGTACTAATATATTTATATATAAATATATTAGTACTTATATATATATATATATATATATATATATATATATATATATATATATACTTATACTTAAATCACTTTTTGTACAAAAATTTTTATTTACCAACTAGGTATATAAAAAAACCAATTATTCGTGACAATACAGTTAAAATATGCCACCGAAGAGTTAATATTTAGCTCCTAATATATAAATAAATATATATATATATATATATATATATATATATATATATATATATATATATATATATATATATATATATATATATAGTTAATATATATAGAGTTATATATAGAGTTAATATTTAGCTCCTAATATATAAATATATATATATATATATATATATATATATATATATATATTTATATATTATATATATATATATATATATATTTATATATTAGGAGCTAAATATTAACTCTATATATAACTCTATATATATATATATTTATATATTATACTTAAATCACTTTTTGTACAAAAATTTTTATTTACCAACTAGGTATTTAAAAAACCAATTATTCGTGACAATACAGTTAAAATATGCCACCGAAGAGTTAATATTTAGCTCCTAATATATAAATATATATATATATATAGAGTTATATATAGAGTTAATATTTAGCTCCTAATATATAAATATATATATATATATATATATATATATAATATATAAATATATATATATATATATATATATATATATATATATATATATATATATATATATAGTTAATATATATAGAGTTATATATAGAGTTAATATTTAGCTCCTAATATATAAATATATATATATATATATATATATATATATATATATATTTATATATTATATATATATATATATATATATATATATTTATATATTAGGAGCTAAATATTAACTCTATATATAACTCTATATATATATATATATTTATATATTAGGAGCTAAATATTAACTCTTCGGTGGCATATTTTAACTGTATTGTCACGAATAATTGGTTTTTTAAATACCTAGTTGGTAAATAAAAATTTTTGTACAAAAAGTGATTTAAGTATAAGTAACAAATCATTGGCCCATAGTTAAAAAGTAAAATATACTTTAAGAGAAAGAAAGCGGACTTTTTCTAAAAGTCGACTCGAACACATTCATAGACAACTTAAGGTATACTTTTGACGTTATATGGTAGCCGACTGTAAGCATAAAACAAGCTGAAAAGTAGAAAAATTTTTGAAAATGTTAGAAAAGACTCTGCTATCATTGACGATTTTGAAAGGGATTTCAATGAAAGGAAATCTAAAATATATAAAAGAAGGTTTAATCCGCTGAGAGTCTGTGCGTTAGTGACATAACATAAAATTCGCTAATGTGTCTGGATTATATTATTCGTTATTTATTTTTTATGGAATTTGTTGACTTGCAGGAAAAAATAATATTAAACAAACCTTGTCTATATATATCTTCAGTTCAGTTTAAATCAGTTCATTTATGAGTCTTAAATGTATGCAATCTTAACTCATTCAACCATTAAATTTAACCCTTTAGGAACTTCTTTTTAATTTTTGACTTAAGAAATATTTATATTTCACTTTTTAATAATCAAAAGTAATTTTTTAAAATTTTGTTTCTAAAAACAATTTTTGGGCCTTATGTCATATGGCAAAGAATGCACTTTAATCAGCTATACACAGCTTTATTAAACTAGGTTCGGGATATACATAACTTATTGCTTTTAGTAAAATTAATGATTACCTTATAAATTACTTACACAAGTTTATCAATCAAAGTACACACACACAAAAATTAAGTAATAAAATATATAAAAATATAAAGAAATAATTTTTTACAATATTTTAATCGAAATATTTTTACCATTAATTTTTACAAAACTAAAAAATACAAATTTACGAATAAAAATATTTTTAAATGAAAATGGCTTTACTGTTTTTCATAATGTTCCCTTGATGATCAATACACTTGTGCTTGTTCAAATCATTTCCTAACGTAGTTTTTCCATTCATCTTGATACGCCACCAAAACATGGTTTTTGAACGCTTCAACTGCTTTTTCGGCGCTCGTAAATCGTTGATTACGCCTTTTAAAATCAGGCCGGTACGGAGGATGAGACATCAATCCAATGTTTTGTCTGCTCAAAATTTCACTTCACGAAATGTGAGTCATGATGGAGAATGATTCGTGTTCGGCGGTTCGTTTTACGAATTACTCCGAAGACTTTCGGCAAAAAAATGGTCGCATACCTCGCAGAATTGACCGTCCTATGTTGCTCAAGCAAAACAATGGTCATATTATCCATTCGGCCGAAGAAAGAGGCGCTGTTTCGCTGTGCTTTTTCCACGAACAACTTTTGTTGGATTTAGCACGTCTTTGAATATCCACACAGTACATTGCTGTTTTGTGTTCGGCTTATATGTATATATCCATGATTCGTCACCCTTCACGATTTTATACAAGTCTTTTAAAGTACCACGGTCGAGCTTTACAACTATTTACTTACACCAATCGACGTGAACCGTTTTTTGAGCGATTGATAAGTTATAGGGTATCCAACGAGAAGAAGTTTTTTTTAGAACTAAGTGTTCGTGCAAAAACGTATGTATTAAAGTGAAATTAATGTGCAAGGTTGCCTCTATCTCACAATATGTCACATGACGATTTTGCATTATCAGTTCACGCACTACATCTATGTTTTGGCACAACAACATCGGTTGTTCAACGACCTTCATGGAATTCGTCAGCTACCGAACTATGACCACGTTTGAATTCACTATACCAGCGACTTACTATGGATTTTGATGGTGCTTCATCGCCATGTAAAGAACTGAGTTCATCGACACATTCTTGTTGAGATAATCCACGTCGAAATATGTTAAAAATAATCTAACGAAAACCTTCACTTGATATTTAAATTTTTTGGCAAAATTGATTTTCGTAACTCACTATAAACAAAACAAATATTAACAGTACATCAAAACGTTGTGAGTACGTTTATGCAAAAAATGTCAAACTTTCGACATTAGTGTTGTCAGTTCCCGAAATATAAATAATACCCCTCGCATAAAAAAGTAGCATTCACATATAGGTTTTTTGTTCAAAAAAGGCGCTAAAAAGTGGCTATGCCAAATGGCATAGAATAACTGAAAGGGTTACAAACTTGTCACAAATAAAGCCGTGTTTTTATACCATATTTTAAATATTTAGCGAAAATTTTGATGCAAAATATAATATCTGTCTATTAATATTAAGTCATACTTTATAAAAAGAAAATATACAAAAAAAATATTTATTAAGCATTTTATTGCTATTGGCTAGTTACATACCTAAATACATGCATAAATACAACACGTTTGCTTTATTATATTCCGCTATATTTGTTTTCGAAAAAGGCTTTTTGCGAGTGTACAATTGTCGTATCTATTGGTTTCATAAGAAGTCTTATTGTTTATTTTATGTGTCATTATAAAGAAATGCACTTAAAAAAGTGAACAGCAGTTGCTACAAATGGTTTTTATTATTTTCGTGATATTTGCCTTAATTAAATGACATTTCTTTTAAAATTAGATTCCAAAATTCGTATTCCATTTTATAGTACTTATTTCTCTAAGATCAACAATTTTATTGTCGTTAATGTTCTTTTCGTACACGGAGTAGACAAAAAGAGTTAGGAAAGTATACAACTTTAATATGTATCGTTTAGTACCAAGAAGCAAAACTATTTTAAATTAATTTTTAATGTGCACAGGCAAAGAATAACAGATGTTAAGTGTGTATTTGGAACAAAAAATTATATTATAGTCTTAATGCACAAATGACATTATTTTTTACTGTTTTGCAATGTTTTTAAATTTTTTTCTATATTGTTACAAATTTCTTGATTTGTAAAGCCATAAACGATATTGTAAAATTTACGAGAATAACCCTACCCGCCTTGCTAGGAGCCTTTGTGTTGTATACCAATAAAATGTATATCACATAAGAAAAATTTAATAAAATGTACACATTTATTGTTTTTGAAATCGGTTGAGTAGTTGTCGAGTTATAAAATGAGAAACGTAGGACAATTTTTTATATATTGTTAAGTACTGACCTTTTTTAAAACGCTCTTTTGAATTGCATAAAATAAAATAAATGCAGCGAATTAATTGCTTTATACAGCTGTTTTTATTTCCGCACTTTTACATTATGCAGAAAATTTTTTAATTTCCACTTCCAATACACAATTACTTAACACTTTTACGAACGCCTTAACACGTCTTTACTTTATGGCTTTTAAATTACAACTTTACACAATGATTGCCAAACTATAACTAGCTGACGTAGGCAAAGCAGCGTACTTTATATACTTAAATGCCTACAGTTTAGAAGGTTCTGGATGCGTCCTAGACCCTCTTAAATCTTCTAGTCGTCCATTAATTTTAAAAATGTAAGATCGTGCCAAATAGACATATAAGTACGGCATTTCAAGGGTGACACATTGACAGCCTTGACACAAACCAATAGACCGACATCCTACTATAAATTTTTTAAAGGCACTGGTGTGTCTTCTTTTTAGGCATTTTTATTTACGTAACAATATATTAACCTGTGCAATACCTGTTTATCCAATCTCTCCCGGCTTTTAGCTAATGTGGATACATAACGAATTTTTAATTGTTAGCATTCTTTTCGCATGCAAAATTCCATATTTAATATGGCTGCTATGTCCACTTATGCAATCTCGCTCAGTTAATGGCTGCTGATGTGCCCTGTCCAAGAATTTGTTTTAAGAAAATTTAGAAACTTTGACTGTTATCGTACTCAAGATATTTAAAAATTAATGGGTATTGTGGGAGGTGCCATTCTCACTTATTCTATTCCACCCACTTTGAAACTGATGATTCATTTTGACTGCCAAATCATTTAGACTAAATTAGGAAACTTTCGGTCACAAGATATACAAAAATCAATATTTACTTTGTATGAAAAGTACCATGCCCACTTGCCTAATTCCGCCCATTTTTTACCTGATAATTTGTTCTTTATTCGGGGTTTCCCCATTTTGTTTTACACTTTTCGTTTGAAAGATGCTAAAATTGATTAAACGAAAAGGGTACGGAGCCGCCGAAATAGAATACAGCTACCTGTACATTAGAGTGTTTCGCCTTCCATACAAAAAAAAAGGTGTGCCAGTCGCTCCCTAGTATTAAAGATAATGTAAAAACAATTTCATAAATATTTTTTATTTTCCTGCCACGCCTACAAGTACCACCCTTTTAGTATTTTGTTCTCTGAGTCGCCATTTTTAGTCCAATCATAACATTTTGTGTACCGGTGTTCATGCTAAGGGATACACATTTGCCTTTAATAGTTTTTTACTATTTTTTTTTTTTCGAAAAACTCTACTATACATACATGCATATTTTATTTTTTTCATTTATATCTACACCACCTAAGACCCGACTTGCTTCGCTGCCCCCATCTTTAATGTTATCCTTAACGTCATTTCAGCTAATTTTCTTTTAACTTTGTTCCACCTTTTGTCCCTTTCCGATCCAAATCCAAACATTTGCGATAACCTATAGTTCCTTCTAGAAAGACACTATAGAATCCACTTAATTCCTCAATGAAAATTTGTTTGAGTATGTTCTAGTTAAATATCCGCTTCATTCAGCTCCATGCAGTTGTCGGTCACTGTATTCGTCTAGTTGTTGACGCCCTCAACTTCAGTGAACAACTTAAGCTACGTTCACATTTTTGACAAAAAAAAACCTAACTTAAACTAATTTATAGAAACATTTTATGGAAACATTTGCTTTTATGTCAGTGTTTCTTAAAAGATTATTAAAAAACAAATAATAGTACAACAAATATTTAGATTTTTATATTACTTAATTAAAAAAAAAATTAATTATAAAATAAGAAATATTTCGATAAAGTAATTCTTTAAAGTATTATAATATTGGAGCATATACTTACGAGTATATTGGATTAAGTATATAAAGAAAAAATGAAAATTTGAATAAATTACTTTATTCTGAAAGATAAATAGTTAGTTTGCAGCTAATTACCAAAATTAGTTTTCACCTAACATGTAAACAACTAACTTTTAGCTGATTTAAATAAAATTAATTTACGGTTAATTTAAAAGAACCTACTTAAAACCGACGGAATAGCGGTTAGCTTACAGCTAGCTACAAAAAGTCAACTTAAAGCTAACGTTTAGAAAAGCAGCTTGAAGTTAGTTGGAAAGTAATGCAGAGTTGGGCAATTGACTACTGCTTATGACATCGCAATGTTACAGTAGTTAGTTGCTGCCATTGAGAAGTAATTCAAGTGTCAGTCAGTACTAGTTGGAAAATAGTTAGCTTAAAGTTAGTTTTAAGTTAACTCTGTTTCCGACAAAAAAAAATGTGTTTATAGCCGTTTTACTCTCAAAGTACTGAACCGATTTCAATAAAATTGATATTGTGCACATATGCAATTTTAAGCGCATATATATGTTTTCAAAATCCGTGCAGCAGAACGGGCGTAAAAGGGGTGCTAAGATATTAGTTTAAATTTACGATCACATATTGCCTAAATTCATATTGAAAATTTCGTGTTGTCTAATATTATATGAATTTTATGTTTTTTTTTTATGAAACACACATAATTTGCTTGATTTTACACAAAAAAAAAAAACAACTTTTCTTACATATAAAAATATTTATTTTTAAACAAAATAAGCTTAAAGTTAGAATATTAAACATATTTGTCAAAAAAACAAATGGAAAACGTGTACAAAATTTGAAGAAAAAAAACTGTCAAAATTTAAGAAATTATTTATTACTTTTGTACGTCTTCGGATTCCATAAAAAAGTTCATTTAGAAGAACTGTTTCTATGGATATCTATATTTGGTAAGCACCGCCCTAACCTTTAATTGTAATTTCTGTGACCAAAACATTTTTTCAGTTTTTAGAAACATCAATAGAGTAAAGTTTTAAACATATTGTTTGTACATACGTAATTGGCTTAAAAATGAGATAATATCGAAAGATGGATATCAATAAATTAGATCTTTTTTTTTATCATTTTGTAACTAAAATTATTTTCCTTTAAATAAACGTAATTAATGATTTTTTAACAGTTTTGTTGAAGGGGTATTTAATTTTAAACAGTTTTATTTAGAAATATAATTTGTGTAAAATAATTACACATATTTTGTTCCAAAATTAACAAAATGTCCAAAATAACAATTTATAAAATATTTTAATAAATTACATTTCTTAGGTTGCACTAGAAAGTATTGCAGCAAATTAATTAAAATTAAAATTAAAATTTTTAATTATTTTAAAATTATAAAAATTATACTATTCTAGCTGTACATATTTACATATGACGTATAAAAGATATGAAAAAAAACTTTATTGCCAAAAAGAATGTTAGAAGAGATTCTATCATTAACTCTTTTAACAACTTCGTTGCTGAAGTTGTGAAAGTCGCTAACTCTGCAAATCTCTTACTATATATCATAGTTTGAATGTCTGTATCGATCTTCAAATCTTTGTGTAATTTTCTTAGTAAATGTTATAAACATATATTCTTTATATTTTATATGTAGCTGAACTGTAGGGTATCGTTTATGTACGTTGTATATAATTTTTAAATTTTTATTTTGTATTATCGTCAGCTTTTTGAGGTGGGTTTTAGGGTATTTCGTTGACCGCACTTGACATCCGTAGGTCATTATCGGCCGTATACACATTCCGTAAAGAAGGATCCTATTTGATTCCGATTCTTGAACGTGTTGTTGAAAAGTCAATTTTTTATCTAACATAACTCCTAAATACTTGATTGAGATCTGAAGTAGTATTACCCTTTCATCGATTTTTAAATTTATACTGGGTGTACGCTTTGGAGACTTATTAAAAGGGAAAATAATTGCTTGAGTCTTTGCTTCATTCATCCTGACTTTCCATTTGTCAAATATATTTTTTTGCATGAATCAAGCTTTTACCATGCTTTTATTTATAGTATTCCAAACTTTTCCTATTGTTATTAGAGGGGGGTCATTCGCATATAAAGCGGAAGTTTAATTATTTCGTAATTTATAGTCCGATATATAAATAGAATATAAAGTTGGAGATAAAACAGAGCTTTGTGGTACACCGGTTAGTATTTTACACTCTTTAGAAAAAACAATATCAATGCTTACTACAAAAGTTCGATCGTTCAAAAAGCTTTTGATTAACTTTTGTAAATAAAGAGGATAACCAAACTTTTCAAGTTTAAAAATCAAGCCATTGTGCCAAACAGAATCAATAGCTTTTTCGGCATCTAAAAATACAACTCCTGTGCTTCATTTTTTGTTGGTTTTTTTTTGCTTTCACTGTTTGTTGTTTTGTGTTAAATTAGTCATTCTTTTAACCTGATGTATTGTTGAATGATTCTTCCTGAAGCCAAATGTTCTCTTTGAACAATGCCGTTCTTTTCAGTGTAATCATTTAGTCTTCTTAGAATTATTTTCTCAAAAACTTTATTCCATACACTAAGCATACTTAGAGGATGGTAGCTTTCTGCGTAAATTTTAAAAAGTTTTGGAAAATTTCCATTTGTTATGCGCCAATTAAATATTTTTACAATGAAACCAATAAAACTATCAGACATATTTTTTTAGTATTACGGCATTTATATCATCTAATCAAGGAGCTTTTGAATTTTTCAACAATTTTATATAACATTTTACTTCATCGTTACATGTTATATCCCGTTGAACTATATCCTGATTACTCGCCGATCAACAGAAGATGTTAGGTTACTTGTGATCGAACCTTTTTAAAAGTTTCAGCAATAATATTTGCTTTTTCATTGCTGTTGTAAACTTGAGCGCCGTCTATTGTCAAAGTATCGAACTTTGATTGTTTACCTCTTATTGCTTTAGTTATCATCCAAAAGTTTTTATTCCCTGCTGGCAACTTTCTCAAACAATTTGACCCTCTGTTATTTCTATCATTTTTAATATGATAACCGATGAACAATGTCAGCTGTTTCAATATACATATTCTTTGATTTCTTTCTGAAACAATAATACATCTTTGCAGTTTCCGACGATACTTATTTCTGTGACGTATTAAATACAGTGTAAGCCAGGGGAGTTTCTTTTACCAGATTTGGCTTTCAGCCACAGGAATTAATCGAGAGGATTTCTTCAGGATATTAATGACTTTCTAATACCGCTTCAATGTTTGATTCAGTTAGAACTGCATTTGACAAATTGTTACTTTCAATTGTTTAATCAATCTAATTTCTAATTCTATTCAAATTTGCTCTTCTGTATAATAGAAACTTCATTATGTGCTTTATTGTTGTACCATATATTTTACGCATTATTGGAACATAATCGGATTTTACTACTTGTGAAAGAGCTTTTATTTGAGAGAAATGCAGACTTGTGTTTGTAAGAAGAATGTCCACATCTGACGATCGCTTGGTTATCGTATTCTGACTAAACCTAGTAGAAAAGTATAGAGCATGTATATAATATTGAGAGACTATTTCCTCCTGTTTTGTTTCGTAAACAACCCCAACTTACATGATGAGCATTGAGGTTACGAAAAACGAAAAACTCATTATTAGGTGCAGTGATTTTGTTTAAATCATCGTTAAAGCTTGTTGTAATCTTGGGCAATAAGCTGACAAAAGCCGGATTGATCTGTTATTGATTTTTACTATTACAAATATGTTCTCTATTACCATGATTGAAAACTTTTTATATCGTTCATGGGGAATTGAATTTGTAATTCCTATAATAATACCACCTCCGTGTATAATCCGATCTTCTCTATGGATTTTATAATTTTTAATTTGTCATTTGAACTCAAAAAAGTTTTATTGATTAAAAAGATGTCTATTTGCTTTTCATTTAAAAAATGCACTAATTCTAAAATCGAAATAGCATTCGTTATACCTTGAGCGTTCCAATGCATAACTTTAAAGCCATCTCCTAATATATTATATAACATTTCGAAGCATATTACCAACCACTCTGAGCTTGTCATACTTTGCTTTGCATTTTCCTCGAAATAAATTTCTAAAATTTTTTTGTTAGATATATCGTTATTGTCATCAATTATGCGACTATTACTTGTTATGGTAGCACAAGAAATATTTTCAGTTTTACCTGATTTAACTGGAGCATGATTCTGTTTATCCAAAGAATAGAAGTTGTTTCTTTGAGAACTTAAAAGTGTTTACATCGTCAGTTCCATGATTGACATTTTTAATTTTTTTTTGTGCAATTGTAACATTTATAAATTACAGGGCCGTTCACAGGAGCTTTATTTAGTTGACAGTTAGCATAGTCGTGTGCTTCCCCGCAACCTAGGCAGGCTGAGCCATAGACGTACATGGTACATTTGGAACACTGCGTTTGTTCTCTGAATCGGCGGAGGAGATTTCTCCAATGTATGATGAGACCGTAAAAATTTTTAATTTTAATGACCTCTCGTTTGGAAATTTGGTCTCTATTATATTCCAGCGCTGGAGCGCTCCACTACGAGTGCTTTAATGCCATTTTTTGGCAATCCAAACAGCATAAGTTTAAATTTCTTGTTGTCTTTCACTGGGTGTGTAAAGAACTGAAACTTCTTGAAATTTCGTCACTTTCTATATCCGATAATAATTGAATCTATTATTAGTTTTTGAGTTTTTGAATTTGGCATTTTCCCCCCAAAATTTTTTAAGTTTTGTAGCCATTTTTAATTAAATTATAATATAATGTCTTTTTTCCTTGTTTTTATTATTTTTTAACAATAATGGCTTAGAAATTTCACAGCTGCTACTTCAAAACACGTCTGTATGCTACTTTAATCAGCAAGCGAATCCCAAAATAATAATTGTTTAATTTAAGGTCGAAAATAGTCGGTAAAGTGTTACCTAATATTATTAAAAATGTTTCACGTTACAACAACTACTTGCAATAACAATTTAACAAATATGATTGCATGTGGCTTATTCTGGCCATATTTCTATAAGCATTTTCCTTATTATTGTTCGTAAATTGTCAATTGGACTGGAACTAGAGCTTTATGCTGAAATAACAATCGCCCGAATTTGTGTTGTGACAGCCATTCTTTATACATATGTACATATTAATATTCCTATAAATATTATATTATATTCCTATAAATATGTACATATCTATTATTATATTATGTATTTTATAAGCATGATTAGAAAACTATTTTTCTGTAAGCTTATTCTTTAAATAGGCTTCTAAGTTTACTGTATATTGTAGACAAGCAATATTATCGCAAGGGTTCAGTTTTCATTATTAAACAATTTTTAATAAGCATTTTACAATAGTATTCACAACAATTTTCTAAGCTTAACGCTTATGTTAGTACCCTTGTTACCAGTTATTTCTAAATCGTTTACATTTGTTGCGTTGGCTCCATTTCGTATTTTTTATTTTTAACAAAACAAAATGTATATGTGTGTATGTATATTTTTTTATTTATCATAAGGAGTGGCCGTTACAGTCAATGGCGATTGCTATCAAAATTGAAGAGGAGGATATTAGCAACATTTGGTTTCAGCAGGACGGCGCTACGTGCCACACAGCCGAAGCTACACTCGGTGTTTTGCACCCTGTTTTTGAAGATCGCATTATCAGCCGCAGACCTGATGTCGTTTGGCCACCTCGGAGCTGCGATTTGACACCGTAGGACTATTATTTGTGGAGTGCCGTCAAAGATAAGTGTTACGCCAACAAGCCAGAGACAATCGACGCTTTAAAGGACAATATTCGTGAAGCCATTGGTGAAATACAGCTGCACACAATCGATAATGTGCTTAAAAATTGGATCGATCGTGTAGGCTACTGCATGGCCAGCCGAGGCAGCCATTTGAATGAAATTATCTTCCATTTTTAACCGGAAGGATTGTACTTTCAAATAAAAAAAGAAATTTGAGAAAATATTCAGTAGTTTTTTTTATAGCATTTTCAAAAAAAAAAAAAAAAAAATTATTTGGCGGAGCCTTTATAAAAAAATTTTATTTTTTTTTTAAAGAAATTTTTTGGAAAAAATTATTTTATATTTTTAGGCTTATATTAAAAAACAGTAAATAAATAGTATTTGAAATCTATTTAAAGAAAGTTTTGTAAATAAAATTTTAAAATAAAACAATATAACATACATATTTTAAATAAGCCGATTGTGTCAGCCGATAAGTACGCTAGTTATTATTAATTTTAATTTAGAATGGGCAAAGTTGAAGAACACTCCACCCATGAAATCTATTGCATCTTTTCCAGTTTAGAGTTGGCCAAGCAGGTCTGCTGCTTTTCTAATATTCGCCAGAAGATCTGAAATTTTAGTGGTGGATATGTCCGTCAATGAGACCCAGTGTCTCTAGACATACTTCTATCTAAATCAATTAAGAACTCCACATTCACATAATATCGATCCTTTTGCGCAAAATTATAGTATGTTTCAAAAACTAAATTGTACAGATGAGCGTATTTTCATAGTTTCCTTACTTTGGCTGTTTACATCAGTACCAAATTTTAAATGTGATACAATACCGATACATTAACATAAATTGGAAACTTCTTTTGTGGAAAAGCTTGAATTTTCATAAATATTCGTGCTTTTTGGCACAGACGATATTTTTGCTCACAAAGTTTATTCGTGTTTATGTTAAGTGAGGTACTGACGATAATTTAAAAACAACTGAAATATCATCATAAATTGAAAACGAGCTATGCGCGTAATCTACTAATATCGTAGTATGGCCCGGAAATAAAAAGTAACCTTAATTCTATCGAAATTCCTTAAAAGCTTGATAGGAGCGATGAGACCGCCATACGGGGATTTTTCCGGAAACTTTTTGATCAAGGTAGTATTTTCTTGTTGCAAAAACCGTTATTGGTGGTAATACTGTTGCCGGCTATGCAGTGTTTTTATATTGTTAAATGTATTAATTCAAGGTTCTTTAATTTATAGTGTCAAGTGATGCAAATCAGATAAAGAAATTTCAAGAAAATAAGCACATAAATATCGCATAAGCATAATGTCTTTTATAGTAAAAAAAGGATTTGTTTTTAAAAAAGGGTTTTTTATCATAACCATCATCATAATCACCATAGAAGTATATTATTTCTTAATACGTATGCCAGTTTCAGAAGAAGTAAAAAGAGTACATTAAAAAAGAGTACAAATGCTAAAAAGAGTTTTTTATCATAACTATCCTCATCATCATGTATATTATTTTTCCAATATGTTTTTTGTCGGTTGGAAATACCTTCCTCACTATTGCTTCCTGTCAACAATGCAGTGTTTGTTTAATTATGTGTTGTAATACTGACCAGTTTCATAGGAGGAGATAATGTCCAACTTTATACCAGTTGCAGTTAATCTCCTAAGAGACGGTCGAATATCATTTTCGGTTTTTAAAATATGTGTACCTGCTTAGTGTTAGCAGCTATGAGTGCGAATGTTCTTGATAGGTTTAGGTGGAGGTGTTTAGGTGGACATAGGGTCTCACTCAGTGACATTGTGGTTTCAGATCTGCTGATGTTCATTACGAAGGCTTCAGATCTGCTGAACGAACTATACACTGGAAGGGGCGCAATAGATCCCATGGATCGCACTTACCGCAATAGTGCCTGGTCAAAGATAATAGTAATAATACCAGCTTTGAGAAACGCCAATATCGTTAAACTCATGAATTAACTGAAATATGAGATTAAGTGATTCTCCTTTTACGAAATGATTACTAAAATTTGGCAACGGTGACCTAGAAGCTCCAACAAGTTGCAGTAACGAAGCATTTAATATCCCGAAGGATTGTTATTGTAGTTGTGATACAATTATTACCACCATTCTTAACGTCAGATAAATCAATCAACAAAATGTTTTTCAGTTTAACTCAAACGCCAATATCGTTAAACTCATGAATTAACTGAAATATGAGATTAAGTGATTCTCCTTTTACGAAATGATTACTAAAATTTGGCAACGGTGACCTAGAAGCTCCAACAAGTTGCAGTAACGAAGCATTTAATATCCCGAAGGATTGTTATTGTAGTTGTGATACAATTATTACCACCATTCTTAACGTCAGATAAATCAATGAACAAAATGTTTTTCAGTTTAACTCAACGTCAATTCTGTTCCAAAAATTAATGATTATTCACAAATGAATTAACATATTATTTCTATTTTGCTACTTGGAGACGAAAAGATTTGCTTTAGTTCTGATTGTGGTGAACAGGAGGAAACAAGCAATGAATGCTCACTTGTATCCAACAGAATTTTTAAGTACATCAAATCCATCCGGCTTACCACATCCCAAATTGATATTAATGAATAACCCAATTATTATATTAATTAGAAATCTTAATGCTAAATAGCGATCAACAAATGGTACAAAGCTAATCCTAAAATAGTTCGGTAAGTACATTATCACTGCAAAAATTAATCATTTCGATAAAACTGTACTCAAACCCCGAGTTAACTTTATAAATTCTGATCAACTGTGCCTTTTCGGTTGATATGAAAACATTTTCCAAGGTATGAGATCAAAACTTTTCAAAAGAGTGGATTGTATTTACCCGAACATATTTTTTCTCATGGAGAGTTATACGCAGATTTTCACGAGTTAAAGATTTGTACGGGCAAAAGTAAAAAATAATCACGTCATAACCTCACAGATTGTTTTTAAAGAAATATAAAATTATTTAATAAGAAATATGAATTATTATCATTTACAAACGATTGACTTTGTTAGTCTTTTTTTAAATAAATATGATGAAGTCACCATTTAATATCCTCACTTTATTATGTTACAAAAATTACCAAGAGGGGCGCACTGGTCATCTAGTATAGATATATATGTTTTACTATGTGGTGGGTATGAGACATTAGAATACACTTGCATCAAAAGGTCAATTTCGTAAAAAATTTAACATACGATAAATTTGCGATATGTTTTCCGCTGTTTCTGGTTCCTCTTAGAAAAATTTACAAACATCCACAATGAGCCAAAACAAAAGCTATCAGAAGTTTCATATTCGTCCTTCTGTATTTAGAACTTCAGAGCTGCGCCCAGAGTTGCCTTACTTCCTTTTGAGAATCTCCCAACTTCCCAATCCTTGTTTAGATTGAGGATAATGCTAAAAGCTGTTGCTTAGTACGACGGACCAATAGAGAGTGTAAGGAATCATATTTTAGCCAACGTATCAGCAGTTTCGTTGCCCGTTGTTCCACAGTACGCAAAACAATTAGACTCTATTTCCACACGTGAGTCTTTGTAATATGACGTAGTAACACTTACAAGTTTAAATCCACATACGAGCTGATATGAGCATATTAAACACTCAATAATTTTTTTTAAATAATATAATTTCATTAAACCATTGTGTTGATTTGAACATTGAACATTGCTTAAATTTGAAAAATGAATTTTACTAGTGTGTAAAATAAACACTTCTCTGCTTTTAACAAACAATTAATTGTTATAGTGCCTATATAAAGCGTACAAAAAAAACCAGCTGGAATTTTTAATCAAAATTCTAATTATCCAAAAATCTTTAGATTTTAAGCCAAATGCTTATGACACAAAAATGGTTATTAAAACGCATCCTATTCTCACAATATCACGCGCAATGGGGGCAATGAATTTGCGAAATTATTTCATAAAAGTATTATAAAAACAAAAGAAAAAGTCAAGATAGTATGCAATGTGATTAACAAATTTCGTTTTTTGTGCCTCCTACTTCATCAAAAAAGAATACATGGTTAGACATGCACGACTATATTGTACTCTATAGCACAATGTATTTTTAAAACTGAGAGTAATTATGGACCGACAAAACGCGCTACTATAATTCAGAGTTATATGTAGATTATAGAGTTACATATCAGCCCGCACAATTATTATTTAAATATGTATCCTAAAATGTTACTGCTGCTTGGGTTACGTTTTTTACTTCAGCTATTATAAGTTTTGGATTAATTTTTACAATATGGCTGAGTTTTCATTTCCATATTTGAGTTAAGGTGTTTGCTGAAATATTTCACTGGAATAACAAGAAGTTAATTTGCCGCATTTCATTAAACTATTTTTGAAATTGCGATCTGTATTTTTGTTACAAGAGTGACATATATATAGGCAGATGAATGGATAGACAGACACGTTATAATAAGTATTACTCTTAGAACTATTCATAAGGTGTTACAAGCATCAGTATAAACAACCACCATCGCCTATTATTTTAGTAAAGAATAATAATACTATCTGGCTCATGAAAAATAAGTGGACCCCGCAAACTTATAATTTTTTCAACGCAATAAAAAAAACATTTTACTAAACTGATAAAGCTGTACTTTGTTAAGCTTTAAATCTGAGCAAATATACATCTGTAATGCAAATTCCATCAAAGGAAAAGAATTCTATGGTAAATGGTTATAAGTTGTTAGTGCCATTAGTAGATAAAACATTTTGCATATGCTAACGCACCACACATACGTACATTCACCAACAAATACGTATGTGTTTGTTTTTTGGTTGTGGTATCACATGGAGCTATTGTTTCTAAATGCAAGTTAAACTGCATTTGTCGCACTTAATGAATTAAAAACTTTAATATACATCTTTACCATACAGGAATATACATGTATATACTCCTATACTTTATGATACATGGCCAAAACAATTTTTTGGCAGTGTATTTTCACTTTAGCATCACCTGAAATCCTTAATATGACCTCAACTAAGTTTTATACAAAATAGTGCACACAAAAGTACCATAGGAGTGGTAGAAACAAAACTTTAATATATTATTATATATGTGTGTGACATCATTACCACCTCCAAAGCACTTCATCATCTAGCTGAGGCAACAGCAAACACAAATGAAGAAAAAAACAAAAAAAGCTATCCACCATATGAAGAGAACAATAGCTTTTATTGTAAAGTGAAAAAATGAGTTGAAAAAAAATTAGACACAACACGAAAACGCAATTTTAGCGAATAAATGAATTCTAATCCGCATAAAAGATGACATGGATGCACCCATGGCACATATAAACGGATACGCGTATATGAGTGTGTATTGGTGAATTTGTATAGACGTATGTATGAGCGTGGTAAGGACGTTTGCCAGAAATAAAAAACAAACGTTTATATTCGCTTTAGTTATACTCATATATTCATAGACCTTATACAGCCTGTATATACTCTTAGCAATTTGGCTAAGGAATTCTACAAAAAATACCTGACTCATTATCAGTTTTAAATAAATGGTAGTCAAACTTGTGACTTATAACCCTAATAATCATTTAACGTTAAAAATTGTATTATGTTGCAGTAGCAAAAACCTTTCAGTTGTTCCTGTATAAAAAGAATATTTTTTCTGGCTCCAAGTGGTCCTATGGAAAGCGGCTTATATCTCTACCAGTCTTCTTCAAGTATTCAAATTATTGGCTTCTTTTGTGGATTCCATACCTCCACTTTTATTATGTCGTTATTAAGTTTTCACATTATGTGCCTCATTGCATTTCCTTCGTATAATTTCTTTTCATGTTGGAACTTAGCGGGATCTTCGCTATAAGGAATGATTGAATATGGGGCCTGAACAGAATATTTTCAGAATACGCAGTAAACAACGGTTGATAAATAACTGAATAAAAGCACGACTTGCAGCAAAACAAACGTGTAGACTTTAAACACAAGTTAAAGATGTTAACTTTGGTATTGAAACTAAAGAGGGGAAATTATCATAAGGTAGGTGCCAAAGAATTTGCTTTTTCGATATCAGCACTCTATTCGTTGGACGTTGTCGACACTTCCTTCAAGTTTGTATTCGCAATTAGAAGTTTTGCTGTTGTGTTAGCGTTGATTTGCATATATTATGTTTTGATGGTATTTGAAAAACGGCGGTATGGAATCTAGCTTTTCTTGCATATTCCCAGTCTTGGTCTTCTAGTCTTGTGTTTAATTAGCAGATTGTAGCTCTTGGCTAGAATAAGGCTCATTGTAATACATAGCCACAGATATTGCTGAACAAAAGTGGAAAGTGAACACATCCTTGTCAAACACTAGTTTTAGTTGAAATTGTTCGTCTGGTTTTGCCTCATGCAGGATATAACACATATTGTGTGCAGTGCCTAAAATAAAAATTACTCCGGGTATTCTAAAAATTAAAAAAAGTATGTATGTTTTGAACAAAGCTCGTGTTCTCAAAGAAGTTTAATTATTTGTGCAAGCCTTCCTGCATGATATAAGAAATAGAAGGTAGTTCCACCCAAAATTGTTTGACAATAAACGAGATTCTTGAACTTTGTTTTATATGCAAACAATTAAAAAAGCGTTGCCACATGCAGAAAACGATCAATATTCCCAGATATTTTTCACAATTTTGTGTAATTTAATCAAAGTTTTAAATTTAGAATATTATTTAAAATTTTGCAGCATAAGTAGCAACGTTAATTTTGAACATATAATGTATGTATGTTTTTCAACCCAGGCTATTTCAGAATAAATACTAAAAGATATGTATTCAAATGGGAAATTGGAAGGTTTTATTAAAGATATGTTTTAATTTTTTTTTTTTTTGAGTTTTTTCTTTGTTTGCACATTTAACATTTTGTTTTGCCTATATTATGGTTTAATAATCGAATTCGAAAAAAAAAATTTATGTGAAAAATGGGATTTTGTGAGCAGTGTATGGTAGCACAAATTTCAACATAAATGTCAGTTCGCCCTTATTGTCAAATGGTAATATGTCAGAGAAAATGTATTTGTATTTTCTTATATCATGTTTTCCTGTACATTTATTATTTAAGTTAAAAAAAAATTTTAAAAGTGTTCAAAGCTTATAGAGAACACGAAGGTCGTTAAAAAATAAGATATGTGTGGTGTTTTTTTTTTTTTTTTTTTTTGTTTTAATTTGTTTTGTGGAATATTTGCAGCAATTTATCTTTATTCAGTGAATTAACCCTAGAAACTAAACCTTTTTTTTTATTATTTTAAACTAAGTCTCGCTTGTGAGGCCACTTTTTTAAATACAATGAATATTTTTTTAATTTTTTTTTTTTTTTTTATTGAACAACAATTTATATTTAAACATTGGTATATAAGAGTGTGAAATAAATAATAATTTATTAAATTGTTATTAGAAGTAATTGAAATACAAACTAGAAAACTAATAAATTCTTTAAAAAAAATCAAATTTTTCTTATAGCTATTTCTACTAAGTTTCATTAAAACAAAAAGTTTTCAAATATCATTTACATTTTGTTTTGAACATAGTAATTAGATCTTCCCTACTTTGCAACGTCACGTTGGTAGCAATTTGGAGACAGATGTTCTAGACAATACGTTTTATAGCATTTGGCATAATAATAAACTTTCAACGCTTCTTCCTTGATGGATAGAGCATCTAAATTTATTAAACGATCAATATTTAAAATAATTTTGTTACAGAAACAAAAAAAAAAAATATAATAAGAACGTGTAGTCAGAAATATTACTTTAAAATATAATTTCGCTTCACGAAGTAGTATATCTCCGTAATAAGAAACTTTGTGCAATGATCGCCTTCTCACAAGCTCACACGATCGATTATTGCGTTGGTTTGGAAGCTTGTGCTGTTAGTTGCACTCGTTAAAAACGAAATGCGTAAAAACGGCCTCACAGGCGGGGCTTAGTTTTCTAGAGTTAAAGCTCATCACACTATCATATCCTTTACGGTGACAGTGGTAGTCAACCAACTCCTGCTAAGATTGGTATTAAGCAAGGATATTATGTTAAATAGTTTATTGATATATGCCTTAGGTTTGCAAAAGTTGGTGCAGGAGCACCCCACTTAGAGAACATAGTGGTCCATTATGAAATGAAATTTTATTTCAATTTGATCCTGCATTCCATTCGTCTCGCAAAACGTTGTTGATAATTTTCGCTTGTCAAAAATTTTCAGGTTCAACGTACTACATAAACAGCGATGCGACGATCGTTATTCGACAAGGGTTTCAAATTATACATATGTAGGATATAATGCTCAATAACATAAAAATAGAGGGAAATAATAATTATTCTTAATTATAATAATTTAATAAAAAATGTATAAAATTTGTAAAGAACAAATTTTGATTTGCCTTGTTAACAACACCATTGTAAAGGAAATGATTCTTATTTAGATGGTGAAAATATTTATTCTTTCAAATCTATTTTAACCGTCGCATTTTTGGCTATTTAACTTTAAATTATTCCCAATAATTGTAGTGTACGATACATACATGCAACCGTAAATACATATGATATATGAGTATATCCTTATGTATCCATGATTTTGTGTATATTTTTTTAAACAATTCTGCAAGATAAACGCATTGCTCTTAAATACAACACATATGCTGTTAACGACAATAGTTTTCAGGGTAATTTGTTCACAAAATTTTAGAAAGTATCTGCATCGAAGAAAATCATATACGTTTGTGCATCATTGCATTCGTTTACTCATATTCGAACTATGGCAATAGTAAATAAAAAAAGAAACAAACTCTATACCATAATTAAATATGCACAAATATTTTGGACACTGAAAAGTACCACAATTTCCCACACACTTCACTTCATTTATAGCTCTCCGTAGACTGAAATGAAAAATAATGCTGCAACTAAACTTGCAAATATCGAATGGTCTGAGAAGCGATTTGAATACCCTACACGAGAATAATAATGATTGAAACTAAAGACTAAAGGATTAAAAAAAAATTTTTTTTTGTTCACTTAAGAAAAACAAAACGCAATTTGACTACAATTACTACTCTGACCTTTAACAAAAATTCACATGAATTATAAGCTTGATTTTTTCATGTTTTTTTTTTTGCAGTTTCTAAAAAACTTTGTGATATTTAAGAACAAATTTATCTCTGTCCCATTAAAGATTATTTTGCATGTTTGCACTTGTTTCTACAGTTTACATACAGTTTACGTTCATTTCGTATTAAATTAAAGTCCAGTATCCACTTTTTTAGGCTATTGTATAAATGTGTTTAACTTAGTGTTGATGGTATTGGTATTTGCAGTTTTACACTTTATTGAGTACGTATTTTATGGTCTAAAGTCCAGGATTTTATTCCGTTGTTTTATAAACAATTGCGAATACTGTGGTTATTCGGAAAATTAATGGATGGATGCGCCCATTTTTATATACAGCATGTGGTTTACTTTGTAAACGCGCACAATGTACTTTAAATATCGTCGAGTTGTTTTTCAATGAATACCATGAGTCGACAGAACAAAAAAATATATGCGTTCAATAGATTTCAAAGCATTTAAAAAATTAGTCAATTACGTTATTAGTTAATTAGTCAAATGTTGATTATGATGCACCTTTTACAACAACTATAACAAAAAATATGGCTGAGTTGGGCAATGACAATGTATGCAGAGGCTTAAGAAAAATTATAATTGAAATGTTTCCAGGAATATATTTGGCGCGAATATATGCAAGTTTTGTAAACTTTATTTTGTTAATTGTGTTTTTTAGAAGATATTTTTTGTTATGAAAAATTAAATACGAGATTATGTACAGAGAAAAAAAAAAAAATAAAGTGACAAAAAATATTTTTAAAATTACATAAACTATCCCATTATTGAATTTTAAAATTAAATAAAAATTAAATAAATAAATAAAATAAATTAAAATAGTGTGTAAATACAACTCTTAACTGATAAATTGTATAAGCAATGTGTTTGCTTAAGAAAGTTTATATAAATAAAACACACATCGTTTAAAAGGTCTGTTGACTTTTCCGCTGAAACTTAAAATCGATTAATATTTAAATAAACAACTAATAGTAAAAGTATAAATGAATAACGATTTTGGAGACGTTATAAAAATTTCTAAAACAGATTCTTGTTTTACACGACGGCGATTATCAGATAAATACTATTACTACTTAGGTATTTCTACATCACTCTGTTTTGATATCAAACAACTATGCTAAGTTTTCTATGGTTGTTTGCATGCGCATTGCGTATCAGATGTAGGAAAACTCTACAAACCTATTCTGGAAATGTCTGATATATTTGTTATAGAATTGTAAGCCAGATATGTCTTAATAATTACTGTTATTTTTTTTCAATTATCAATATTATGCGTAATACCATTATTAAAGTGATAGTTCTTTAGATAAGATTTTCAAACGTAACTTAACTTCAATAGTAAATTAAAAAAAGAAAAATATTCGATATCATTTTAACAATTCGAACGACATCACCACTACGATATTTCATCGATTAATCATCGTCACAATATGAATATTAAGTTGAAATTCGTATAAAATTGTCATAAAGGAAAAAAATTCAATGATGATATATCGTGACAATGACACAAATCAAGCGAGTTATGTATGACAACGTCATTGAGAGTCACCACACTAAAGTAGGCTACAATTTTGCGACATTGTCTGTTGCATTATGAAAAATGGCGGCTTTATCTATCATGAGTCGACTTTATGTTGAAGTTTATCGACATTGTCAGTTATGAGTCGACTACATGCAAAACGATACAGGATTTTGTTAGTTACACTTACCAGTTGACGAATAAAGCACAATTGTTTTTCGATGATATTGTCTGTTAAACCTCACTAATAATTGGACTTCTGCATGACAAAATCAACTTCTGTCATCTATGACAATTTGGACAACTTTAAAAGTAATGTATGAGACCAAAGAATATTCATCGTCAGTCATCGATGTTTTACCATTGTCGGTGTCTGTCACGATGTTTCACCATGACGTTCGCCAGCGGATGTTTAGGCATGTATGAATTTCGACTGCTTCTGGTTGAATTTACATGTTTTGTAAAACATTTTTGAAAAGTGACTAGAGTTCAAGAAAAATAATGCCACTAATTTGTTGCGAGTTGAATAACTCGCTAGATATTGAGATATGCAGTAAAGACATTTGTGTTGCAGACTTGCTTTAATTTTTTTTTCTTAGTTAATACATTAAGTACTATTAGCAAGCCGACAATTTTTTGTTAGGAGGAGGAGCTAATTGCGTCCAGTTGAAGTGGCGCTCTTACTAGGTTAGGTTGGATTACATAAGACGTCACGGACGAGAACGATCGAGTTATTTCCTCCTTGGTGCTCGCGATATCCAACCAGTAACCTTGATAAAATTAGCCAGATTCATCAAGATCATAGAAGAGACGCTCACTAATATGCCTTAGTTTAAGCTTCCGTAGAGCAGGACAGTCACAAATTTATTTTTTTTTCTCATCATGACAGCTGCTACAATAGCCATAATATACGGTCAGATAGTACAGTGCCCAGTAATTATACCCATAAGATGCCTAATCGAATTTGATAGAGGAGAGCGCAGCAAACCCCGCAAAACACTAAATTTAGTATACGTATTATAGAGCTGAAAGGGGTGAGTTATTTCTACTACGTTGCTAGCTTTTAATAAAAGGCTAGTTGCTGTAGCATTACGTAATGTTTAGGATTTCCAAACCTATCAAGCTTTCGGTAATTTACGATCTGTCTGGAAATCGACTGCTATCACAAAATGGACTAAGATCAACATATTCATATCTTAAGTAAAATAATTCATTCTCTTTGAATGCTGGCCTTGGTATACAACAACATGCAATAGCAACGCGTTGCCTTCGAAAGATATGTTAAATATTTTGGACAAACACCATATAGAATACAAACCTGTGCAGACAATCGAACCAACATTCAATTCGCATGTAGATGTTTTATCGCAAATGGCTTTGGTTTGGTAAAACAGGAATATAACCAAACCGACTGAAGTTGGAAAAAATCAAACATAATACTTCAAGCAGGACCGAATGAGTAAATCATTTCAAAATTTTTAAATTTTCTCTTTTTGCAAAAAATGAAATACCATGATCATATCTACTCACTGTAAAAATTCTACTTCATAATCTCTACTCTTGCGCCAAAATTTCACTTGTGCCCCCCTTTTTGCAATATAATTTCATACTAAGTAGAAATGTTTTTGCCTCTACTAAAAATTTTAAAATCTTGAGTTAACTCACTTAAGCGGTACAAGTGCGATATGTATATATTATACAGTGCACTCTGGATAACGTCAACTAAATTAAAACCGCGGGTGTTGACGTTGTTTATCAGATTATTGATGTTTATGAATGTACGAATTTATATAAATGACATATTTATACTGTAGTTTAAAACGTTTTTAGTGTTTATAAGATAAAATCAAATTAAAATAAATCCAAAGAAACTAAAAAGGCATCCAACGAGAAAGAGAGTACATAGCGTCATATGAAATCCAAAAAGCCCTAAGCTACAAAAAATTCGAAATCGACTTTTGATTGCTTATGATGCATTTTTTCGAAATACACATTTCGACGATTTTTTAGACTTTCACAATTGAAAAAAACGTTTTTATCAGCAATATTCTAAGCTTAACTTAAGTTCTTTATTTCACATTTTAAAAGGTTTTTGCTTCTCCTGTAAAATTTTTGAAATATAACTTAAGGCTTTTTGGATTTCATATGACGATATGTAACATCATTTCTATAATAGTTATAAGGGGAATACCCAAATTCGGAACTAATTTCGTAAAATAAATTTATGTAAGCACATATGTATGTGTTTTAGCTGTTTTTGAAGCTAAAATTATGTTTTATTTGGAGTTGATGTTTTAAGGCTTTGTGGCTTGGTTGACGGTTTAGAGTCGACAATATTAGAAACAAAGAGTTGATGCTTTGGAATGTTGACAAAAATGAGTGTTTCCGTTATTCCGAGTACACTGTATGTATTTAAGTAATTTCTGGTGTTTTATTTTACAGCTGAAAATCAGTAAATTTGTTTCAAGCAATTGATTTAAATTGTCAACCTGAAGGTTTTATTTTCAATATAAACAAATTTGTAAAAATTTTCACGAAACTAAAATAAATATTTTTCAATTCAATCTTTAAAATATATTTTAAAAAAACGATTACACTGTTTAAAAAAAGAAAGATATAAAAATAAATATATACAGTTTTATATCATGATGATGACGATGATTTTGGAAATAATGTTGATTTAACAAAAGAGGAATAAATGTTGCAGTATTTGGCTCTTTTTTCGACTGCTATATCGAAATACACGGCATTTGCATTCATATACACATGAACAGTATATGCATATATGCCCTTAATAGGGACATAAATACTGTTACACATATTTTTAAATATAATATAAAAGTAATTTACGCTTTTGAGCCCAGTCTCACTCGGAATGCCCATCTGTAGCTTTCTCACACACCTTTAATCACACTAGACATTCAATAATGGCTGCATGCATGGTATATTGGCCATGGAACAAAATAATGCATTCTTAAAAAAACAAGTATTGTGGTCTCTTTTGTAGCAAACGATGTTTTCTACAACGGTTCACAATTTGTAATCAAGAGTGTTCAGATCAGAATAGGCAGAATGACACTCTTTAGAGCAATGAAAAACCACGATTGATTTCGGAACTGGGAGTTATTAAACTTTTTATATATTTATTCATATCTTGTCTGTTATATCAGGTCCCTCAATAAGTCCGTTGGATGACACATAGATGGCGTTACTGGAGTTTTGTCCATATAATTTTTATTTAGTGCTAACCTTCAAACGTTAAGTATATAAATTTGACAGCAATCTAACTATTGATTCGTGAGTTATAGCATTTTGTGTGAAGCAACTTCTGTTATTGAAAACAAGTGGAAGAAAGTGAATTTCGAGTTTTGATAAAACATTGCTTTTGATGAAAAGAATACAGTAAAAACCAAACAATGGCTTGATAAACATTACCCGAACTCTGTTTCATCGAGACAAATGATAGAGAAGTGGTTTGCTGAATTTAAACGTGGTCGTACCAGCACAAAATGAAACTGTTATTCCAGAAAACATCAAAAAGATCCACAATTGGTTATGAACGATCGTAAAGGTATCAGATGATAGAGTTTTTACCATTTTACACGAACATTTTGGTATGCGAAAGCTCTGTTCAAAGTGGATGCTGCGTAAGCTCACAAATCGTGCCACAAATTGCTGAAACGGTGGCAAAATTGAGTAAATTGGGCTTTGAATTGCTTACCCAACCACGTATTCTCCAGATTTAGCCCCCAGTGACTTTTTTCTCTTTTCAGATCTCAAGAGAATGCTCGCTGAAAAGAAATTATGAATTGCTGAAGCTGAGGTCTTTTTTGACGAGAAAGAGAAATCTTACTATAAAAATAGTATCGAAAAGTTGTAAAATAGCTTTACTCGTTGTACCGCTCTCTAAGGCGTAATATTTGTATAATAAAATCAAGTTTTGTCAAAATTTTTGTTTTTTTCTTACTTTTCCTACGAACTTATTGAGTGACCTATTATATATGTATATACGTATGTATGTATATATTCTGAGGAACAATTCTTCTTCTTCTGGAGGTATGTGGAATGAAAATGATGAGCTCCCCAATCTAGATTTGCTGAAGGGTGAAGAGTGGATAACTGAATGATTGGGCTCTTCCACTGATTCATTTAAGGAATTGTGACTAACTGCAGAAATCAGAAACGCCGCTTATCGGTCCGCGGCACTTCTTTCCTCATTGTCATGTATAGTTTCCAAAGACATATGTATGTTAATTTTATCAACTGTATTTAACTTTCATCTGACCACCTGTAAGATTTAATATTTATTAGCTGGCGGTAAATAAGCATATGAAGCTATTACTAGGGAGATCGGAGGTTATTATTCGACCAGTTTTAACCAGTTTTTTTGGTTTTTTCGAATACGTTTTTTTTAATTCTTCATTTTTCGAATACCGAATAAACTGGTTAATTAAACACGAATAACCGGTTAATTTAAATAAGTATAATATTGTTACGTTTGTATATATATTTTTTTATTGAAAATATGCTCATATATGCTATTTATATAAATTTAATTATTTTTGTATATATGACAATTTTTAACGATTCACGAAGCACGTGAAAACCAAGGTAGATCGAAAAAGATAAGCACTTCTGAACAAAAATAACCTTTTCTCATCTTCTGTATATAAATATAAATTTTTATATTTGGAGAATTATCACCTAGAGTCATTGAAAGCCCACAAACCCACAAACGCCGGTTACGATTAGCAGATGTATTAGTTAGTGAAGTTTTTCAATACGTAAATACACATAAACAGTCGCTAGTAATGTGGTGAGGTGATATCGCTGTTGGAAGTTGTCAGACGGTGTTGCCTGGGATTTAACCGACGACTTCTTGGTTGGAAGGTGGGTTCTTACCTAACTTACCATAGTGACACACACTCTAATAAATAAGTGGTGCATAAATTTACATACAGTGCTGCTCCAAATCTAAGCAAATTTTCTTGTCGAGGCAATTAAGGAGTCATATATTGCTAATAGACTTGTTCAAAGTAAAACATTTAATTTTTGTTACCTTAGGCACCTTAATTATAATTATAATAATAAACCTTTAATTCCATTCTCTACCAAGTAATACAACAAAAATGAAATTAGTTCCTGTTCGAGCTTAAGAAACTTTCAGTACTTTGAATAATAAGCTTTGTTTTTTATGGCCTCCGCACACCGTTCTGGTATAGTTTTTATGAGATTTGTTAGAATGTTTGTTAGTATTGATTGCCACTTTAATTTTAAGCTCTCCATCAGCTTCTGCTTATTTTTAAAACGACGTGGTCCAGCTCTGCGCTTCAAGAATTAGGAAGAATTTTATTAAATAAAAGAACCAGTTAACCGGTTATTTGAATTATTATTAACCGAAAACCGGTTTTTCGAAAACCTGTTTTTGAAAAAAGTCGAATAATCGATCTCCCTAGCTATTACCATTCGAAGAAGGCGTTGTGCTTTGCAGTATTAAGCAAGCCTTTTTTACCTATATATGATAAAGTGTTGGGTTTTCGGTGAACGCAAATGTTAATTGGAACAACGAAATTTTTTTATGTTTCAAAACCTAAATGAAGACTAGTTGAAGAAATGTCTGTTTGAGTCTGAGGAAAATAAATGCAAGGAAAACCAAAACGCTGCACACAAAATGCATTATTAGCACAACTTTTCTTTTCCGAACACCAATTGATAGCAGATGTTGCATACTTTGTGTATCTCAGATGCACAATTACCACAGAAGATGGTTCATCCTATGACACACCCAAGAAACCACCAGACGGCATTACCAGAATGGAAATTGACTGGAATCCCCTGGACCAAAGACGAGTAGCCCATACACAGAGAAGGCAGCTGGATTCCGAAATTAGAGCTTCAGGATATAGTTGAATTAAAATAAGACTTATGGCAGATAAAAGAAATTAAAAAGAAACCAAACCATCAAACTACGATTGCATTTTCAAGACGTAACACATGTTACAGCAAACTAATGGTCACAATTCAATTTCATGTTGTTCAGGCTTAGAAGGCATATATTGTTCAAACTTTTATTTGCTGCGAAAACCAAGCAATTCTATATTTTGTAAAACAACTCACGAGCGTAACTAACGTAACTTTGAAAATACTTTCAGTCCCAAAACTAAGTAAACACTTACATTCTCTGAGATTTAGTTTATATTTAGATTTCTTAAAACACGATGAACTTAAACTTTTTATATTTTTTTGAGACTGTACTTACGGCTTTTCAAACTCCATAAAAATCCAAAATTCTTACAACAATTAAAGTTATACAACAAAAACTAAAAATAATCTATTTTTAACGTGTACGAATATAAGAATAAGAGAAACTATGTCACAAAAAAAATGACGCAGAAATACCTGGGAAGTTGTACCATTTTTCTGATAAGTGTAAATTTAGTAAATTTTGTTACAAAATCTTGAGTTACATGTAAAAAAAACCTGTTTTTCGGTAACTTTCGTTGTTATACGAATTTTGTTGATGTTTTTTATGGATTTTTTAAAGCCGTAAATAGAGTCTTAAAATATATAAAATGGTTAAATTCATCGTATATTTACGAAAATCAGTAGTTTATTACATCGCTAAAATAAATAAATAAAAGTTACTAAAACTACTTGTGCTTGTTTACAAATAATAAAACATACAACAACAAAGCAAATAGGAAACGAAACAAATAACAAAGAACAACAAAACAACAAAGACTTAAACAATCAATTTGTTTATCACCGGATGGCTGCATAAAGACCTAATTAATTGTAAATGTATCGTAAATGTAACGTAAATATAAAAGTTTTGCCACTTACATTAAACTTTTTAAACAAATGCATGTAAATAACCCTATCGTTAGAGGCCCCTCAACATATCATGACTACAACAGAAAAATTATATTATTATATAATAAAATTATTTCAACCAAAAACAAAATTTTGTTGCTTTATAAGAGTAGTTTAACAAAAGAAGTTTGGATGTTTTTATCCGACTTTATTTTTTAAACTGCTATCAACAAATGTTCGGTAAGATTCTGCAATCATTTCTGATAAACCGAATCATGTATGTATTATATTCATGCAGATGATACTCATTATTCGTTTTTGAAGACTTCGCGGAATTTTTTATTTTACGGCATTTATGATGAATTTATGAATTTCTGCATCTGTAGAGAAACATGGGACTAATCTTGAACAGTCAGGGCGTTTCGAAATTATATTTTAAAAAGCGCTACAACAGAAATCAAACTCTATAGGTCAGCGTTCATAAGCCATGTGCTGATATATGGTAAGTTTCAGTTTTACTTTTGTAATGGATATGTGCAACGTTGTTACAATATTTATGTCCCTACTACGTATATGTATAAGTATACGTTTTTATAAATATTAAAAGAAAGACGACAAGTATTAACAAAATGCTTATAAACTTACACATGATCTTACATATATAAATGGATTTAAATAAATGTATAGCATGTTTGTATGTACGTGGATTGCACAGTATGACTGAAACAAATTAATAACAATTAGAACATAAGACTTATTATACAATTTGTAGTACATGTTTATATTGATATCTGCCAAAAAAGAAAAAGTCATTATCTCCTTTCTTTTCCACACTATCTTTAGAAAACATTTTGACGGCTAAGTCAGAAATTATAAGGCAAATTTTAAAACAAAAGCATCATGTTAAAAATTCAAAGTTGATGGATAAAGCTTGTACTTAAACTACTATAGACATTATAGTCTGAAAAGAGTCTAAAACGAGTATAGAACCAGGTGCCTCATAAATTTGTTTGTAAATCTCTTATACACATATGAAATTCATGTGTGTAAATTAACTTTTGTTACTTTTTGCCAATATAATTAATAATTAAACAGAGAAACCATATGTGACATAAACATTCTTTCGTTTAACACTTAAGGCTGTTGGAAGCAAGAGGACATGCTATATCCATCTAAATGTATTCATTATTCTTAAGGCAAAAAAAACTAATAAAATATAAAAAGTTAGGAGCTTACAAGAAGTGACAAGTACGACGGTTATTAACTTCCACAAAAATACTTTCAAAATGCAGTAGTTACCCGCATAATACAATAAAATAAAAGGTAGTACCACTTAAAATTGTTTGACAATAAACAAGATTCTTGAAGCTTGTTTTATATGCAAACATATAAAAAAAAGCGTTGCCATTAGAGAAAAATGATTAATATTCCCAGAAATTTTAAGCAATTTTGTGTAATTTAATCAAATTTTTAAATTTAGAATTTTATTTACAATTTGACAGCATAACTACCAACGTTATTTGAATATATAATTGAGAATAAATACTGAAAAATATATATAGAAATGAGAAATTTTAAGGTTTTATCAAAGATTTGTGTGTTTTACACATTGAAAATTTAGTTTTGCCTTATATTAAAGTTTAAGAATCGAATTCGAAAAAAAGTTAAATTTATGTGAAAAATGTCAGTTGCATAAGGGTCAAATAAATTAATAACTAATTTAACAAAAATCTATTGTAATTTTAATAAGTCGCCTAAAACACTTATATCGATAATATTGATTTTTAGGTCAACAGGGTACTTCTGTCATTTTCTACTGTAGAAAGCTATGCCAACATATTCTATAAATTCTGATATCCAACTAACTTCAGTGTGGCGTGGTGTAGCGGTTAGAATGCACGCATAACAACACAAACGACCCCAACAGAGGACATGACGAAGAAAAATTTAATTGTAGTTTCGAATGTTAAAAAATAAAAATACTTCAACTTCCCTCCAGACAACTTAATCTAAAAAATTAAAGAAAAAACCCGTTAACCATCCCGCATATCTCTGGCGATGATGAAAAACATCAGACGAATGATCAGGAAAACACACTACCTACTGGGAAAAAATTACAATGCTAAAGAAAAGATCACCACTAATTAGCAAGGATCTTCACCACTACGCATAATCATATGGAGGAAGCTACAGTGGATTAATCATCTACTTAGTTTGAGATCAAATTGATTAAAGAAACTGAAACAAAATGGTGGATGCTTTGTGGAAAGCCAATATGCTTCTCAGAGGAGTGACGGAGAAAAAAAAACTACAACCTGTATTTACGATACACATCATTTCATTAGTTTTGTAACATTTTTTAGCTGCTTTATGCGCAATCATGCTTTTACCATACAGTTTAAAAAAGTATGGTGTATATTTTCCTATTTGCATATCATTTTACAAGTTAAAAGTCAATGCGTTTATCGCAACTAACATAAGAAATCAAGTGGTCAATGCATATATTGATAACGATTAACTGCATTTTATTATTCAATATAAAAGTTAATTGTATATGTAAAGGAACAAACATATTATGAGGATTAATGTTAATATTATAAGTATATATCTATACTCTGTAAAAAAAGTTATATGCAATGACGGCTGAATAAGTCCATGACATTTTAAATGAAACCCAGGTTTTTGAATAAAAAATCATTTAATTTTTTAACGTAGTCTTCTTTAAGCTCTATTTCGTTCGTCTAAAGTTTCTCCAATTTTTTATCACTTTCAAAGATAAGATATTTCGATGTCATCAAAATAAGTACTTGTTTTTGAAATGATTACAACGTAGGAGTCAAATATCTTTCTGTCGAGCCAAGTGTCAAATTCAAGTACAGTGCTATCAATGTCTGTCAGTCAAACACATACTAAATGATGCATCTTGTTCAAATTTTGACAGGAGTGTCAGCTGACTCCTGAGCTGATACCTATTGACAGGAGACAAAATTACAAGGATTAATTGTCCCTCCTTTGCAATATAAAATCAAAAAAGATTAAAAGATTTCTTCGGTCTTTCGTTTTTATTTTAGTTTAATTATATAGACCAATTTTAACCAGCAATAGAAAAGGCATAAAAATTTATTACTTCAAAATTTTTTATCAATGGATTATATAGGGGTTGAAAACTTATTTAAGTGTATGGCAAAAATTAGTATATTTTATGGCATTTTCCTTTCTAAAATAAAATGTTGTCCTATTAAAAGACAAAAATTGCCATTCTTCATATCGGACATACATAAAAACGGATTTTTGACAAAATTGCTCATACGCGAAAAAATATACTCAAAAACACAAAAGAGTTATCGTCAGGAACAGTATATATGTATGTATGTATTAGGGAGATCGGACTGTTTTAACCAGTTTTTTTGGTTTTGTCGAATACGGTTTTTTTTAATCTTCATTTTTCGAATGCCGAATAAACCGGTTAATTTAACACGAATAACTGGTTAATTTAAATTAACATCGTTTAACTATTTATATAAATTTAATTTTTTTGTATATATGACAACTTTGAACGTCTTACAAAGAACGTGAAAACCAAAGTAGATCGAAAAAGATATGTACTCCTGAGCTAAAATAACCCTTTCTCATCTTCTGTAAATAAATATTGATAGACTCATTGAAAGCCCACAAAACCACAAACGACGGCTCCGAACGGCAGATATATTAGCTAGCGAAGTTTTTTTACAGCGTATATACACATAACCAGTTACTTGTAATGTTGTGAGGTGCAAGACTATCGATTTAAGTTTTTCTTTTAACTGTGATGAGCAAACATTGCCGGAGGGGGCTTTTACACGCACGCAACACGCTCAAAGTGTTTTTCAAGTAGGATAAGATAGGATAGGGGGGGTGGCAGGCTCACCAAACAATGCACACTTGAGCATAGCGGCGGTTGTGATACCACATAACACGTTGTCCCTGTTATATTCCCCACAGTCCTGGCGATGTAACAGAGACACCGCATAGAAGCACTTCCCTAGATTAGATCAGAAACCAGACTGGCAGTCTAACGAATCCGATAAACCATCGAGAGACGGTGAGCCCAGTGTGAGAAGCCTCCGCCGTGCGAGAGACGGACACTGGCAGATAAAGTGGAACACGGTCTGCTCCTAGTTACTCGGGATGTCCCTATGATCAGGAACCCATTCAAGGTGTACACAAAAATATTGTGATAATTCCACGAAGGAATCAAGACAGTCCCTGACCAGCTTAGAGTTGAACGTCACACCTGCAAAAGATCTGATATAAACAATACAATATAACATGTCATCCAATAAGTCCATAGGATGACACATAGATGGCATTATCAGAATTTTGTCCATTTGACAGCAAGTTGTAACATTTTGTGTGAAGCAACTTTTGTCATTGAAAAAAAAAAAAAAAAAAATTAAAAAAGTGAATTTCGAGTTTTGATAAAGCATTCCTTTTTGATGAAAAAAAAAAATACAGTTAAAACCAAATAATGGCTTGATAAACGTTATGCGAACTTTACTCCATCGAGACAAATTGTAGAGAAGAGGATTACTGAATTTAAACGTGGTCGTACCAGCACAAATGATGCAGAGCGTAGTGGACGTCCAAATGAAGTCGTTATTTCAGAAAACATTAAAAAAAATCAGCAAATTGGTTATGTCCGATCGTAATGATGTCAGATGGTAGTGTTTTTACCATTTTACACGAACATTTGGGTATGCAAAAGCCCTGTTCAAAGTGGATGCCGCGTGAGCTCACAAACGTGTCACAAATCGATTAAAACAAGCATTAAATCACTTGTGCTTCGAATTGCTTACCCACTCACCGCATCAGATTTAGCGCCCAGCGGATTTTCCCTTTTCAGATCTAAAGAAAATGCTTGCTGCAAAGAAATGTAATGATGACGCAATAGCTGAAACTGAGGCCTATTTTGACAAGAAGGAGAAATTGTGCTAAAAAGAGGTATCGAAAAGTTGGAAAATCGATATACTTGTTGTATCGCCCTCGAAGGCAACTATGTATGCAGAATAATAGAATCGAGTTTTGTACAAATTTTGTTTTCTTCTTATTTATTCAACTGACATATTGAATGACCTGTTACAAAAAATAAACGAAATAAAAGCATTGACTGAAGAATTTTACTATTACACCTCCTACCTGCATCTTATTTTACGACTATAATTTTTAATTTAATTTCCAAGCATGTCGTACAGGCTGCCACGAGAAACAATTGGACAATTGTGATGTCCAAGATAGAAACGGTTAGTAAAATCAACCAAATTTTTTTGGATAATCATCGGTTAAAGGTGTATCAGCTATATGTAATAATAGGCGTTTCAAAAAGTTCTATACATCGTATATGAAGTGTAAATTTGAAGATAATAAAATTGTGCGCAAGATGAGTGCCGGGCTTACGCACAATAGAACAAAAACAGTATTTGCAATAAAGAATTTTTGCACCGTAACCATGGATGAATCTGGATCCACCACTACACACCTGAGACAAAGGAACAGTCAAAGCAGTAGACTAGATTAGGTGAATCTAATCCATAGAAGTTAAAAATAGTTCCATCTGCAGGTGAGATTATAACGTCTGTTGATTGATTGTTTTTAAAAAGGAAACATAAACAAGAAAAGAAAGTGTTGTTTCATCAATACAATGCACCAATACACACGTCCACTATTAGCTAAAATCAATTAATTTATGTTCGAATTGCTTTATTACGAATTTTGTTCACCGGACTTAAGTATTAAGCACATACCCGACAGCAAGCAACAGACAGCAAAATGTAAAATTAGAATACAAACGTTTATATGAAAACAATTATTTTAAAGGCAGCAGGCCAAAAGCTTAGACAGCAATCTTTGCTGCTGCTGCCAAACATAAAATTATTTATATTTTTTTAGGCAGCAAAACAATATTTAGTGATACCAATATATATAGAGTCAAGGAAAAAGGTCTACATACACTCTATGATTTTGGGGTTTTAGAGATATAAAAAAATGTTTATATTAACATTTAAGGCATTAATAAGTATTTATAAAATAATAAGTAATTATTTTACATAATAAAAACAACAATAACAAAAATATTAAAAATTCATAGGAAAAAAGTCTACTTACAGCTTACAAAATAATATTATTATTTAAAAATTTTATATATAAAAAATAAAAATATTACTTTTAATATTTTGTTGATGCACCTTGGGCATCATAGTAAAAAAGCTAGTCTAGAAAAAAGTGCGCAGTATGCTTAGATCCGTAAACTTGCTGGAAAAATCATTTAATTCCCAGCCCCAAACTATCTACAGATGTCTTCAGATTTTGTTCCAATATGTTCTTATATTAATAGAGTTCCATATTATCTTCGACAAAGACCAAATAACCCACTCCGGATGTGGACATAGCGCCCCAAACTATAACGTTACCTCCACCATGTTTAACTGTAGGTATTATATTCTTTGGATCAAGTGCAGTGTTTCGTTTTCTCAAAACTTTGGAGTGACCATTACTTCCGAAAATGTTATACTTACTTTCGTCGGTAAATATAACACGATTCCAAAAATCCATACCCTTGTCTATATGTGCTTTAGCAAACTCAGGGCGAAGTTTACGACTCTTCGCTGAAATTAGTGGCTTTTTGTTCCGCTCTTAAAAACATTGCCATGTAAAACGTTTTTTATTGTTCGTGGATCAACAATTTAATTGGAAAATTCTTCGATGTGTTCCACAAATTTTGGGGCGTTTATTGATGGATACTGGTTCCGGATATATGTCACTTAAATTTTCCGATATATTCCCATACAAATATCAATAAAATATCCTCCATTTTCCATAATATGATTTTTTCCTGTCACTTGAAAAGTTACCAAACCATGTATCGTAATGTCTTATGTGTAAAATGACATTTGGTAATATTGAGTTTTGTATATCTTGAGAACGGTTAGAATTCATGGTTCTAAACTTGGAGGTGAATTCAAACCATCAGTGTTAAGAAAATATGGAACTTTGCATGTGTGGAGAACGCTAACAGTTAGAACTTCGTTATATATCCACATCAGTCAAAAAGCAAGTACAGGCAGGCTCTCAGCAACGCGGGAGTGGTGTAAATAAAAAAAAATTAAAATATCTTTTTTTTATTTATCAGAAAACAACAGTATAAAATTAAAATATTGTACAAAAAAACATTTATGTTGATAATTAAAAAGTCTTCAACACATATGTAATTTCACTAATTTTTATATTTTTGGATAATATGTTGAAGTAGCGATTTTATATTGGTGGATTTGTAAAGCTTGAGTGTCACCACTGAAACATATTTTTTTATAACAAATATTTTTTGACATATAAAACAGATGAAATTATACCTAATTTTATTGCTGCTACTGCTTTCAAAATATTAATGGTGTCGATAGCATAGCAGAAAATGCTGCCAACAACAACCTGCTACTTGCTGTCCGTTATGTGTTTAATGCTTTTGTTCTTCCGAACTTGAATAAATAACTCCGCGATAAGAGATTGCCAACTATGCATCTCCTCATAGAGTCTGCGGTTAATTTCCAAACTTCAATAAATGGCTCTGTGGTAAATGATTGCCAAAAAACAGAAGTCGACAACTGGGTATCGAACCTATTGAATATCGTTGAGAAAAAGGTTTCGAGGTTGAAGAAAATTATCTTGAGAAATAAAAGATAGTTTGCGCAAATTTGTCGTCTGCTCCTTGCTACGTCCATAATTTTGCGAATGCTTTTAAAATACTTGACTGCAATACCTCCCTAAAATATATTATTTATTTAAATTAGAATACAATTACAAATTATATTAAGACTATGTATTACAAACAGGGTAACTAAGACCATATATTCGGCGCGGTGATGAGAGCCTTTTCAGCCTAACAGACTAGTACGCTACATACAAGAATCTGGGGGTGCTCGATCCATAATTTATTTCACATATTTCAACTGTCTCTTTAAGTGCCTGCTAGACAGGGTTGGCAACCCTCTAAAACCCGGGTGGGTTTAATTGGGTTTTTCAGGTGGAGTAAAAATTAATTTGATCCATTTTTTGAGCTCAAAAATGATAATGAGTTAACAATGTTATCATCATTATCATAATCATCTTTCACCCAGCTGTGAGCTAATGGAAAACTTACCACGACAGTGCGAGCGTTGTCATACAAAATGAAAACTTTATATGTCTCTCTGTCTCTCTGTTTTTATACTCTGGCCGTTTTTCTCATGTTGCACGGTTCTACTGAAGTAATTGCAATCTGCTCCGAATACCGGGTTTTAGCAGCTTATAGTAAACAACGCCGCCTTGATCCCACTAAAATGCAAAATTTCATTATAAATATTAAAACAACGTAATTATGCTAACAAACAAAAAATATTGTCGAATTAAACGAGATTTAGAAGCAGTTATAAAACCCAAAAAAAAAAACCATCAAAAAATCCAATAAAACCCGATTTTTGCCAACCCTGCTGCGTTGCATGAAGACTATTGTATCCGTATGATTTGTCAATATTTTTAGAATATGATCTCTAGTTGAAGTTGAAGATCGCACGTTTTAGATGGCCAGTGAACAGGACCACTTCTGAAAAGAAAGTTGTCAATAAATTGATTTTGAAATTAGTCGAGGTTAAAAGCGCTGTATGGCAAGATGAGCCGCTTTTTGGAACCAAATATCGTTTTAGCCGACAAAAGAAATAAATACCGATAATGCCACCAGCGTGTAAAACGCACCAAATAGTCAATTTTAATGGATGCAGCGTCAATTTTGCTGATTTACGTAGTCATTTAACCAGAAATGAGCTTAATCAAAGTGGACGAAGTGCTCTATTAACTTCACTAACAGATTTATTTATTTATTTTTTTTTTCGAAGTAAATTTCCAAAATTTGCAAGCATTGTACTGGCGTTAAAAGATTTATTATAACTTGCCAAACATTACTGAGCTGAAATGTTAGCACAGTTTGAAATTATTTGCTGTCAAGTAGATCTATCGATGGTTCTCATGTTGCTTAAAAAAAAATTAAATTATGTAAATAAATTCTTCATTAAAAAGGGCAAAGTTATATTAAACTAATTACTAATTGATTTGTGGTTATAACAATTTGCTTAATTTCAAAAATATCAAAAAGAACATTTTTAAATTCAGTTTCATTTTTTAACACACTGTGCACATGGATTTACATCTACACACACACACACATTCGTTCAACATGTATACGTGCTTACACTTAAATACCATACATCATGCATATGCACAATATAAATGTGCATTTGTATAGAGCCGTGTGAAACCAAGCATATACGTATGCACTCTCTATATTATTGCTATCACATATACATACATATGCATAGGCATATTCACTCATACTCAGCGTGCCGAATGAAGTTAAAATAGACCCAACTGTGTACATATGTAACTTTCAGCTAATGTGAATTTATTGTTGAAAGTGTTCTTCTCGTATTTTACATACAATATGCAACACAGAACAGAGAAAAAAGTGTATTTTTTAAACCTCTACAATACATCAAACAAAAATAAAAAATTGTGGATTTTTTGTATTTAAATAAGAGATATTTAACAAAAAAAAGCTGCTACTAAATGTATTCCACAAAGCCTACATAGACACTGGTCAACGGATGCCTGACAGCTGGAGGCTAAATAAAGAAAAAAATAAGTGAAAAAACTACAATAAAACCAAAGAGGAATAAAACTATATGCCGCGTTGTTGACTTCACTCATATGCATAATGTGGCTGTGTTGCCACCAAATGCAAAACTAAAAAAGATACAAACATACATACATACACCGAGGAAAGGAAATAAAATAAAGTGTATAGTGGAAAAGAGTTGAATCCTTTTCTCTTTTTTTATTTGGAATTTTGCGTTTGTTCGTTCATTTCTTTTTTTAAAATTTAAATTGTTAACACAGCCAACAATGCAGTTATTTTCCCAAATAGGGCTACACTATAATTTGCCATTTACATAGAATTATTAAGCAAAAGTTTCACCTTTTTTTTGTATTCATCTTGCAATGCATCCGCTTCAAAGAATAGATGATGCTTTTCGTTGCGCTGTGTTTCAAATGGGGTATTGGTTAAACGTACGAGGTCGGTCGGTTTTATGTCCTTTATTAATGATGCTGAACATTGTAATTTTGTGAAATAACGATAAATAATTACGTATGAAAATTGTTATGATAAACGGTGAATAATTACATTGAATAATTGAAAAGAGTAAATAATACAGAACGTTTCGAAAAAAAAACCTATAATTTTTTTTTAATTGAAATTTTTTGGATTTTTTTTTTTAATAAAGTATAGCACGCTGTGCATGTACGTGTTTAAACGATAATCAATTATTCAAATTTAATTCAATGATAAATTGAACGTGTAGTTATTCGTCAACAGCGCAAAACTATTTTAAATAGTAAAAGTTGTATTAATAAGAATTCCTAAGAGCTAATCGTTTAAATACAACTACTGGGCACTGATACAGGAGATAGAAGATAGTTCCCTCATTTTCTTTAGAACCACAACTCCTGCAGAGTCTTGCGAGTGAGTTCCGAGTCTACCGGCATGCCTTAAAATAGGGCAATGGCGCGTGAGTATCGCAGAAATTCGATAAGTGGTCATTAAATGTAAGGAGAGAAGGCTGTTAGCCATATTCCCAGCCATGTCGGTCCAGCAAAGAGATTGACCTTCCCTACACATCAGCCACAAAATATTCAGCTTAATCGAGTTGATTCGAACGTCTATGCTGGGTTCTATTTCGATAATTGCGAGCTCTATACCAGCATTAGATTGTCTGTCAGACCGCAGTTTCTGACTTTACAAATTTCTGTCAATATATTTTTAGGAAAAATCCTGCTACACAACAAGCACCGAACAGTCCTTAGAATGGCCATAACCTCCGTCTTAAATACTCTGCAGTGGTCTAATATCAGAACCCCCTATGTAAAAGTCACAGCCTACTCTGCCCAGTATTTTTGGGACGTAGATATAGACCTCGTTGTTAAGAACCTCTGTTCGGATAGACCAAAGTCCGTAGTTGAGATCTCAAAGTCAAACATATTCTCGACACGATTACACCGTAAAGCAGAGTAGGTTCTACCATGGGTTGATAAAAACAATGGTTGGTGATAAGTTACGGCCACAAATCCCCCTTACAGGTTTTAATCGCTAGGATCGCCTTCTTTACCCTATAGGTTCTCCCCCTTGGAGAGTTTGGGGTTCAAACTAATACTCAGATACTTCAACTTTTTGGATAAGGAGAGTTGACAGCCGTCAAAGCTCGGCAAGTCAAAAGCAGGCATCTTCATCAGCACTACTTCCACCAAGACCAAAAATCTTGTGTACAGTGTGCACGATTTTATACCTGGCACTACAATGGCCAGCTCGCATAGCCAAAGATCTTAAATCCACATCATTTTAACTCCTGCAACAATCCCTTCACAACGATGTTTTACATCAGATGTAGAAAAGTTACCCTCACCCTGAAGATTACAATATTTTATGCCATTGCTTATGTCTTTTGTTTTTTATTGCTGGTTAGTATTAATATAAAGCAAAGTATTGCAAGCATTTGTTGCAAATAAGAAATACGTATTTAAGTATAGTCACATATATAACAAAAAAATACTAAACTAATTTGCAAATACTACGATGCAGAACCACAAACACAAGATAGTGAATTTGGATAATGTGAGTGTAAGATATTATCAAACTTTTAACTTCTGAAACGCCAATCGCCAGGCATATATCAATAACTTGGGTTATGTTGAGTTTTTGAGCAAATTTGACGTATGACTTATTCATGTAGATCTGCAATTTAAAAAAACCCAACTAGAAAAAATCTAACGAGGTCAAATCGCACAATCTTGATTACCAATTCATTTTGCCTCCACATGAGATGACATTGTTCCCAAATAGCTCGAAAAGAATGTCCCATGTGGCAATAATGCTCGCAGTTGATGGGGGTGGTCTAGCCAACGTCGTTTTCAAAGATTTATGGAATAATGACGCGCGAAAACTATACCAAACAGAGAGATTTTTGGGAATCGTTGAACGTTCCTGGTTCTCATATAAATTGGTATCGTCTCAAATTCAAAAATTTTGTTTGTTGATCTACCCATTCAACCACAAATTGGCTATATCGCTTAGGATCAATTTTTGGAATGAATACTCCAGGATCAGTGTCATTGTCTATGGTAAGTTTTTAGGTCAGTTAAAGTTTGTACGGGTGCTAATCAATTTTTAAATGAATCAGCGCTGCTAATATTCCTCTCAGTATGTAGAATATGCAAAGCGTAAAATAGGCAAAGCGCACAGAACATTGCTCCAACAGAACACCTATTTTGATAAAATATTTCTATCTTTTGCACGTGGCGAACGTATTAGTGAACCATCATGACAAACACTGACGATTACAATAAAATTCATTGCTGCCAGAGTTGACGATTTTTTAACAAAATTTTGGCAAAATGACGATTTTTGTTTTTTGCCTCTAAAATGACGATTTTTGCTGTATGGACAATTGGCAGCTCTAAAAGTATGAATTTTTTATAGTTGAGACAACTAGTTGACTTCTTATGATTTTTGCTTCATCAATTTAATAAAGCGTAAGGAAATGTACGCATGCGTTTTTTAAGCGAAGAACTACTTTTTTGGTATGATTTAAAGAATTATTGGGACTTTTTACCAAAAATTTCAACTAAACGAAAAAGCTAACAGTTGTTTATATCGCACACCATATCATAAACAGTCACAACTAAAAGTTTTCAAATGTTTAAAAGAGGCAAATATTGTTTTTGAAACATTATTGTAAAATTAAATTAATCAGTTATGAAGTTATGGTACGTCACCACTAATCGATCAAAATGTGGACCAAAGGTTGGTTTGCTACGTTGCAACTATGGCGTTACAATGCGTCACGTCTAACTGAACCGTTAATTGTTTATGATCTAGCGACACAAGTAAGAAGAAGAGGCATTAAAACGAAAATTTTGTGGTCGTTAGAGATTTGATCTGTGAATTGACTTATGCAAAAACAGCGATTTTTATAAATTTTAAATTGTTACTGTTCATGATTTGGTGTGCGATATATAAAAAATTTGCGAAAAAGAATTGAAACTGAAAAAAAGTTCTTAAAGAAAGCAATTATTAAAATAATCAAAGAATAGTTTTAAAATTGTTATAAAGCAAGAAATAAAATTATAAGCCATCGCAGCATTAAAAGTATTATCAAAGAAATTTCCTTTGAATAAAATATAATTTAGAGTCAATACACTGTTTTGATATTACCATTTAATAAAACTCTAAAGGTGGAGTTAATTGATTTGGCAAATGAGGTATTCATTTGTAAGTAGTTTTAAGTACATTAAAAATATTTAATTTTTTATATGTACTATATACAATGGTTCCGAAAACAAAGCTTGAAGACATTAATAGCTTACTTGTTTGTTTGGTACTATTTCTTTGACGATTTTTCGAAACTTAAATGACGATATTTTTAAAATATTTATTTGAATAATTACGATTTTCTGCAAATTTCATCTTGCTGACGATGCATTTTTTTTAGATGTCATCCAAAAGATAACTTTTTAAAGTAATTATCGCAATTGTCATTGATGACAGAAGCTGATTTTATCATGCAGGCGTTCGTTTATTAGTGAGTCCTAGTAGACAATATCATCGTAAATCATTGTGCTTTATTCGTTAACGCGGAGGTATAGCAGCCGCAATTCTGCATCGCTTAGCGTGTATTTAATGACGTTGTCATTGATATTGTGACAATGATTCACGCTTGAAAATATTGTATTAAAGGGGCTTTCAAATTCGCCACCGGGGTGGTTTTGAACGCTATATCGAATGTAGCTTCAACAATATGGCCGCTTTCAAGTGTTCGGAAATCTCTATTAATACTCGTCTGTTTTGATAAGAATGTAAGCTTCGTAAGAAACTGTGATTTTATGTTTAACTGCAAATTCTGATTAATATGCTAAGTAGGAAAAAAAACATTAAAAAAAATGTTGAAATAAATACATTAAAAAATAATTTCTCTTCAAATGACTAAACTGATTTAGTCTATATTATTACTATATATATATATATATATATATATATATATATATATATATATATATATATTTATATACATAATTTTTTTTGGTTCCTTTCTAAATCTTTAAATAAATTGTATCAAAATGAAAGTTTAATATACTTTGGCCTTACTCCCTCGTACTTTTTTTAGTTTCGCAAAGTTCTAGCGTTCGTTATTATACTGCAGTGAACAGTAAATCTAATTTGTGTCTTATTTAAAGACTTTGTCCAGTAAAAAATTATGCGAGTTAAATAAAGTTGACACTATGAGTACTTTAATGGTGGCACTATGACACTAAAGAACATTTACGTACACTAAGGTACAGTATCATTAAAAAAAGGAAAAAACGAGTACACTTTGATAAACATACACTTTCCTACATACCAACATAATTCTACATACATAAATACTTACTTCTGCATACACAGGTTACGTAGATATTTACAATTTTAATTGTAAGCGATGTAACCATAACTACTTTTGCCATTGCAAAAATTAAACAAAAAATTAACAAAGAATCGTTTTTTTCTCTTTATTTTTTGCACAACTTTTTTACACTTTTAATTTGGTGCAACCAGTGTCATAAGATTAAATTAAATACAATATAATTAGCCAAGTCTAAAAGCAAACATTAATGACTTACATAAGCGTACAGTTTATTATATAAGATATAAATATTGGATAAAGAGCACTTATGTATATACGAGTACGGTAATCGTACATTCATAAATACTGTATAATTTTATTTATGGCAGAGTTAAAGGTTAATCTTTAAAAAGTATTATTAAATTATAAATTAGGAAAAGATTTAAAAACTTTTACGTACGAGTATGTACGATATGTGTTTAGAAAAATAATCAAATTAAACAAATATTTTTGTATTAAATTGAGTTTAAATACATTGATTATCTGAATTCTAATCAAACAATATGCAAGTGATTTTTTAAGATCAGTGAATTTTATGCAACATGATTTTCGACAGACCATTACTGACTATAAAAATTACTATATTTGACAACTCTAAACGAAGATCACGTAACTTTCTACGTATTGTAAAATACCACAATTGTGAAACTTAAGACCCTCTTACAGCAACTACGATTTGGAATTTTATAAAATTTGTTCAAATTCAATAATAAGCTTTCCATTAATATATACGTTGATAAGGTTATTCTATTACACATTTTATTTTCTTAACCCTCTCATGCACCAAACTTTGTTAGGGCAGCTATATTTTTTTAACTTTGTTTCCAACTACATTGAGGTCAAACAAGATAAAAAAAACGAACAAAATTTCAATTTACATTTTATGAGTACTTTTTAGAAAATGATGTACGCATACAACATGGCGAATAAGTGGAGTAAAAAAGTTAATTTATTTATTAGACAAAAGTAAAAATAGATTTATATGTTTTTTAATAATATTTTATATATTTTGAATTATTTCAAGGGGTTCATACTTCTACATCGCATTACATAGGATTAGTCCATAGCTTGAAGTGCTTTATAGTCCACTTTTTGAAACTCCACCTTAATTTTAGAATCCTCAGAATGTCAAGAGATGGCAAAAGGGTAAATACCCAATTGGTAAATACCCGGAAAAATGGGTAAAAATGGATAAATACCCAGATATTTACCTAAAAGGTGGGTATATGCTGTAGAAAATTTAGTGAACAAACATATTGTGCAGCAACATTCAGTGTATTTTATAATAAATTTTACAGTAGCAAAATAACAACTTAAGATAATGACTAATTATATAGACTTATTTATTTTTACAATATTATTTACATTACATAAATCGAAATCACTGTCACTGTTATTGTCAGTCTTACACCAAAAATAATTGAAAGAAGATCGAAGTGTAGAATGGGGAGTACCATGGGAAGTGCAAGGTTCTTCTTCAAATGACTTCGCAGTCTTGATGATTTCATCCTCAGCCGGTAAAATTTTTAAGAAGTGTCCTTTTGGCGTATGTGCTTATTGGAGAGATTCCAATTATGTGGTATGAAACATACTTTTCTCGCATTATGTACAATTAATTTGTTTCGTGCCGAATGAACGTTAAGTGGCTGCTGTAGTGCACGGAGCAGTCAATTCACGATCCGCTATCCTGTTCAAAATTTGTACTCCACAAATCCTCTCTAGCTTTATAGTTTTCTGGGTCCACCTTTAGATTTATATTAAAATTGGTACCCATATCATAAATAAATTTCATCGCAATTAGATAATCGCTGACTGATAGTTGATTGACAAAGAGAAGTTACCAGTTGCTGCATTTCAAATGCTTTCTATAAATACCCAAATAAATTCCCAAAAAAGGAATGTATCCGGTATTTAGTTGGTATTTATCCGATATATAGATAAATACTTGCTGATAAACACTTTTGTCGCTTCTTACTTTACTAAATATACAAAAATGTTAGTAAAGGGCTGCAACAAAATACAAAATAAAAAAATAATTGCAAAACAAAATACACTGGTCTACAGCAAAAAATGCCATTAATAAAATCATATGGAATATAATAATTTTGATGTGCTCAATTCAAATTCATTTTCAGTTTTTTTCCATCGGGCTCAAATTGTTTTTATGGCGTGTCGAACTTTTCGCTCAAAATATGTCAATATATTTCATCGTACTAGAAAACGAATTGGCCGACTTTAACGCGAGTACCAGCAACAGTATTTTCAACATTTTCGAAGTTATTCATAACTAAGTTTCGGAAATAAATTGTTTTCGCCCAAATTTAGAGCAATTTTTTATTCAAAAAGTCATAAGAAATTTTTCGGAATGTAAATTTTACATGTTAAGCAACATTTACATGTCAATCTCATAATGTTGAGAATAAAATAAGCTATAAATCATGAAAATGGTTGGCTATTGCTGATTTTATTCAAAATAAAATGCAGGTACCTAACTTTGACCAAAATTAGCGGAAACATTTGTTTCTTGCAATATTATTGGAATGTTTACTTCTTTTATTTACAAATAGTTTTGAAAAATTTCTTAGAATATAAATTTTACATTTTAAGCATTATGTTGAAAGTAAAATAACCCATACAGGTAAGTACCGCACTTTGACAAAAAATGTGTAATACATTGTTAGGCAACACACAAAAATCGGTCAAGTCGTTTTCAATTTCTGATGAAATATATTGACGTAACTACCATATTTTGGACGAAAAATTTGCCACGCACATAAAAGGAAAAAATTGAAAACTGAAAAAATCATTATTAGTATTCCATACAGTTTTATTCAAAGGTCAACAAATCTTTTGTTTTTGTAGACCAGTGATATTAAAAGACATACACCGTTCGTGCGCCATGTTGTATATAATATATACAAGAGATAAACTAGAGCCTAAAAAATCGTAAGTGAGTTATCCTAAGTTTTTCTAAATAAGTTAGGCAGATTGGAGCGATCGAAAATTATAATTTGGAACACAAAAATTTACTACTTCAGCAAAACTAGTCCAAAAACATAGAATTTTGTTTTTCATAACCTTGTTTAATAATAAAATACCGTTAAGTATGCTCTTAAATAGAATTGTTGTATACAAACAACAAATGCATAAGAAAACGAAGATTAACTTTTATTAATGATTAGTTAGTTTCAATGAATTAAAAATGAGTTTGTAAAGAAGCAACATACTGATGTTTTATAAACAGACTTAAGTGGAGCTTTTGATAAAGTTAACCACAAACTTTTCATTCAGATAGGGAAAGGAATTTACTGAAGCTTTTGTAGTGAAGCTCTTCTCATATATGTAGATGGTATGGTTAGTTTGTATGCAGTACAATATTCACATATACATATTTAGTAGCGACAAAATATGTTTTTCTTTGCTATATGATATATGATCCAATTGCATTCTTCTATCAATTGAATTCGATAGGTGATAATTACTTTTATGCAAAGTTAGTATTTTAACATATAAGTAGGTATTAAAAAATGAGCAAGAAGTTTTGCAAGGAAAAGAAGCAACGCAGTGTGTTAGGAGTAAGAGTAAGTAATCTTACAGCTGTCTGCTGTTATACATGATTTGGTAGAACGTTAATCAATGAAGGAAATTGTCCACCAATTGATATAAAACAAATTAGCGGTTTACCAAATTGTATCAAGATAAAAAATCAAAATTTAAAGGACCACATAAATTTGCTGCTCCCCAAGACTATTACTTATATTATAAAAATTTTAAAAATAGACCCACGGAAGTCGGCAGTTATCAGCAACACAAATAAACAATTAGGACTTAATGTTGGAATAAAAGATGTAAAATTATGAGCTAGAAGTCCATCAAAGAAGTCAATTACAAGTAAAGTAAATAAGAAAATCGGCTTGACTTTGCCGAACCGTACCTTCATTAGTTAAAGTAGCAAAGTGTTGTGGAGCGACGAAGCAAAATAGCTTATTTGGCTCTGATGGCACCGGCCGCCAATACAAAGATATTCACTAAGATATCAGTGGCCAACTATTAAACATGTTGTGGGTAAGGGGCAATTTTTTTATGTAAAGCCTTGTATTGTATACAAAATTTCGTACGAAATGCTGTCAAATTACCAGAGTTGGGTTTATTGCATTGGATTTCATTTTCAACTACTTTTAGTGGTAGTGGAAAAAATAGTGCATTATCGCCTCTAATATTCAGCGATAGTTGAAATTGAGTGCACTAAATGAAGGGATTTTGGTGGTAGTGGAATCGCTTCATTTAGTGCACTCAATTTCCACTACCAGTAAAATTGTTTAAGTTAGTGGTTAATTATTTCCATCTGCCACTAGTGGTGGTTGCAATATTGCTACATTAATTCTAAGTGGTTTAATGGTAATGGAAACGATAATGCATTATAAATTTAATGCAATAAACCCAACTCTGCAAATTACATATAAAAATATTTCGTACGAAATAGTTCTGAATTGATGTTGAGAAAGCAGTACTCTCTTCTGTTTATGAAAAACATGTGAAATGTATATGTCAACATTATTTTTCAACTGCAACAAATTTCTACCAACATTTTTTTCAGCTACGAAATAACATGAGAAGTTTTAAACAGCAGTAGGGACATAAATATTGTTGCAACATAGAATACATATGGTCTTTTATTTTACGGCTAATGAAGGCTAACCCCTATATCGTTAGTCGGCAACGGCAATTCAAAATTGTATTAGCATTCACCATGGAGTGGTCAAAAAAGGTGAACATTTTCGTTGTTATAGTGTTTTTTTACCACAGAAAAATTTGGTTTATTGATGAAAAAATTTGCATCGCACAGTGTGTAAGGTCATCTTAAGAAGCATGGACTGAATTCATCCCATTGGTCGAATATGGTCATCATTTAACTGCAGTCATGATTTGGAATTGTCTCTAAAGATGTACTTTCGAGGAAAATTTTATGACAGCTGATAATGCTTTAAGGATCAAAACTGCTTCCAAAACAATTCAAAATCATTTTAGTTTTTTTTTATAGAATTTATATCAATAAATAAAAAAAATTTTGTTCTTAAAATATTCATTATTTTGTATGTTTTTCAAAAATTGCTAGATGACTACATTGATTGCATGTCAATTTTTTCGTACGAAAAAACAAATATTGGTCAAAATTTTTCACAAATTTAAACAGAGTACTAGGCTTAACATAGGAAATAATTTGTTTAAAAGGGAAGAAAAACAAAAATGACTTCTTATATCTAAATAATAATGAATGCATTTTGGTATGTTTGCTTATTTGAACCTTGTGAAAGGAACTCTAGGCTATATAAATTTCAAAAGTTCCAACTGGGTGGTGCCACGCCCATACAAAATAAATATATATACATGTGTGGTTTTTCGATGAAATTCACAAAAATTTGTACATATTTTGATAATATACATATATTTTATATTAATTTATATATTAATTGAAAGATTAATTTTTCAAGTCGCAATATATTGTATGTTAATATATTAGTTATAAGTGTTATATCAGTTAGTATGTCTGTCCGCTTCTAGTAGTGCGTCTGTTTCGTTCATGTCCCACACATATTTTTCTATGTCTTTAAAAAAAATAACAAAAAGTCTCTAAATTTTGCCCAAATTGATTTATAGTCAATATAAATCAGCAGTCGAAAAGTGGGCAGAATTAGGCAAGTTGTTGTGGTACCTCCCATAAAATGTAAATATTGATTTTAGAAAATCTGGAGAACGGTTAAAGCTTAAGTTTTAGTATTTGGTCTGACTCCATGGCCAATACAAATCAATAGTCAAAAAGTGGGCGGAATTAGGCAAGTGGCTTAGAGCTGTAAAACTATCGATAGTCGGCCCATTCGATAGTTTCGATAGTTTGCAAAAAAACTATCGATACTATCGATACTATCGATACTATCGAATGCTTTTAAAGGCTGAGTTAGGAAAACAACGTATAACGTAAGACTGCACTATTGTCAAACTTTAGATGTTAGTTAGTGAAAACGTATCGCAGCAGCCAGTTCAGTCAGCCATTTAATGTTAAAGTAATGCCAAAGTTAACATTTGCAACGTAAAAATCAAAATTCTCTAGATTTTCTACGTGACAATGAGAACGTAAGCAGCAACGTGCTTTGGTTATGTTAGAGAATTTCACAGCTGATCCCCAACTACACGATACGTTTTCATTAACTCAGCCTTTAGTGTTACTTGTGGCAACAACATTAAAAGATAAGTTAAAGGAAAATATTAACAATAAATACACAGTATCGAAACAAATAATGACACTTTATTTTTTGCGGTATGCCATAAACTTTGATGTATTGAAGTTTTTCGATGGAAGAGTAATCTTTATAAATATATAGCGAAAATTGTTCAGACCATGAAGTGCTCTAAGACTAAAGTGACTAATGAGGTCCAGTGAAGAAAACTACACAGACTACGGGAAGAAAGCGTGGAACAGCTGTCAGTTTTGATAAACTTTTAATTCGTACTTCAAATATTAATCCCTTTAACTCATCAAAAAGCCTCAAAAATGAATTTATTTTCCTGTTTTAAGTCGTACAAAACGAAAAAAGAACTTGTGGAAGCTAGACTTATGGTTAACAGTTCTCAAAATGGATCATTTCTCAGAAAACGGAAGAGCACCTGCACCGTAAAAGCAAAAGCAGCTGAATTTAATCCAATTGAATTAATATCCAATACAAATGATACGTCTAAAACCGAAAGAGTTGGACAAGTGAGCGTGTTACCACCCATACAAAATAAATATTGAGCATCTGAATTTGTTTCAAGCCAATATAAATCATCAGTCAAAAACTGCGCGGAATTGGAAAAGAGGGCATGTTACCTCATATATAGAATAAATATTGATTTTTCTATATCTTGAGAAGACTAAAACTAAAGTTTCTGTAGCTAAAATAAATAGCTTCATGGTCAATACAAATCATCAGTCAAAAAGTAGGTAGAATTGGACAATTAGGCGTACTATATCCTTTACAAAGAAAATATTGATTTTTGTATATCTTGAGAATGGTAATAGTTAAAGTTTCTAAATCAGATTCAAGCAATGGTTTCGTGAACAATACACATCATCAGCCAGTAACCGGACAACAATTAAAGCGGCGTTATCTATAAGCATTAACTAAATAGCGGGTATTCCAGAACACTGAATAAAAGCTATCTATATACATATGTATCTTATACACAAAAATTAATATGTGTTTGTTTAAAGGACTGTATGCAGCTAAACGACAGTGTTTTTATTAAAAAAAAAAAAAATCAAAAAATACCGTTTCCCCTGTCATCGTACGATTTCTTCAAATCATAACTTCTATTATTAATACGAACTATCAAACACATAAGAAATTCTTATTTATAAAAAAAAAAAATTAAGTTTGGGCAGTAGTCATACGATTTCTTTACAACATTTGTTTTTAATGAGATGCTAATATGCACTTAAATATTACGTAATAAAAAATAAACATATTTACCTCTTCTAAAAAGAAAAAGTACCCAAAAAAAACAAGAAAAATGGCTCTAAGATTTCGTGTTTTTGTACTCCATTAAAAAATTTGGGGTAATTTTTCATTTTTACGTTGGAGCAATTTCTTTTTTTTTTGGGTATTTTTCAGGGAGCCATTTTTCTAGTTCGACACGTGTTTTATTATTGTTCCATATAAATAAAGTTTTACCAATTTACAAAACATTTAAATTTTGTCTCGTTTTCTGTATATTCGAATATATTGATGATGTGCCAACACTTTTCAGACGAATAAATTTCTCAATATTATTTATCTGTATGTTCGTTACAAACTATTCTACGAGCATCTGTATGTTGGTGTGTGTAAGAATAATTAAATTTATGTAAATGTATTGGCAACAAATATTTTAATTTACTTAACAAATTTGACAATTGTTGTGGCCAAATTGTGTTTGTCTATATGTGGTTGCTAATGTTATTTTAAATAGTTTTTTATTCTTTAGATTTTGTGTATCTCAAGTGTATTGTTTAATTTATACCTTTTTATTCTTACATTAATATGGTGACTTTTTGCTTGTTAACTATGTCATTTTTTGATAGCAAAAATTATTGTAAATTTGTATTTAATTCATTTCTAGGTACTTAAATTGTTTTTATTTTCTATCCAATTTTATAAAAGGAAAAAAATTTAAATAAATAACGCATAAAAATAATTTTTGGAAAAGGTATTCTATAATGTTTTCAAGCTTCCATTTGTTTATAAAATTTATTACTCCCTCGATGTCATCTAAGATACACTTTGTTAACATACACTTTTAATGTAAATTTTATTACTCTTTTTATATTTTAAAAGTGTTAGGAGTAATGAATGTTGAGGTATAAAGGAATGAAAGTCCTTGACATTATCAGCTATTTTTTTTCTTCCAAAATCATTTGACAAAATATCTATTATCTGATTAACTAAATTTTATTGTCGGCGCTAATTTTATTTTATTTCCCATATTTTTACATTTCTTACTTACGCACGCAGCTATGTATGTACAGTGGGCCACAGCTTATTTCTCCTTTGGATCTATCAACATCGTTTTTATTGACGGCACAATTCATAAAAATATTTTTTAAACATGATAAAAGATAATTTCTTGCAAAGTGCCAATGCTATGGATATACGACATCATTTTCGGTATTATCAGAATTATGACCCGAAACACAAATCGAGGATTTTGAAATTATGGTTGATATTGAACTAAATAAGCCTCATGAATTCTTCTTAAATGTAAAACATAAACAGAATGATTTAAAAACTGCACTGGTCGAAGAGTGGAGCAAGACTACCTCGAAAGTACCCAAAAGATCTTTATATTAATGGAAAATCATCTTAAAGATGTAATAAAGCAAAGAAAAAGGTCACACCAAGTACTAAACCGTGTTCTATCTAAGTTTTTTCTAAGACTGTTGACAATACACGAAATAAGCTGTGACTTGAATTTTTAATATATTTTAAGTTTTCTTCAAATTACTTTTGTAAATATTTAAAAACATTAACATATAATTTTATTTAAATAAAGAAGTATTTTTAAAGAAATTGTGCGTTTAAATCTTTTTGATATAATCCTTAGTTTTGATGCTGCAAACGTTCAATGCACATGAAATAAGTTGTGAGCCACTGTATATAAAACTGTTGGTATATTTTCAACTTTTTTATAGATCTCTCTTTCTGCTTTAAATAATCTTACGCACAATCTATTCTTCACTACATACGTCGACATAAATATTTCTGAATGTTATTTTATTATATTGCACAATGATTCTATTAAGATGCGTTCTGTTCTATTTGCAGTCTACGCTACCTTAAGGCAGCGGTGTTTGTGACTTGTTGACGAAAATATAACAAAACTGTTACTCTCTTTACTCATTAACTACTGGATATATTGCAATTATTATTAACCTTTTTTATTATAAAGAAATTATTACTCGTAATTATACAAATTGAATATCAAAAAAAATTTTTTTTTATGTTCTGTTTGCTAAAACATCAATGATCGTTTGGCAAATGATGCAAGTCGTAAAGTCGATAGTCGATATTATCGATAGTAGGCGGTTGCTTTTTAGAAACCATCGATAACTATCGATAGTTTTCGAAAGTCTGTTAAACCTAAAATTTGGACTAAAACTCAACTCTTTTATAAAAATTAAGTAGAAAACATCATTTTCATAAAGTCGTAAAGTTTTATTTGTTACATTTATATTTGTTCAACTTACACTTGAATGCAATTTACTACTTAAGCTTGGCTTAGACGATTGTCAGAATTAACAATATTGTTAGAAAAATGTACAGAAAGTATCTTACAACCATGTAAACTTATAATTTTTGTCCTTCAACATAATCAGATAGTCCGATAGCCGAATGTTCATTATACGTGGTGGCAATTTTTCAGGTTTGACAATCTGTCAATCGTATGAACAGAGCTTTATGATATTCATAACAAAGTCTAGTAGATTTTATATAGACTCCTTCATCTTGTAAAAATGATGAAAATTACATTTGAAAAACAAAATATTTATTAAAAAATACTAAATCTTTCGATAAGAGTAATGTTTCATATAATTACATAGGTATATATATACATATGTATTTGACAATAATATTGTTCATATTTTAGTTTAGTATCAAATACAATTCGAAAATGTTTTTTCTTTTTTTTACTTTACTTACATATATGAAAATTAAATTCTGATAAATGTAAAAAATCCACCTATTTTTGTGTAAAAAAATCTTCATGTTTACGTTTCGTGACTTTAGTCCGCTTTCTTGTTTGAAATTACACTGGTCTACAACAAAGAACACCTTTAAATAAAATTATATGGAATATAATGTTTACATCGGCATCAATTTTTTTTTTTTTTTTTATTGGCGTGGCAAATTTTTCGCTCAAATATGTTAGTTATGTCATCTATATTTTAATGCAAGTATCACAAAACGTTTAGGAACAAAATTTCCTATAAATCACCTGAACAACACACTATTCTCATTTCAAGAGTTCCGGAGTTATTCACAAAAAAAATTTTTCGCCCAAAATAAGAGCATTTTTGTTTTCAAAAACTCATAAAAGGTCCCGTTATGCCAAAAGTTCTTTCAAATTCGACTGAAATTGTCGGTGTGCAAAAATATATACTATCAAGAACTATCGATAAGACTGGTCAAAACTGGTTTGGTTTCTTTAATTTTTTTGGTGTTATTGGGCCCTGAATATAAAAAAAAATTGCTGAAGATTGCTAACAGCTTTTCATTGTGAAATATGCAGTTCGATACATACATACATACATAATATCCGTGACATCCCAAGAGGGACAAGGGGGACTACTATCAATCAATGAGCTGCACCAGATTCTATTTTTAGACTTCTTGAAAGGGACGTACAATTTAACGCCGGCTCCGAATGGCACATGCATTAGTTACAGAAGTTTTTCATTGCTTTAACCAGTCGCTAGCAGTGCTATGAGGCTGTACCGCTGTTGAAAATTATCTGATAGTCTGGTCTGGTATAGAACCGAGGACCTCTTTGTTGGTAGGCGGGTGTCTTACCTACGATAGCTTCGGCAAAATAATACAAAAAATTAAAACTAAATTTCTGCTCAACGCTATCAAATGAGATTTTATAAGATTTCCTTGAATGAATGGCTTTAGCAGTAGTCTGCCACCACATGTGAATCCCACTTGAGCTTATAACGCTCTTCCATTGTCCGAGTATCCTGATTAAATCTTTCCTCCCGCTACTTGCTAAAATCAACCAGGTTTAGTATAAATCGGTCTATATGCGAGTGCAACGTAAAAGCATATAAATCGAAAATAAAAGTTATGAACAACGAAAAAAAATATTGTTGGGAACTCTTATTTAAAAACGTAAAAATTATTCATTGATCTATTGCCAACTTCTTCAATCTCAAAATATTTAATAACAGTAGCCGTGAAATGCATTATTAAATCATTACGTCTATATAACTCACCAAATTTCAAAGCGCGTTTCTAACAAAAAGAGGACCACAATAACCACTTAGCCAACCCGTAAGTTTCCAGAGTACACCTTCTATTTTCAGCCTTTCGAAGAAAGAGTCTGAAGATACTAGTTTAAATAGACCTCAGTGGATTTGCAATTAATACTGCGTTGGAGGTATTCTAAGCAGATCCCATTCTGCCTAACTCGTCTGCCCATTCATTATCGTATTAGCCACTATTCGCAGTATTCTAAAGTAAAGTAAGGTCAGACGAGCAAGCTCATTCTTGAACTGTCTAAACAATAAAAATGTAGTAGAATATGAATTCGATTAGACAAGCGCAGCCTGGCTATCGACAAAAGTTTTAATATTTAGAACTACCTTGCAGTCGTATGTTACCTTATAGTCTGTCATTATTATGAATATTTCAGTCCAAAAAATAAAACTACTGTCATTTGGAAGACGGTGAGAGATATACTATATATCCAAAATTTATCGAAAAAAACATGGAATCAAATATCTCATCTTATTTTTGAACTACGTTTACGTATGTACATATCTACACAAATATAATGGTGTTATACTCGTTTACTAGGTTATTCTATATCACTCACTCCTGGAGGGAATTAAGACCTTGAACATTCTATGAAAATCCGTATGTACAACAATATAGAAAAAAAGATTTTTTTTTTTTCTAACTATACTGATAACATTTGCTCAAGCGCACTCTTGACAGAAGTACTCGAGTACCCAAGTGTTTTTATAGCGGATATTGCAGTTTTAAAGATAAAACCTCGCACATTTTTTTTTCTGTGGAAGAACTTAATGCGTTTATTAGAATTTCACTGGTCGTGGGTATAAATGGTGCCATCGATTATCCTTCATCTTTTCTATTGTGAAAACTATACAAAGAATTGTTAAGTCGCGATCGAGCTACTCGTAATACGTTCTGATAATGCGCTTACAAGATCAGCATGTAAAGAAACCAACAAAGCCTATCCTACCCGGAATTTAAGTCTCCGAACAAACTATTATTCAGATGAAAATGCGACAGTGTTTGAATGAAATCATTTTCAGGACAATATTGAATAAATGTGATTACAGTTAATTTTTTACGTCACTCCCCCTGACCAGTCTGCTTCAAGTTAAAGGAATAAGTCCCGATGGTACTCTTCCGCAAAACAAAGTGTATATTTCAAAAGTTGGTCCAAGCCCGAAAAATGGGATATGTAGGTACACCCCAATATGATTTTAACAAAAACGAAACATTGATTGTAGTGACCAAAATGATGTAGAGTGTGTACTTTTTATCAACAATGCATTGTACTCGAGGAGAGCCGGCATTTAATAATAAAGAGAGACAAATGACTTTTACATTAAACAATGAAGTAGAACATAGGAACCAAATATAGCATCAAACGCAAAACACGTAGATGGATATGGGCACTGACGTGGCTCCATTGGGTGCAGTTTGCGTATACTCCAGCCTCAAGCTAAATGCGAACAAATCAAAGCTCTTGTCGAGGATATTGGACATCACTTGTGTGGAGTGATTAATAACCACAATAAAAAAAATAAATAATAAATAATACACAATACGCAAAAATCCAGGCAGCTCTAAAGCTTTTGAAAAACAAAACCATCTCTAAACAAATTTGCCAGAATGCTGCACGACCATCAGATACTTCTCAGCGGGTTGCAACTGATCTGTTACCACTAAAGAGCCGTTGATACCTTTTTCGTAGCTATGAATTCAAAATCTAAACGAAAAACACTCATAACAAAATAAATGCTCCTCCAAAAATACAATAATTTTTACTCGTTCATGCAAAATATTATATAAAAAGATATTTACGGGTATTCGGGTTTGCCATATCGGGAGGGTAAAGACTAGTTGACTTTAAGTGGCTATACAGCCAACTCAAACAAATCAGGAGAGCTAAGGATGAACGTTCGGGTTAAGATCGGCGGCAGTAGGTCAAAACCCTCGCATGTCTATTTGTTATTAATCTTCAACACCCTCACTGTGCTATACTCAATGATGACAATTACATGAAGGTCAATAAGAACAAGGTTCAATAAAGTTTTCGATATCAGAATTTTATATAGTTGGTTAACGACAAAGTTCTTCCTAAGATACGTATGTAAAAAAAGAACGTAAAAATACGTATTCATAACCGTCTTAGATATTCAATTTCCATTATAATTGGGAGTCCAGGATAATACCCAGATATTTTGTATTGTTAGATAAGGGAATAGTTCCTAAATTGCCGCAGTCTGAAGATCGGAGTCTTAGTTTTTGTTGTAAATAGTACCGGTTATATTTTGCCTGTATTTACCACTCCTCGTAGCGTAGTTGTTGAATAATTCTAATGTATTGAGAATGATATCACCAATTATATTCGAAAACAAATCGAATACTAATATAACTGTCAAATTCTATTCCTTTATTGTCAAGTCCAATAAGCCAAAATTGTGAAAAGATCTCGCCGCTCAGGGGTGTGCACCGTCCAAGGTGCTTTGACTTAACGCTGTTGCCAAGATTTGTGGTAACTGTTCTTGATTTTAACATACATAATAGTCAACTGCTTGTGCGTTCTTCAACATCCAAGTTAATAGGAGCCTGCAGAATTGCAAAAGTAGTTTTGTTATTGAAAACAGCTTCTACGTCTAGGAAGAAAGATCACTCTATAATTTCTACAATCAAATGTCAAGCTGTCTTTGTAGATCAACCCTTAAGATAGCCATGTTGACCACTTGAAACCCATGATATGCCTTATGTGTTTTTCCAACGTTTTAAAAAGGAACAAGAAAAAAGGCAATACTACTTCAAATTTTTCAAAATTAAAATTTTATAATTTTCGCTTACTCCTAATAATGGATAACAACGCTTTTGTGCTATAAATACCCTCTTTTCTTTGAAGTAAATTTAAAGAAGGGTAAATAATATTCAACATCGTTTTCTTTTATAAGATTTTGATAATTTTTTTTTTTTAACGAGCTTAGATGAGTATGTGTTTTCTATTGCCAAAAGGCTTTTGTTTTACACCCCAAAAGAAACATAAAAGATAAAATTAAATGGTAATTGTTGTGAGTTAAGTAAATTAAACATTAAGGTGAAACATAAATTAGACTTTTATGTTCGAAATGTAATCGAATAAATTTTAATGGTTATTTTTGCATCATAATTTTAATGGCTTTTTAGTGTGAAAGTCTTTTTGCTTGAGGGATTACAATGGATTCGATGGATTTAAATTAAATTTCTTCTTTTTTCTTTGATTAAAATAAAGATTAAAACAAAAGAAAATAAAGACAAACACTTAAAGGATTTTAACTGTTTTTAGAAATATTGTGAATCAATAAATAATTAATAGTGAAACATAAAAATAAAATAAAAAATTAAAGTTTTGTCTTTAAATTAAATACATAATCTGATTTTTTTAACAAATCCTAAATATTTAATATACTTGCCGGTACATATATGAACATATAACGCACCAAATACAAATAATTAGCACCATTTGAAATAAAGTCGGGACGAGACTCCCCGATGTTCTTTCTTTTGGTATTAGATTATGTCATGGCAAAAATTGAAGTCGAGACAAGAGAGAGTATATGATAGAAAATTAAAAGTCAACTTAATTTTTTTTTTCGGGTGGTCCCTGTCCTCTCACTTACCCACCCTCAAGCAACTGCGGAGGGCTCGTCTCCATTACGTAGAGACACGTACCGACTACAGTACGAACTATTACAAGCAAATAAATTAAGGAGAACACGATTCAGCTACAGAGCTTAATCAAAAGCTGAACATGTACAAAACAACTACATACTCAACCCTTATGTTAGTAACAAAAAAAAAAAAACATTTGACGGAGTGGCAAGGGTACCCGGGTAACCATAACTTTCGCGGGTTCTCGGTAATAGAAAAATCTACTTTTTCCTTTTGTTAAATAATAATAGTGTTCAACACAATATTTGTTTCCTCTAATTTTTTTGGTGTTATTCGATATTTCTATGGCTCTGCCCTGACTATGAAAAAAATACTGGGAGATTGATAATAACTATTTACTGTGAAATATGCTGATTAATAACTTTGGAAAAAAAAATATTGTGCAAAAAAATAATACAAAATTTCTATTGAACACTATCATGATGATATTTTATAAGCTTTCATTGAACGAATAGCTTTAGGTAGATCTCGTTGCTAACTCTAGCAGTAATCTGCTATCACATAGGAGTACCACCTTCCCTGATAAAGCTCTCCCATTATCCGAATTTCTTGATGTAATATATCACCCTGCTCCTTGCTTAAATCATCCAGATTTTTTTAAATTGTTCTAAATGCAAGTGTAGGAAGTAGAGTTTTACGCTCATGTGCACCCTAGCTTATACAAGTGCGAAAGCATGTACTTAACAAGCTCGACATAATCATAAGATTTCTTTTTGCAAAGGAAATTACTCATAGCCAAAATGAATAAACTCGAAGTATTGGATTTGGCTTCAAATATATATTCACCACAAATATAGCAAAAACAATCTGGATTAAACACACAACACCTTAACGAATTCATAGCAAAAATATTAAGGAAATATATTTTAGTGTCAAGCAAAACATGAAAATCTAATTAGAAATAGTAAATGAGTGTAGTTAGCTACGAGTATAACTAAAAAACAAAAACTGTTGCCATATTTAAAAAATGTCAGGAAACAGGCAATTTTAACTTTTGTTTTTTTTTTTTTTTTTGAGCAGTGTAATCTATCGATTTTTTACACATTCTTTTAAAAAAAAAAACATTCCTCGTTATAAATAACAAAGTATGACTTTTATTTGTATATAAACTCCAGGATATTTTTTCGATTACTCAAGCGTATAATAAAAATAACGCCATTGTAGAAAACTTAAAGAGCTTGTACAAAATCGCAGATAATCACGATTTTGTAGTTATTAATATTTCGTACATTTTGTATTACGCAATGAATTGAATTTTTCTTATATGAGAGAAAATGAGACTGAAGATCAGATAGCTAACAATATCCAAGCGAAGCAGACTTCTAAAACAGAGTAAAGTTAAATTTCTTAAAACTACAATAATCCTTAAAACCATTTTTTAATTAAAATTTAATAAAATCTAAATTAAAATAAATTAAATAAAATAATACTTAATTTAAAATTCCTTTTAATTGATTTAAAATCTTCTTAGATTAAAATCTTGAAATTTTTAAAAAGTTAAAATTGAATCTTACTGAAATACCAATAGAATTTATATTGAGTATAATACTCAATAAACAACTATTGTATTGAAGTTATTATTCCTACATACAACACACCACATACAAGGTGAGCTCACATTCATACACATACATACTCATATTCATTACTAATCTGTTATCTATTTATCCCTAATCTTATAATTTCTCATTCTCTTATGAGAAATTATATCTAGAACAAGGAATTGGTGTTTCTACAAAAGAAACTACAGTCCACTTCCCACTCCTTAAAACTAAACCCTCTAAAATACCATTTCAGAGCTAAAAAAATTAATTTTAAAACAATGAAGTTTTAAAAGTTTTGGCCTTCAAGACCAATAAGTTCTACAACCAATTCCTCTTTAAAAATGAATTGGATTAACGCTTACAAACAGAACCATGAATTTAATTTTAAAAATACATACCAGTACACTAGTCAGAAAAAGTCTGCGTACAAAACCATTATGTCCAGCTAATACAAAAAATGACACAACAGCAGGTCTTAAAAATATGAAATTAATTTTTTTTTATTAAATCTTGTTGCATATATATACAAATTACAAAAAAGTAAGATTGTGTTAAAAAATAGGCAGAAAAAGTCTGCATACTACAGTGTATACACTTTTTTAAAATCTTATTTTTGGATATTTATGACAGCATTAACAGTAATTTAGTATTTGGTTGGATGGCCTGTTCTTTTGAGAACCACAGCAATGTTCTTTGCATGAAATAAACCAGTTCTGTGGTGATTTTCAGTGGTATTTCCTCCCATTCAGTTGGCGAAACTTTTTAATATTATTTTTGCTATTAAAACATGATGTGGAATATTTTGCTCCAACTGATCCCTTAAATAATCAATGGGATTGAGATCTGGAGACTGTGGTGGCACACGGTACCGTTTTAGAACATTATAAAGCATCTAAAGCTTTACAACGTCGGCTGCGTTCCTAGAATCGTTACCTTAATCAAATAAAACATTGCTACCAAAAACCAGTTTCGTTAAATTTTGCTTCCAGCTGACCTTTAGAATATCTAGGTAAGCTCTCTTGTCCGCAGTAGACTCAATAAGCTGCAAATTGTACCGTTGGACGGTACATACCCTCTAACCATTAGACCTCCACACCTATGTATGACCGTGTTGCATTAGCATTATGTAGTGCTGTACCAGATTTTCGCCACGCAAATTGACGACTTTTTCTTATAGAAATACAATATTTACTTTTATCCAAAAATATAGCTTTTTCCCAGAATTACAATGGTTTATTTAACAGCTCTTTACAGAACAAGATTATTCTTTGACTCTTTTTATGAAAAAAAGGACTTCTTAAGTTCTATACGAGCATGAAAACCGTTTCGAATTAAGATATTTCTGAAATTATCATCACATAAACTCCTGTTCAATTTTAAATTAATGTTTTCAGCCATTTTTGAGGCTATTATTTTGGGATCTTGCTGCTCAAAGTTGATGGGATGTATCCTTTTTCTCGAAATTAATTTTAAGGACGGCCAGAACGAGGTTTTGATACAAAGCCTTCAGTTATGGTTTTCTATATACAGGAATGCATTTTATCTAACTTTTCTGCAATTTCTTTAAAGTCTTTTTCTTGCTTTCTGAGAAAAAAAAAGTTTTTCGGCAAAGAAATTTTATTTCACAAATTGAAGTTAATTTTCAAATACTAAAATGCAGTGAAATCAATAGCTATGAATTAAAAAACAACGATTAATAGGTTAAAATTTTAATAAGTAAATAAATGCAATTTTTCTTATTATGATGCCTACCAAATTAACTACTTTATTTTAAAATACAAATTTTAGTTATAAAGTATTACAGGGATCTAAGGCATATTTTAAAAACCAAAAAATTTAAGCTTTGTTGCGAATTCTTGGAAATACAGCGTCCTGAATGAAATAAAAGTATTGTACTTCAGACTTTTTCTGACTAGTGAACTTATAAATTTACAAATTAATATTAAAAGCAAATCAACTGTAACATTATAAAGCTAAAGTCAATAAATTCATAACGTCAGTTAAAATCATAGCACAATCTACAGAAATAAAATTAATTCGTATAATTCGTCGTGTAAAATTCCAACGCAAGGGAACGATAATGGCGTTAAAATTTGGAGCGATGATAAAATTCAGTGTTAGATGTAAGAACACAGAATCAATATCAAAGCTCAAACTATCCTCATACGAATGAGATATACCAACATAACTCCACCTTAAGCCCTAACAAGTGAAATGTATAACTGTATCCTGATGTAATGATCAGTACCATCTCTTTACAAAACCAAGCACAGCGCGAACCTTACCAGTCGTCATACTAACAAAATCAATAAATAATAATTTTCTATCCAATAACACAACCAGATCAAGAAAAGTAGTAACGGGTAAGAATCAAGTGCATACTCGAACGGAATCTTACTCGTACGGAAAAAACCATATGTCTACATTTCCTTAGGTTGAGATCCATCAGACTAATTCCGCACTAATCAACAAAAACATTAACACTTCGTTGCAGGACTGTCTGCCCAAAAATATCATCAACAGTACAAAATAATTTAATATCATCAGAGGATATAAGAACACAATAGCCAGAAAAGAAATCAGGAAGATCATTAACAAATAGCAAGAAGAGAAGCGGATTCAAAGAGCCACCCCGCGGAACTCTAGAAAAAACATACACGGTCTTAGACAATACATTTGGAAACAAAACACTCAGAGTTCTAAAGAAGAGGCAAGAGTCTATTCAACGATGAAGTCTATCAGGAACACCAATCAGTGCAAGCTTATAAAGCAAAATCCTGTGATCGACTTTATCAAAGGCTTTACTTAAATCAGTATAAATAACATCAGTTCGACAGCACACAACAAAGTCACTAAAAACTCTCGTAGTAAATTCAAGAATGTAAGTCACTGTTAACCTACCCTTTAAAAAACCTGCTGAAAGAGTGACATTAAAGATTTCGTCTGAAAGAGATATAAACAGTCATCAGCTTCTCCATATATTCGATATATATGCGATATGCAAAGGCATAATAAATTATGACTTTCAAATAAGAGACAAATTGCTTATTTCCATAGGCTTGTTAGACACAAACGTCGAAAAACTGCCGGATAGGTTTTAACATCCGGCCCTGGCAAGTGCGCAGATTTTAGTTTAGACAAAGACCGAATTCATGAATATTAGACGAGTTGCCTTATTTTTATGCAATTTGTGATCGTTATAAAAATAATTTTTATATTAATAACGCAACGCATCTCCTAAGGGATTTAAAAATAAGTCCCTAAGATTATGTGACTAATCAACTAATAATATAACACAAAGACAATAAATCATATACAGCCACACTGTTTTTTGTATCGTCAGTAAAGCTAAAAGACAATTTTATAGAAAAAGTTGTAGGAGTTCTGTTACCTAGGCAGCATTATTAACAAAGAGAGAGCAGCCGATTCTAACGTAAAGAGCATAAATGCCAGAGAAGTAAAGGGTGGTCCAATCATAATACACGACGTTAATTGTGAGTCAGTGTTTGAAAAATTCAACCATGGAGAGCTAAACAATTGATCAGTGCGTTAAGATTGTTGAAGCCTTTTACAAAAATGGGCGCTCAAATCAAAATTCATTTCGTGCGCTTCGTGATTTTTTGGTCAGCATAATCGACCAAATGTGTCATAAATGGGGAGAAATTGTGCGCAAATTTCAGTAAACTGGGTTTGTATAAAATGTCGAAACACCTGTGCTCGCTCGCCCAGTCCGTTTTGCGGAAAACATTGTCGTTGTTCGCGATAGTGTGGCAGACTATCTTTCAACCTCAACTCCTCGTCTTGCATAACAATTGAACATCTCACTAACATCATTGATGGCCAGAAATAAGAATATAAACCTGAACGTTATGTGGTTTCAACAGGATGGTGCCACTTGCCACACAGTCAACGAAACAATGGCTCTTTTGCTCAAGAATTTCAAGAGCTGTATTATCTCATGTCGTGTTGATGTTAATTGTCCGCCAGTGATTTGACACCATTGGACTTCTTTCTTTGGGGATATTAAAAAAAAAAATGTATGTCAATTAGCCAAAAACAATTCAAGAGCTAAAGGTTGAGATAATTCGGCACACTAACGACATTGAACCTCAATTATATCTCAGAGTCATTGAAAATACGACGCCGGATTAAGCTATGCCACAGAAGCTGTGTCGAGCATTTTACCGATGTTTTGTTTCACACATAATTGATCACAGATCATATATCTTTCTATCATAATAATAAATATTAAAATAATCCATTGAAAACTTTATGTTTTATTTACAGTTAACATTGTGCGTTTTGTTTTTTTTATTTTTATTTTATTCAAAATTTTTTAACAAATTTATATATACCCCGCAAAGCTCATTAGCTTGACTGCAGTACAATGTCACAAGTTCGTTCTTAGTGTACAGTTTTTACAATTCAATATTTTCTTTTCTTAATATAATAATTTTAAAACAAGTTACTATAAAATTAATTAAAATTTGGATAAAGTTTCTTTTCTTTTTTGTATCTTCATTTTATTCCTACCGTGGTTTAAGTGTATACAAAATTCTTTTATTTATTTTAATTTATTTCTTCTATATTGGTTTGATATACTAATAATATTTGATGGTATTTTGTTCAAAATCGTTGGTATTATTACAGATAGCGTGCTCCTGTCATATTCATTTTTTAATTGATGTACTTTCAACCTTCCTTGAGCATTTTGTCGGGTGTTGTGGGGATGATCAACAGGTGTCAAGAATCTGATAGCTTATATAACTCTTTAGCTAACGTTGCATAGTAGATGTTTCTAAGTACTTGCAGATCTTTAGCGAGGCATTCGGTTGCTATGCTAAAACCACTGTGGTCTTGTACTGTATCAAGTAGTTGTGGGCTATTGTAGTTTTCGTTCCTATTATCTGTGATCTCTTATGCTGTCGTGTGCGTGGTTTCCTGCTGTGTTGCTGGTAGGATAAAAGTTGTTCACAGATGTTAAGTGATTCTGTAGTGTCATATTGTTGTAGGTAGTTTGTAAGATACTTGGATGTATATTATTTTCCACAGTAGTGCTATGTTTTTTCCATAAAATTTTTAAGATCTGGTTCTGCGTTTTTTGTAAAGTGCTGTTATATTTTACAAGCTGTTATGCCCCAAGCTATATGCCATGCCGCATATATAATACGGCCAAGGCGAAGTACGCTTGTCGCAATACGCTACAAGTCGAATAAAGACTTAAAAAATGGAGCATATACGACGCCTTTCTAAGTTTTTTCTGCAGATTTGCTATGTGAGCTTTCCATTTAAAATTAGAATCAACTAAAATGCCAAGATACTTACCACCCTTTGCAATAATGATATTCTTCTCTAAGCGTATACGTAAGGACGATGTTGAAGTCCGGCGAAGAAATTAGTGCTGGAATCTTTAATGGAACCTACAAGGCACAAGAAACAAAGTATATCTCAAGCGTAAGCGTGTATAAGACATTTAATTACATTTACAATTTAAATCTATACGTATGACATCGAATATATTTTTGTGTTTGCTAGAAGCTTCAATGGAGTAAATGAATTTGTTTTAGAATATGTACTCGTATTTATAACTTTTTCACATTAACTAAAATAAAAAACTCAATAGAATATAATCAAAAATATTGATTGGTCCCATTTTCTCTGAGCACAAAAACTGCATCATAGTTTTTCGTTATAGGTATGTGTGTATGCTGATTAAAAAAGCTTGCCATAAATTAAATCTTCTCATCATATGATTAAGAACGAAAGAAAGAAAAAAGAATCATTTTTATTCTTACCCTTCAAGAGGAAAAAATAAAGAGAGATGGCATTTATCTATGGTACGTATGACGTACCATATCCCAATGACCCCAGATTAATTCTGTAAACGAATAACTGATTGGCCATAAATTTTCACTAAAAACCAACATCAACAGCGACTATAACCAGGAAAGCTATGTCGTGGCATAAATTTAAAAAAAATCTCATAAATTGAGATTTTTTTTGCGTTTTTGTCGACAACAAAAACAGAGCTTATCTTTATTACGCGTCGTCATTTGGATTTCGCTGATGATGAATTTTTTTTTTCATTTTTTTTTTTTTTTTTTTTTTGTATTTTTACTGGAGCATACAAAGGTAAACAGCAGCAGCAAACAGTAGTTGGCATTAAATACATATAAACGACAGAAAATGACAAAAGCGAAGAGGAATGAGAGAAGAAGAACAAAAAATACAATAAAACAAATTCACTTGTAACGAATATCATAAAATAAAAGAATAATAAAAAAACAACTTTCCCGTGAACACCCAACTTTCGATTACACTTGCTGGTTTAAAATAAAAAAATAAAAAATAATAAAAGTTACACAGCAAAAACAGTAAAAAAGGGAAATTTGCTGGTTAAGCAATTCCAAAAATAGGTAAAAATTGTATGAGAGTCACAAAAGTGCAGCTAAAAAAATCAGCAACAAGAGTGAATGTATTGGAAAATTGCAACAATAAATGAATACATTTTTAAATCAAATTTTTTTTTAAATTTTTCATTTAAAAAGCTTCATTCAAAACTCAGTTAGCTTAAAAATAGTGTATTACTTTCAAGCCTATGTTGGTTGTAAAGCTTATAGTAATTAATGGGTTTCTCCAAGCAAAGTCATTGAGGAGGTTAATGTGCGGTACTAGATAACGCTGAAGTTCTCTGTCTGCCCTAATTACTGCAAGAGCATAGCAAAGCTTTTCATTGCATTGGTCCTTCTCGCATCCCCTATATTTATTAGATTAAGCACTGCCCATTCTATATAACTGATCTTTTAATCCAGAATGTTCTATCAGACCATGCATATCACCCTTCGAATCTCTGACTAACTCAATCTGAGTAGGTCCTTCATTATCAGTTGTCTTGTTTAACAAAAAAAACACATGGGTTCCTAAGAGAATAACCATTATTTGCATTTTCATTGCATTGGTTCTTCTTGCATCCCCTACATTTATTAGATTAAGCACTGCCCATTCTATATAACTGATATTTTAATCCAGAATGTTCTATCAGACCATGCATATCACCCTTCGAATCTCGGACTCACTCAATCTGAGTAGGTCCTTCATTATCAGTTGTCTTGTTTAACCAAAAAACACATGGGTTCCTGAGAGAATAACCATTAAACCGTCAAAATGGTGTATCTACTATCTGCGCTTTTTTTTTAGCTTTTATTTCATATAAGCTTTAAATTCGTTTGTTTAGCTTTAATGTGTGACTTCCACGTCAGTCTTCTATCTAAGGTAATTTCCGGGTACTGAAATAAATTTTATTTGGGTATTTTTTCCCCAAATACTGTTACATTTGAACAGTATAAACTCTTTAATGTAAAAGCAATGTGTTTCGACTTCGCAGAATTTACTTTAGTATTCCATTTAATAAGACATTTCTTTGATATGGTTCTTTAGAATTAGTGAAGCTTTTATTAAAGACTGACTTGACGATACTATTGCTGTTCCATCTGCATATGTTGCTACCATAACGTTATCTGTAACTGGAATATCTGCGGTCATACTACACTGTTCTGTTTTAATCCTGCTCCGACTTAGTATAAACATAATATTTCGTCTTTACTTTTAACATAGAAATGCCTTCGAGAGTGATAGCGTTTAAAAATGAATAGAAGAAATAAAATAGAACTGTAAAACTTTCTTCAATTTAAAAAGTAACCCATGGTCTCATACTCTATCGAAAACTTGTTCGAATAATACAAAACGAATTCAATAGGGTGGCCCTAACTTACTACATAAGCAACAGCTGTACATTCGCGTATGTCACAAAACACAAACATTCTGTATTTTGTTAACAACTTTTCCTTACTACAGTATTGTATTATATTGACACACCGAAATTTTGTTTAACAGTGTTGTATTCCTTTAAGACCACCTTATTAAATTCGCTTTGGAATAATAAAAATGATTTAATCTAACAATAAATATTGCGGAAATGTCATTGTGCTCTTTGTTAGAGTGCTTTCTATAAAAGTTTTTATTTAATTTAACAAATTAATTGTAATACCAAAAATAAGCCTTGAATCAGGCTTGACTCCAGTTTTCACAAAACTAGTAAAAGGTTGTACAATTACTTTTTCTCTCAAAGTTCGTTTTTTAAATTGGTCCTAGATTAAAATTTAGTACTAGTTTGGTGATCTTTAGAATGTATAGCAGCTTTAAATCTTCTTCTCATGGAATGAACAAGATTCTTAGTTGTATTGAGTGGTATATTTGCCCATATATCTAGGAGTACAGCATTGAGTTCATTTTTGGTCCCAACTTGGCGCTGGCATAATATGGACTCCATATACACCCAGTAATTTGCTTTAAGATTAAGGTCATAGCTCTGTAGATAAAATGGTAGCATTTTTTTACATTATATAGAAATCATTATTTTACTATTAGGGAAAAACGTTTCAGGTTATTGTCATGAAACAAGCATGAATTTTGGAAAATTTTTGGTATAAAATCAATTGCTTGGTTGGAAACGCTGATAATATTTCGAGTTTCAAATTTACAAAGTTTATTTAGTACAAAATGTAAGAAAAACTCAGGATCTCTTATAATTCAGCAAAAGTATATTAAATACAACGAAAGCAAAAGAATTCTGAAACTCTTTCTTGGATAAATTTAATAAGATTGTAAGAATTCTAGAGTTTTTACAATCAGTAACGCTCAAAATATGATGATGGCAAGAAGAAATTGTAAGCTTTTATCGTAGACTACGGTTAATGCGAATGTAAATACAACTAAAACGACAATTAAAATCTGAAAACTACGATTTATTTTCGACAATACACGTTACTAATCCTAGGGAGCAGGTCTCGTTGAACAAAACTTAGACTGTTTTACAGATAATTTATTAACTCGGTGAGAATTACAACATACTGTGCTACAAAAGAAAGCAAATTTTTATTTGTTTTGCTTTTACTTCTTTATGTCATATACCTTCATTTCATATAAGGTTTCACAAGCATTGCATATTGTAATAAGTAGTTGCAACACATGATTCAAACACTAAAGATTACTTCTTTAGATATAAAAACAAATCAAAAAGGGCACTCACACACACTTTCATTGAGGGAGAAATAAACTAACGGTATCTCTAAAGACGTAATCTGTGGTATTTGAATAATGGTTGTAACGTCACGTTACAATTATTTGTGCTGAATGACTTTTGTTTTCATGCAGCATATTATTAATGAAATAACACCAAAAGGTCTTGAAAAAATAGTCAACAGTTCGACTAGATAAGATGAGTTATGTTATGGCTAGTCGGGTGGTCATATTACAGGTATCATCTTAAAAAATGTCATTGAAATACTCTCTTAACAGAATAATTTTAAAATTTGCTGTTTTTGCAGATGCTCTAAGGGATGCTTTTATCCCCATATTCATACTAGCTAAAACCCGGCGTGCTTCGCTACTGCCATCTTAGTTATTATCATAAATGTTATTTTAGTTAAATTTTTTACCCTTTTTCCGACTTTTGTCCTCTTATTTATATATACACATATATTTTTGTATATAAGATACATATGAAGATAGTTTTTATCGAATGTGCCTTCTTAAAACCCCGCTTTTTGGCTAAGGATAAGATAAAACTGCTTTAATTGTTGCCGTTCTCCACAAAAACAAAATTTAATATTTGGTATGAATGGGAGGCGCTTACCTTATTGATAATGTGTATTGTTCACGACTTTGCTTGAAACTAATTTAGAAACTTCTCTACTACCGTTCTCTAAATATACACAAATCAATATTTACTTTGTATGGCAAGCACCACGCCTACTTGCCCAACTCCGTGCAGTTTTTGACTGATGATTTTTGCTTTAACCGTTCTCAAGATATACAGTATTCAATATTTAGATTTAATGGGAGGCATCATGTCAGCTTATCCAAATCCGACCATTTCTAGTGTGATTATTTAAATTAACCATGAACCTATTTGTACCAAATTCTAAGACTTTAGCCTTAACCGTTCTCAAGATATACTAAAATATAGTTACTTTGTATGGGAGGTATCACGCCCACTTCTACAATTCTGCTCACTTTTTGACTAATTTGCATTCGCTATAAATATATCTGGGCCAAATTTAGAGACTGTTTCTGTTACCATTTGGAAGATATACAAAAATAAATATTTGCTGTGATTTTTTGGAATTTACAGCCTACATAGTTCCTTCCAGACATACAGAGCGATACTGTAAAAATTTCAAGAAATTCGGTTTATATATAGACTATAAACAAACAAACCAATAAACAAACATACAAACACGCACTCATTTTCATATATAAGATAAATATTTGATTTGTATGTGTACTTATTATAGACATAACATTTAGTTCTTACAATTTGTATACATCATTGCAACTTAATGGAGTGTAACGTTACTGATACAGCCAAAGAGAACGTCAAGCATTGATGCGTTTCTTTTTTCTTTTGGCTTAAGTATATGATATGTACATCCTGCATATAAAAAAGATGGTGGCTGAAAAAACAAAAAACAAATTTGCCTAATTCGAATCAGGTTTCACAGTAAATATAACGAATCGTCATATGAAAATCAAAAAGCCCTAAGTTGCATTTCAAAAATTTTACAGGAGAAGCAGAAACTTTAAAAAATGTAATATAAACCATTTAGGTTAAGATTAGAATATTGTTTATAAGAACGTTGATTTCAACTTTAGAAATGTAAAAATTCGTTGGAACATTATTATTTCGAAAGAGTGCATCATAATCAATCAAAAAGTCGATTTTGAATTTTTTGTAACTTAGGGCACTTTGGATTTCATATGACCAAATACATATGTAAATATATATTTCAATTTTTAAATGAATATGTATTATGGAATCTTTGTACAAATATTTTCTATATTTACTATTGGTACTGTTTGTATTATACACTAATATTTAACATAAAACTTTAATTGAAATATAATTGCACAAAAGTCTTAGAAAACCTTTTATGAACAACTTTATAGGATAGAAATTTCCATCATACATTGAGAAAATGTTCATCTTGTCAGTTTTAATATTTTTAATTAATAATTGCATCACATTTAATATTAAATAACCTGGTGAATAATAATGAATTCATTTGTAGAAATAGAGCAATTCAAAATTTAATTATCAAAAATTTCAATTAAAAATAACATTTTAGTTCATTTCCAGATTTCTGTAACTCCATTAATATATTGTTTCTAATCAAGCTCTAATGCAATTTCTAATTAAGACAATTGATATGTGAAGAGGTGAACTTTCTAATTAATTTCTTTTTTCTCCCTATAATTGCCTAAAATGTTTTTTCTAGTTTTTGCTTTAAACATTATTAAATTATCCCTTATATTTCAATATGTATCCTTGTAAGTGATGATATGCAGTAATGTTTATGAAGAGATAATTGAAAGCACGCATTGAAATTAACCAGTTATGGACAGGGTATGTCAGTATATGTAAAATATAATTTATAAAAAAGACAAAAAAAATTCCATATTATACTCTAACCATTGATGAACTAGAACTGTTTTTCATAGACGCCGTAAGAATGTTAAATCGAGTTAGTGGCCATAATTTAATAGAACCAAAAATTAAAAATTTGATTTAGTACATATAAAGCCAATCATTCAATTTATAATTATTATGTATATTTTTTTTAAGTTAAAGGCAAAAACTTTTAAGTTTTGCGGTGATATGCAGAAATTAAATCCATAGACTGCTACAAAGAATTCTGACAAGACTTCGTATGAAAAACATGTTTAATTTTAATGTATAATTTGCTAACGAGAGCGGTACCAAAATTAGTCGACGTAACCTATAGATGATGATGGCAGTTGTTTGAAAAAAAAAATAATATTCTTAAAAGTGGCATCCTTGTAAAACATACTTACAGTTACGCTTTTATATTTTAAAAACATTTATTAAATGAATTTGAAACTGCAAATAAAATAAACCCAAAATTTTTCATTTCTTAATTAAAACCTTTATTATTACACAACACTTGTAATACTTTGTACAAATTTTGTAAACAAAACCACTGTCGCTTATTATTTGAAACGGCCTTTTTCGTTTTGTAATCACAGAGCATCTCTACTTAACAGATCTTGCTTCTGCTAAAACATCTTCAGCGCTTCCTCGCTGTTTAATACAAGAATCTCCTTTTAAAGTTTAATCGCAACTAAAGCTGGAATAATTGGTATGACAATCGTGTAACCGTTCGATAGATAATCATATGGCTACAAAAGTGTCAAAAATGTGCAAATTTTTAGTGTGTTTGTAATGAACACAATCATTTGAAGTAATAAAAAGACGAAACAGTTGTTTACACCCGATCAAAGAGACAAAGTGCTAAATGATATTAACGGAGAATTGCGGGAGCCATTAAATCGCTAACTTAAAGTAGGACGAGTGGGTTCTGTCCTTTCTTGTACGAAATGCTGTTCACGTAAACATATTAATTATTAAAGACTCCCTATTTCTAACTAAAGATATTGCTGTTACGTTAAAAGGCTATAAAAAAAATAACAGCCCGTTTATAGTCGACTGTATAAAAAAACAAACTAAAACAAAAGTCATATTCTACTGACTGCACCTTAGATGATGCGCATGTCTCTTAAACCTCCCTATCTTGTTCCTAAAGGCAAAATCTATCAGGAACCCAAAACATTTTCACACTTAAATTATTGCCACACGAATACAAAAAATCGATAAATGATTCTGACATTCTTTTAAATTCCGAATTTATTCAATACACATTTCAAACGATTTAATTCAGAAGTAATAATATTCATAATTTAAACCTTAATAATTAAAATTAATTCTATCTAATAACAAAAGGTTGCGTGCAATTTCGAACTTCACTGTTACTTAAAGATTAGTAATAAAAGATTATTTTATTACTGTATTCATCTACCAAAACAAATGTATAAAAAATATATATCTATCTGTGTGTTGCTGTGGTATGGTAGGTAAGATACCGGCTACCAACAAGAAGTTCCTCGTGTAATACCTGGCCAGACTATATTAAAAAATAAAAAAAAATTTTCAACAGCGGTATCACCTCAAGTTAATTCTAAACAGATGTAGCAAAACAAGTCTGGAGAATTTTTGCAAGTCCAAACCCTTGAAATCGTAAATAAGCTAACTCTAGGTATAAATTTTGTAAAACACTTACAAAAATAAAAAATAAATAAACGGGAATAGTCCTTAGAGTACTTCTCAATATTAACTTTTCGTTTGGATAAAATCAAATATAGGATTGGATTCGTCTTTTCGCTTTTCAAACAAGTGTTGGGTAATGAAACAAATTGTGATATCTTTACTAAAAGTGCATTTTGTACTGGATTTTTTATCACAATACCAAAAAAAATCTTATTCTTAAAATATTTTTACCTACTATAGCCATAAAAATGAACCCCTTACTTTTGTCAAAGTTAAGCACCTGCCTTTATGGGTTATTTTACTCTCAACATATCTGGCTTTCATTTATATGCTTAAAATATAAAATTTCTAATCTAAGATTTTTTATAATTTATATTTTATATTTTTTTGGAAATAAAAAAAAAATTTCCTCTAATTTAGCAAGAAAAATATTGTTCGCTAACTTTGGTCAAAGTTAGTTACCTGCATTTTATTTTGAATAAAATCAGTAATAGCCAACGGATTTCCATTATTTATAGCTTATTTTATTCTTAACATTTTAAGCTTTAATCTAAATGATTAACATGCCAAATCTTCATTCTGAACAATTTTTTATGACTTTTTGAAAAAGATATTTTTTTTTTCGATACTAAGTTAAGAATAACTCCGAAACTCTTGAAATTCTATTTTCAACAGATTGGGACGTTACAGCTACATAACATTTTGGTCAAGCAAGCACTTTTATAGCTTTTCATATAACAAAAACGATCAGCTGACACAACTACATTTACAGCTTCTACATTTACGGTCGGATAATTCTGCTTTACACGAATGAAAAACGTGTTTTTATTATTAAAACATTTTTTGAAAATGCCAAAGTTTTCAAGATGTAATTCGGCAATTTCGAAAATCGCATTATTTATCTTAGAGGAGGAGTAAATTGGCCACCAAGATTGTGCGATTTGACACGTTTGGATTTTTTTTTTTTTTTTTGTGGGGTCTTTTTAAATCGAAAGTATACGGAAGTAATCTCACAACAGTTCAAGAGCTTAAAATCAACATTTTCGAGCAAATATCAACCACTAACAACAGTTTGTTGAAAAACGTGATTGATAATTTTGGTAAAAGATTGAGAGCCTGCCGAGCCAGTAGGGGGAACACTTGACCGACATAACTGTCCATTTTAATCGGAACCTATTTGTAATAAGCTGAAATAAAAATAATTTTAATATCTGAAAAAAAGCCTTTTTATATTAAAATTAAAATGATACTTCAGTAACTAAATGCTCAAAGCTGTTTATTATGTACAATATTAAATAATTAATCGAACTAATACTATTATTATACATTTAATTGTATTTTTTTTCTTAAATTATTTTACTATTCTCTTATGAACATATTCCATTATCTTTCTCTTATAATTTTACTGAACAATCGTAATGATATTTGATTATAATAAAGTTACTAAAAATTAAGTTTCAAAGGTATAAAGTGGGAATTCCTAATGATTATTACGATTGTTTGCGACATATTCTTTTACTTTTATACTGATGTTTTATATTTATATTTTATATGAAGGGTGGTCCAATATGTTTTTTATATAAAGGTGGTCCATGTTAATTGTGAGTCACAGATAAACAGCTTAAGTTGTTCGCCAACCTAAGTTAATATTTGTTTGTTTCAGTGCTTGATAAATTCAACCATGGAGAGGTACACAATTGATCAGACTGTTCAAGCCTTTTACGAAAATGGGCGTTCAAATCGAAATGCATTTCGAGCATTTCGTGATTTTTTTTTATCAGTAAAATCAAACAAATGTTTCCACAATCGGGATAATTGTGCGCAAATTTCAGCAAACCGAGTCTGTAAGAAATGTGGAAACACTTATGCATGCTCGCCCAGTGTGTTCTGCAGAAAACATTGCTGTTGTTAGCAATAGTGTGGCAGAAGAGCAGCCAACCTCGACCCGTCGCACGAGTCGCATCAGTGATGCAATTTTTTAGTAAAGATTTGAATTTGCATACTGACAAGTTTCAACTAACTTAAGAGCTGAATCCTACTGACCATTTCATCCTACTGTCGTTAATACGCCTCATCTTTAGCGACGAGGCAGGTTTCTACTCGGTGGATTCGTTAACAATCAGAATTGCCACGTTTTGGCAAATGAGAATCCACAAGCGACTTTTTAAAATGCGATGCATTCACAAAGAGTGACAGTTTGGTGCGGTTAGAAGATAAGGTCGGCTAAGCAGTAACTGTGAATGGTACTCTCTATCGCGAGATGATAACAGAGTTCTTATGGCTAGAAATTGAGAATGTGTTCCTGAACGACATGTGGTTATAACAGGATGGTGCTACTTGCCACAAAACCAAGGATACAATGGCTCTTTTGAGCAAGAAATTCAATTGCCGTGTTATCTCGTAACGTGGCGATGTTAATTTGTCGCCACGATCATGTGATTTGACACCGTTGCATTTCTTTATTTTGTTGAGATATTTAGAAGAAAAAGTGTACGCCAATAAGTCAAGAACAATTCAAGAATTTAAGAATGACATAGTTCGGTACATTAACGACATTGAACCTCAATTATGTCTCAGAGTCACTGAAAATATGGAGCGACGGATGGAGGTATGCCACCGAAGTCGTGGCGATCATTTGTCAGATATTTTGTTTGAAACATAATTGTCATAGACTCTTCTTTCATAATAAAAAATTTTAAGAAAATTCTCTGAAAACTTTTTGCTTTATTTGCAATTAACATCGTACCTTTTGGTTAGACCACCCTTTATATGACGTTTAAAATGGAACAGGCTTTAATACACAAAATTTAAAATAAGAATATATTTTATACACGAAACAATTAGTTTAAGAAATGTTCTTTCTCTAAAGTTATGTAATGATCATTACACTACGCCTTTATGACTATTGATTTAATTTAAAATATAAAACAAATACATTTAGAAGAATTTATGAAAATTGAAAATCATTACATATTAGGAAACAAAAAATTCCAGCAAAAATTCTATTTGAAAATAAAATTCTATTTGAAAAACTAAAAGAATTTAATATGTTTCAGTTGTATTATTGGAAAATAACGGTTATATGGTGACTATATAACGGAAAGAGTCTTTAAACTTTACATATGGATGGTTGTATAAATTTATATTCGGGTGTGTTCTGTAAACCGAATACGAGTGAAATTGAAATCAAGTAAATTTTTAAAGATAAATTGAACTTTAATGCGACAATTATTTTAAAGTTTTGATAATACAAGAAGTTATTTTAAAGGCAATTAACCGAATTAATAAAAGAAAGTGTCAAAATCTTATCAGGCTAAAAATTATATCAATTTGAAATTTCGTTCGATTTCAATTTCACTTGATATCGTTTAATAGTATATAGCCGATTGACTTATCGAGTTAATTGTTGATATTCCTGATGTTTTACTGATGGTTATGGGCTGACGTCTGACAAAAAGTATGCTGCAAAGAACTGGCGACCTCAATTACGTTTACGGTTGAATCGGTATATCTTAATCTTGTTTAGACAGGCTTACACGAAAATTAAGCTGGTAAAGGTTTGTGTATTATAATAATAATTACATATGTTTCGGATTGACAATGAATATTGGAATATCGGTTGACTGGTTTCCACAAGAGGATGAATTCTCGTTTAGACGAGCTTTCACTAGGATCAAATAAATTATCTTCTTAAGGCAGTTAAAGATAATAAGATTACTAAAATTGAATCTTTTGATTGTTGAATCTAACACAGAACTGGAAATTTCATGTTAACAAAAACGAGTTTGGCTAGACTTTAGAAAAATTATTCTCACCGTTTTCTATAATGTTAGAGGCACAAACAGACCACATGAGTCCTAATAGCTTTGACTTTGATATCCCTAGAATTTTTTTATTTTCCTGTGCTTGATACAATATTGTCGTGACACGATTATTTAAAAATATTTTCTCTATCTTACATATTTAAACAATTAATATTAACCAGTGGGTTTTCTTGCCAATAATTCACACTTTATTAAATATATGAAATTTACTGTCCATCACTTTACAATATTTACAATCAAATAATCAATTGCTTAAAATTTCTCTAGAAGGAAGCTTGTATTTTAAATAGGTAATAAAAAAATTTTATACTACATTCTCTCATATAATATATGATTGCCGATATAGCCTTTTACCCCTACATATATACATGTATATGTAATTAAAGTTAATATTCAAAGATTATTCAAGTTTTCACACATATAAATGTAATCGTAAGCATAGTCGAAACAACAAAACTTCAAATGATCGACTACGACGTTACGCTATGTCACAGCTAGTCGAACAAAGTGTTGTCGATAAGGTTGATTTGTTGCGCTACAACTATGGCGTTGCTTTAAGTCACATCTTATTTGAGCTATTGTGCGACATTTGCAGTGAAAAAGTTATTGGCCTTAATTTTTTTAAAAACTCCGATGACACCATGGTAACTGTAAATGTTGAGACAGTTGTTTTTTTGCCGCAAGTCACTGCATTGGGTCTCGATCATGGTTGGTTCTTACAGTGCAGACCAACCGCTAACACAATTCGGGTAATGATGGATATTTTGAGACTCCAATTCAATGGTCTCCCGATTTGGCCGTCGAGATCCTAACAACACCAGACAGTTTCTTTTGGGGTATTTATCACAACAAGTTTTGAAAGCTTACATTGAAGAAAAATTTGCCAATTTGGAGCCATATGTTTTACGAGAAACAATTCAGTAATAATGCATCAGTTAGAGAGAAGACTTAGGCGATATAATTGTTTTCATTTAGTATCATCAAATTTTCATTTTTAAAATTAATATAGCTAAGTTTCATTTAAACCAAAATGGCAGCGATTTCAAATTATGACCGATCGATATAATGAATGAAGTAATGAAGTATATTATTAATATAATTTAAATAGACATACACCCAATAACTATCTTGATTCATGATATAGTAATTTCACAAGTCCTTTTAAGGATATTGCAGATTTTTAACGGCTGGATGTTTTTGCATATAGAAAACTTTTCGTTCGATTTTTAAACTCATTTAACACAAGAAAATCATCGGCTCCCAATCGCTTAATGCACATACATACATATAGATAAACAACTCATTTTCACAATTCACTTCCACAAGTATTCAATCAAGGTAAAAAGATACATATCCATGTTATGAAATCTTTATACAACATGTCAGTAGAAAAAATCCTTAAAGTCCTAAAAACAATTGAAGCAACATAAATGGTAACCAATTGTTAAAGAAGTTTTATGGTAAAATATCCGGATAACAATACAACAAAACGAAAAACAACACACTTAACATGCAATGAAAATCCTAAATCCGTATTGTTGCAAGTATTTTATTGTCAATAGATGAATGCAACACACACACTCACATCTATGTGTATGTTCAGGTATAGTTTACAGACAAATATATACTCATATTGATGCTAATTTAGATGACGATGATGATGATGATGATGATGATGCTACTTCTGTTTATGATGTTATTTTTTGCTTCATTATTATTGTTGTTTTTGTTTTGATCATGGTGATGATGCTCGGATACTAATGCTGATGATATTTGGCGTGTATATTTAGTTAGTTCGACAAACAATGAAATTTTCGAAATTTACTTGTACGTTACCAGGAGTGTAAGTCTTCGAATAAATCCCCAGATAAAAGTTTTACAAACATTTAACAATATTTTTTTGTTTTTCGTTTTTTTTTTTTTTGTAAATTCTTTTGCATACGCATTTGTTTGTAAATTGAAAAGTACATATAAAACGTATTCCATAACATTGCAGTAGACACACACATCTCTACCACCAACGGTGCTGTTAAAAGGAGAAGGGGGCTGTATATTGTCATCTTTGTGCAGTTGTTTAATTACATATGTACATAACTCTCCCTGTTCGTAGCTTATAAACAAAAATTTATGCCACAACATGTATGCTTATGACCATGTACTCGTATTTGGATTTGGTATTTGTTGTTGGAATGTAAAATTCTTGTTAACAAGCTTATTTATGTAAGATACAAATGATGAAAACTTTTTAAAAAAGATTTTACATACATTTTCCAAAAAATAAACAGTTTTTTTATTTTAAATTCCAGTTGTTAAATGGTATGATTTTGAAAGATTTTCAAAATGTATTACCTTTTAAAGATAATGCTTACAGAAACATGCTTTAATATCTAATATATGCACTTATGTATGTACATATATATATGTTGGTGTTTTAATATGTTTTTATACCTACTCAAGATATATTTTTTTCAGCACAATGTTGTCTATCAGAAAAATACGTGTTATTATATCTTAGGTATTTCTAATTCATTCGTTTTTGTTGCATAGCATTAATTTTATTGTCGTTATCTAAGTGAAATACATATGACGAATCTATTCAATAACTACAACGTTATTTTATTGTTATTATTTCCAATTACTACTTAATGCTAACGATGCCTATATTCGCCTTTAATAGTTCGGTTCCCTATCCATCGCCACTTCCTGCTTTTAATTTCATTATATAGGGTGGGCAATTTAAAAGACTAAATTTATAAATGCAATATAACAAAAACAATTTGAAATTTTGCCAAAATAATTTTTTGTTATAAAGCACAATTGTTTCGGTTAGAAGTGAAATATTATTTCATTCATATGGCTATCACACTACTTTTCGAGAACTTTTTGGAGTGTGTCTGGCCGTATCTCGACAGTGGTATCACGAATGTTGGCCTTCAAATGCTCAATTGTGTATGGTTTGTCGGCATAACACTCGTCTTTAAGGGCGCCCCACAGAAAATAGTCCAACGGTGTCAAATCGTAGCTTCTTGGCGGCCAACTGACATTACCATTTCGGCTAATTAGGCTGCCATCAAACGTTTGACGCAATAAATCGATTGTGGCATAAGATGCGTGGCAAGTCGCACCATCCTCTTGATACCAAGCGTCGTTCACATCAATACCATAAAGAGCGGGCGCAAAAGAATCGGTTATTATGGTGAGATATGTGTGTAATAGGTACATTGGCTTCTGTAAGATCAAGTTTGGGTCTTCTGAGCCCCAAATACGGTAACTTTGCTTATTAATGTACCCTCCAAAATAAAAATGAGCTTCACCCTCGAAGATGATTTTAAATGATGATAAATTTCCAATAAATCCCAACATTGCTTAAGCGTAAATAGATTCATTTCGTTCAGTAGAGATAATATACTGAGTTTTGTGAAAGATAAGAATGACATAAATATTGCCAGATTCGAAATAACCACAAAGCTTTTAAATTGTCCACCCTATGCATAGGCATTTGGTTGTACTTTCGTTTAGATGCTGGTGTGAAAATCTGTTTGGTCAATGGATTCGCAAAAATTTCATAAAACAGTTATCATTAACGTTTTGTATCCTTACAGTAACACAGATTTACGAATTTTACGTTAAGTGTGTCACGTTTAATCTGTGCTGATTTCCAGACATAGTTCAAGGTTCAATATCTTTGTCTTGCTTTTTTCATCCGGTTATTTATATATACTTCGAAGCGTCCGGCAGATGTTTCAATGGATTTTTGGTTAGTTATACGAACAGAGTTGTTAAACGATTACGCTTAATTACCTTTTAAAGCTATTTAGCTGAACTTTGTTAATTATAGTGAAGAAGTTATATACTGCAGGCAATTATAATTTTAACAAAAGTTATAAGTTAACTGTAGTATTTTATTAAATAATAATTCATATATCACATTAAAACGTAAACGTGGGTTGTGTAAAATAAAATTTACCGGAAATTTTAAAATAAAATTTAACGGAAATTTTATTTTAAAATAAAAAAATAAAATTTAACGGAAATTTTATTTTAAAATAAAAAAATAAAAAAATAAAATTTTATTTTAAAATAAAAAAATAAAATTTAACGGAAATTTTATTTTAAGTACCCAATAAGTGCTTTGTCTACAACAACTCCAGAATAACACAACCAGGAACACATTGACCATGGCAATACGCGAGCAGTTACCGATAAGCCAACATCACGCATAGAATGATATCACAGCAGTATACAATCAAGTTGCAATGGAAACACTGGGTGTAGTGCAGGTACATAGAAGAACATGGATATCAGACGATAGTTGGAACCTGATCTCTCAAAGAAGGGAACTTAAGTTGCAGCTAAACAACAACAATGTAACGAGGCAGCAATACCAACAGCTGGCGAAACAGGTTAAAAAAGCTGCACGAAAAGACAAAAGGAAGTTCCTAGAAGGTCTATCTAGAACAGCAGAAAAACAGCTGGACAGAATAACATAAGAAAACTACACCAGACTATAGACTATCTCACAAATAGAAAGTGTAGATGGAACCAAGCAGTTACTGATCGCAATTACACAATTGTATCGATTAGTGAAGCACAGATGCATAGATGGAGGCAACATTTCGAGGAAATTAGCAACGTAACGGACACAGATAAAGGCATCGAAATGTACCATAACAGCTCTATGCAAAATACATTGAACATAACATGTAGCCCTCTCAGTTTAAGTGAGATAAAAGAGGCACTAACGAAGTTGAAGAATAATAAAGCTGCTGGCGAAGATGGCTTACAAGCCGAAATCTTACAGGCGGACATTACAATTGCAGCTGAATTACTACGGCCTCATATCATATCAGCAAGGGAGAACGAGAGGCTACCATCAACTTGGAAGAAAGGCATCATTGTGAAACTATCCAAAAGTGGCGACTTGAAAGATTGCAATAACTGGAGAGGAATTACTCTGCTTAACACCATATACAAGATACTAGCAGTCATAATACAGGGAAGGCTTCAGAGCAAACTAGAGAATATATTGCGTGACGAACAGGCAGGATTCCGGCCAAATAGAAGCTGCGTAGACCAGGCCAACACCATAAGTATCATAATAGAACAGACTCTAGAACGGCGTACACCTCTATACCTACTGTTCGTCAACTTTAAGAAAGCCTTGCATACCATCAAAAGGACTGCTATATGGAAAGCATTGAGAAGAAAAGGATTACCCCAGAAAATAATACGAATAATACGAGCAATGTACGAGAATGCAGAACTCTCGGTTTTTCACAACGGGAGCATCAGCCAACCATTCCATACTAACGCTGGAGTAAAGCAAGGATGTCCACTCTTATCTCTTATAGAGTATGTAGATAGCTTCTGCTATCTTGGTAGCACAATGGCAATAAACGGCGGTGCAGAAATAGACGTTAACAATAGGCCCAACAAAGCGAGGTCGGCATTCGGACGATTACAGTCAGTATGGAGAAGCTCATACATATCCAGACGAACCCAGCTGGGAATATTCAACGTATGTGTAAAGTCAGTTCTGTTGTACGGCAGTGAAACCTGGCTTGTGTCTAACACCATCACGCAAAAACTACAGGTATTCACCAACAAGTGCCTTAGAATCATATGCAAGATATTCTGGCCTAACATCATAAGCAACATAGATTTATAGAATTTAACAAACGAAGAGCCCATACTGAAGCAGATAAGGAAAACAAAGTGGAGATGGATCGGCCATGCCTTAAGGAAAAGTTGTGGTAGTATTACAAGGATGGCACTTCAGTGGAATCCTCAAGCATCAAGCAACCGCGGTTGACCAAGAAACACCTGGCGATGCACAATTATCCAATAACTAAGGCGAAACAATCTTACATGGGAAGAGGCAAAGACAACAGCAGCAAATCGTGTAAGGTGAAAATGCTTTGTGGGCCCTATACTCCTAAGAGGAGTAAAAGGAAAAAACAAGTACTTTGGGTGATTAAACGAGGGAAATTTAAGAGAAATTTCAGTTCCGGGAAACAGAGGCAGATAAATGTCAATTAAGCCCAGGATAATTAAGCGGATTGTACTAAAAAACGTTTTATTTGTAATATGGTCTCTTCAAAAAATAAGATTTGTCAAGGTTATTAAAATAGGTATTTGTTTGTAAGTTGATTTCACCGGTTTAGTCTCATCTCTTTCCTCCGAGTCATTTCTTCAGATATTCAAGCAATAAATAGTCTCTCGGTACTAAATCCAGGGAATAGGATGATTGTAGAGCACTTTGTCACATGTATATATACTGCAGAATATTTTTTGCGGGTACTCGGATACTCTGTCACTTCGTTAAGGAGGTATTATATAAGTTACTTAATTTCGCCACTCCCAAAAACCTTAGAGCTAAAATAGGTTTAATCTAAAAAAACAAAACAGTTACAGGAGTTGTCAAGAAGGTTTGGCTTTCTAAACCAATAACTTCTGTAACTAATTCCTTTTTAAAAATGAATTGGGTACCCAGATACCCTTTCACTCCGTTAAGGATATATTATAGAAATTAGTTTATTCCGCCACTCTTAAAAACTTAAAGAGCTAAAATATATTTAAATTCAAAACAACAGGATAATAGGAGTTTTCAAGACACATCAAGACACAGCGATATGCAGAGAAAAATAGACGATATCATAACCGAATCGCGAACAGTTGGTTTCAGGATTAACTCCACGAAGACGAAAGGTCTGAAGATACACTCGCTCAACAATGATAAAAATCGGTGAAGTCGGTGACAATATAATAGAAAGTGTCGAGTCATTCAGCTACCTGGGTAGTGTAATCTCGTCAGATAGCGGCGCTTCTAGTGATATCTGAGGCACAAGGTGCCTTTTCACAGCTCTGAAAAATTTTGAGATCTTCCTCTATATCAACCAGTACGAAAATTCGGTTATTTAACCGAATGTAAAATCGGTTCTGCTGTACGGGTGCGGAACATGGCTGATAACAAGGACACTGTGTAGAAAACTCCAAACTTTTGTCAACAGGAGTCTAAGAAGGATGTATGTACCCGTGTATCCTGCCACTCACATAAGGCTTAAATCGACCCAGTAAATTTTCATAGTATTCTGTATGGATGCGAGGTTGTAACATGAGTGCATCTGTGGTCCATTGAGCCATATGAAATGCGTAGGGCTTCCGCAATCTTTCGCACTTTCCATCTCCGACCGACCAACACCATATCGTTAATTTATACAACGACCTCCTAAACGTTCAGCATATTCCATGTTTGTGCGACCAAAGCGAAATTCAGTTACTGTTGAAATTGATGGTATAGATACCCGATATTACTTATCAAGCTTAGCGTTGGTTTGAGTGTCGTTTGTTTAGTTAAAAATTTTACTGAATTTGCTTACTTGCTTTTTTGTTTTTAATTAATCGATGGTCATGTTTAAATGACTTATTTTTAGGTATTTCAGTCATAAAATTTCTAACGATTCATTTTAAAAACTTATTTTTTTACTAAATTAATTTGATGCAAGCATTTAGACAAGTAAATAAATTAAAATAATACACCAGAGTCTACTTAAAAAAACACCAACACTATTTTGAACAAAAAAGCAACAAACTTAACAAGAACCACAAATTTTATGTGTTTGTACTCGTATATACGTATGTAAACGATTTTACACATTAATACTAGAAGTACGTACGTTTTCAATATATACATACATATGTTTTTAAACATGCCATAAAATGTACAATAAGCAGATTTATGTTATTAAGAATAATAACAAACACATAAGCAATAAACAAAACAAAAAAATTATAAAAATTAAGAGCAACCACACATATCGAGAAACTGGCAAAAAGCAAAATTTTAGATAAGTCTTTTCCTCTTTGATTTTATGAATACATTTTATAAATATATTTTAGCCGTCCAAGTCTATTACTAATAACTTATTTTTAAAATTAAAAATTAATACTGTAAACATAAGTTTGGCAGCAGCAACAAGAGGTTGTTGTCTGGGCTTTTGCTGGGCCTTTAAAATATTATCTAGTGCTTACCGTCAACTACATACGTGTTTAAAGCATTATAAGCACATGTGCTTTTTTATATATTATTTCGTTCTCTTTTCTGACAAAAAATGCTGCATTTTCTTTTTTCTTTGCCATAACAGTGGGCAAAAATTAAGATATATCAACGATTTTAAAGACAATTTTTATATTTGTATTATATGAGAAAAAAAGAAAGGGCAACAAAGTGCAATATTTTTTTCAGAAAAGAAAACACCACTATATGTATGTAAGTATACTAGAGTATCGAATATCGAGTTATTTGTTACTCGTTATCGATTAATCGATTATCGTTATAGGTTAATCGAAGAATCTCTTGGCCATTATTTGATCGAATAATGAAAATAGCCAATTTCGAGTAACAAATAAATCGAACAATGTGTGTCAATTAATCGAGCAACTTTTGTATGTAAAATTTGGGGTGTAAAGTATCAAATGTTTCTGATTATTTAGTTTTACGCTTATATTGTCCGTTAAAATTGTATTAAAAGATGAAACATGTATAAATATTATTTCTTTTTGTTTTCGTTATACACTTTTCAAACATAATTTTGCTTTCCTTCTGTTCAGCAGTTACTGGTTTGTTAGCCATTTTAGTTAAAGTTTAAAAATCAACCTAAATCCCGCAAGGTTTCACAATAGCGATAACTTTTTTTAATATATTTAAAAAGCCGAAACAAAAGAGTTTGCAATCAAAACGTGCAATTGATTGATATTGAACGTGACCAAAATGTATTAGACGATGATCCGTAAGAAGAAGAAGATGTGGATTTAAGAAAAGCTCAACAAAACAATACAAAGTATTACAAATTTTATAAAATCTAGAACAAAAAGTATCAGTATAGTAGACGATTACATGTATTTAGACAAGGCAAAGAGAAGATGAGAAAAACTTTTTAAAGCAATTTTATCGCTATCAACAAAATCGCACCGTAAGGTTCTGTTTTTTCTCCAACGCTATTTCTAATATTTCTTAACGACTTTCTTCATCTTACTTCCAATCCTATAAACTCATCACATATTTCATGTGTCGAAAGCGACATTCAAGCATTAAGAGTGCAAGAAATGCTTCGATCCATCTGATCTCCTTAATATTTACAAGATCTATAACCGACCCAAAATGGTATACAACTCTCATGTATGGGCCGGTGCTTCAAGGTCTGTTTTGGACCACGTACAGGAGAGAGCGAAGGTACTAATTAATGACGGTAGGGTAGTCAACTCTGTCGATTCGTTAGAGCATCGTCGCTGTGGTGTGTGTTTCATTGTTCAATCAATACTATAACGGAATGACGAAATAAGGGAATTAATTTCTAATAATTACATATTTTCACCTAGTACTAGTTTTTCTCGTAGAGCGTATCCATTTGTAGTTGATTGTCCAATGAATCGCACAATGCAGTACAAAGAGAGAGAGTTTTTTGCTTCACCGTTCGCCTTTGAACGATCATCCCTCTACAGTTTACCCTGCCAGTTACGACATTAATAAATGAAATTCAAACGTCCATACTTGATTCTATCCTCCTTCCCGTAATCTATTTTCCTAGTACCTGCACAATGTACTACCTTAGTAGGGATCATTCTCTGAGTACTAGACTCAAAAGAAAAAAACATCGACCACGTTTTTTTTTTTTTTTTTTTTTCTTAAAAACCGAACACACATGTTAGCTTTTTCCATTAGAATAAATTTTTTGAATAATTTTTTAATTGTTTGAGTTATTTCAACAATTTGAGAACCTTACTCGATTAATCGAGCAATTTTAAAAGTTTAAAATCAATTAATTTCTTACTAGAACATAAGTAAAAGTCGAATACTTGGGTACTCTAATGCATAGGGTCCGCCATCTAACGTTTTTTTTTTCAACTAATGCTTATTTCGTGAATGGTAACACTTAGCTCATGTCTGATTTGACAAATAATTAGTTTTATCCTTCCACTGAACTAATATGGTTGTGTATACGCTTGAACAACGCTGGGAATCTGGGCCTGCGATCGAATTACAGAAGATGCAGATGTTGCAAAAAAAATCATCTTTTCAGATGAAGCTCATTTTGATCTTGGTGGGTATGTAAACAAGCAAAGTTGTCGCTTTTGGGGCACAGAAAACCCTCATGCATACATTGAAAAGCCGATACACTCAAGACGAGTCACTTTTTGGTGCGGATTTTGGTCCAGAGGCATAATTGGGCCATTTTTTTTCGAGAATGAGCAGGGAATGGCGATCGTTGTCGGGCCATGTTGAACGAATTTTTGTCCACAAAAATTGAAGAGGAGGATATTAGCAACATTTGGTTTCAACAGGACGGCGATACGTGCCACACAGCCGAAGCTACACTCGATGTTTTGCGCCCTGTTTTTAAAAGATCACATTATCAGCCGCAGAGCTGATGCCGTTTGGCCACCTCAGAGCCGCGATTTAACACCTTTGGACTATTATTAAGATAAGTGTTACGCCAACAAGCCAGAGACAATTGACGCTTTAAAGGACAATATTCGTGAAGCCATTGGTGAAATACAAAAAAGGAATTTGAGAAAATATTCAGTAGTCTTTTTTATAGCATTCAAAAAAAAAATAAATATTTGTCGGACCCTATATATTAATACATGTATATATATAAGCCGATTTACAAACCAATACATGAGTTGAAAAGGTATACTTTCAGTGATGGTTTCGGTTAAACTGGGCGGTGTCATGCCCATATAAAATTTTTATTTTTATGTCTATATCTTTAAAACGATAATAGTTCCTAAACTTGGTCCAAATGATGGTATTTTGACCGGAATGTGACAGAATGGGAAAAACGGGTAACTAAGATAGCATTTAAGATGAGGGTAGCGAAGCACACCAGGTTTTAGCTAGTATGTATATAAAAGTAGAGTAACCCTCTCCGAGTTGCTAGAAGTCTGTATGTTGTGTACCTATCATTTAAAATGTATTTCTCATTAATTTTATATGGGAAAAACACACCATCATAAAAGGACATTTTATTTTTATATATCGCACTTGATCGATAAACGATAAATTGTTTAAATTTAACTTTTTGTAAGGAAAACTACTGGCAACATCAACGTAATTCCGATTGACAATACAAAGGTTGAAATAAAATGCATCGTATATTTTCATAAAAAAGGCTTTGAGCAGCAATACACGCTTTGCAAATCTATGCAGCTCTTTGGATTATGTCGATATAAAACGAAGCTTTAACTTATTACTGTTCTCCACACATGAAAAATTTCATATTTGCTATGAATGGGAGCTGTCTCGCCAACTTATCCAAGCTCGCCCATTTTTTGACTGACGATGAATTCTGTACAAGAAGTTGTTTAAATCAAATATAGAAACCTTTGCTATTACCGTACTCAAAATATACAAAAATTAATAGTTACTGCGCATGGGAGATGCCACGCACACTTATTCAATTCCGTCCACTTTAAACTGATGATTTATCAAATTATTAAGACCAAAGTAAGATACTTTCTTTATACAAGTCAGTATATAGAAAAACCAATATATAATAATAACCACTAACTTACATGATTTCCCTCATTTTTCAGCTGATGATTTATTTTATCTAAATACAAAGTCATAAAGACAAAATTCAAAAACTTCCACTCAAACATTTCCAAATAACACATGGGCTAAAAATTTCCGGTCTTAATACATTGATCGCACTAGTTTTATTGAATTTATCTCTTGTTCAATTAGTCTTAACATTCAAAAGAAAGCTGTAAAAGTTTCGTGATACTCTATTAATATTCTATTTGTTAGTTATTGTGCTAAGAGTGACGCTACTTTTTTTTATTTAAAAGACAATGTATCAAAACAGTTTCGTATTTTAATTCTACACTGCTTCTTGATTGTAAGTATACTGCTCGAGCTAAGCTATGGCTTAAAATGTATTATGGGAACTCCGCTCCATTAGAACAACAATAAAACGTTGATTTGCTGACTTCAAACGTGGTTATAGAGACACCGATGCTGCAGAACAATGTGATCGTCCAAATAAGGCGGTAACATCAGAAAACATAAAAAATCCACAAAATCGTTTTGAATGGTCGAAAAGTGGTCGCTGGCATTGAAAAGTTAGAACGACGCTGAAGCAATTGCATTGCTCTTGATCGAGGTTACGTTGATGAATATAGCTAATTTTAAACAACAAATAAAGTGTTTTCTTTGTTGGGCCCGTGACTTTTCAGCCCATGTGTTATATACATAAATCAATCGGGTATATCACATATTCCGTTCAAAATGGTGTTGATTTCGTATTTGCAGTTCCGATCGATTTAGTTTGCCAACAATTTCGTTTGTTCAAAAATAATAAATATATAGATTAAATTCTGAGATAATAAATGAAATGTATTATATTTATACCAAATTTTTTTCATTAAAGAACTATACACTAAAAAAATGAACAAAATTTCCTTTTTCTACAGAAGCTAATTACGGAAATAATTCCACTTTCGATCGGAATTGAATTCTGTGATGTGCCTGAATATTTTGCTTATGGTAGGTGCTCTGTCCACCTGTCCAATTCCGCCCATTTTTTAACTGATGATTTGTACTGAGTACCAAGTCATATAGACCAAATTCATAAACTTTCACTATAACCGTTCCCGAGATAAACAAAAATCAGTATTTTCGTTATTGTATTTTTGTTGGTATCCCCTATGCTCACTTGTCCAGTCTCGCTCATATTTGCTGCAGACCTTAAAGTTTCTGCAAGGAATCGATGTACCAAATCTTATTCAAATATTTTCAACATGAGCAAAGATGAAAGAATGACTACAAACAGCGCCACCTGTTGAGAATTGTACTTTTTTAATTTTCGTGTGCCAATTACAAACAGAATCTCTGACGCAAATATCCAATTTAGTACAGTCGTTTTCTAGTTTTAAGCATCCAAACGAACCATAAGCCATTTTTTATTATATAAATAAATAATAATAAAAATATATAAACAAAGGATTAAAAAATAGGTGTTGGACTATTTTCCGATTGAAAATAAATATTTCTTTATTGCAGCGATATTTATGTTTGTTTAAAACAGAATCAGGCAAGGAGTTGTTCTTCTCTTCTATTTTCACACATACTTACGCAGTCACACGCATAGGCAAAAAATAAACAAAGATAAGTAAACAGAAAACAAGTGTAAAAATACAGTACAAAGTGGACTGAGTGAGAAGCTCTCAAATTACTACCACAATTGTAAAATGCATTAATATTAGTTTGCCGAACTCTGGTTTAAAAGCTGCGAGACTAAAAAAACCCCTCTTTGAAACGTAAAGATTTTCGTTTTTTTCAATTTTAGTCAACGGCTTCTTAAAAAATCACTACACTTTGTTTTTAACATATTTATTTTTAAATGAATAACGAAGTTTCAAACATTTAAAATAAAAATCAAATATAAGATAAAAATAAACATAAAACCATTTCTTTTTCAAATGAATATTAAAAAAAAAAAATCTAAATAAAAACATCAACAAATATTTGAATATAAAATGTAAACGAATGAAATGAATTCAAAAATCTATAACTATAATCAATCAATAATCTATGTAACAGCAATATGTTGAATTTTCAAAGATGTTAATGAGGACCCAACATTGTCTTGGGATCGACCCACTTTTTAAATTGTTCTTCGGTTACAAAACCAGACTTAATAGCCTCTTCCTTAAGTGTTGTGCCATTTTTGTGGGCAGTTTTCGCTATCTGGGCAGCCTTGTCATAACCAATGTGAGTATTAAGAGCGGTTACTAACATAAGTGATTCATTCATAATCTTGTCAATACGTTCTTTGTTTGCCTTAATATTCGTGAGGCAATTTTTGTTGAAATTTGAAGCACCGTCAGCTAATATAAAAGGAATTTATAAAACAAAACACAAATTATCTACATAAATAGGCCTATTTTGGAAATAACTCTTTGTAAAAAAAAGTATTTTAAGCTGTCGGCTAAGCCACAATCTATTTAAAGCAGTAATGTGCAAAAGTAAAAATATAATTGTGTAAGTGAGAATATGGAAATTACTCTCTCAGAGAGAGTATAGTTGATGTTTTAAAAAAATCAACATGCATCCACCACACATGTGTACTTGTATCTGTTTCAGTGACAACATCGTAAGAAACTTTTTAAATTATTTTCTGTACCTAAAAAAAATTTTCCTACATTCTCTACACATGTGCATTGTGGCCGTCTTATTGACGACTAAAAGCAAGAGCGTAAGAATACGTGTGAATTGAACGTGAACAATTGTTCTATGAAAAGCTTATGCCTGATTTAAAGTCACTGGTTGAACAGAAGCAAATCACATTTATTTTAACCCGAAATAACCCACGACTACAATATGGTAACGCAAAATATGACATTACGTTTACACAAATAAATCCAAAATCAAATAATAAAACTGCAAAAGAAAAGCGTTATTTGTTGCAAAATATTAGTCTTATGTGATTCTATTCAATTAGTGAAACTATCGCATATCAAACTATGGTGACAAAGAGAAAAGTTGTTCATTTTAGTGTTCTAATAGAGCAAGTCTGTAAGTGAGCGCATTTAGTAATAATTTTTCATATATTTTGATAACAATTACTTTGATTGGTAGCTCATAAAAAAAATTTGGAAATGTGAAATTGATTTTAAAACAAAAAATGTAGGTCGTCGTCTAGAGTACATGTTCTTTTTTTACATTTAAAGCGATTTTCTATGCGTTGGTATTAACTTATCTAATATATTGTTACGAATATCAGTTTTGGGAACAACTGTCTTTTGTTAAACCACTGATACATTGGCAAACATTTGTTTACAAGCACCGTATGTGTAAAAATATGCAGAAGAGAAAACAAGTAATAGACAACAAAACAACAAAAACTAGAATTAGATGATTACATGCGCAGAACTAAAAATAAAATAAATGTAACGGAATCTATCTGAAATATCGGGAAGTAAAAAGCACATCGTTACAAACAACAATCACTTTATGTGTTGTAAACTCAGCGAACAAGCTTATCCGTTTGAACTCGAAGTGAAGAGAGTTTATAAGAAGTAAACTCTTGAAGTTAGTCGGGAAGCAGGGTTGTCAGATCTGGCGATTTCTTGCCAAACGTGGCGATATTATAAGTTATTTGGCGTCTACTTTTCGGTTTGGCGACTTGGCGATTTCTTAGCTATATTTAATTTAAAAAATATACGAAAAATTAAAATTGTTATTTTGCTATTTTTATGTATGCAATTCGTGAACATAATGTGTATCACTGTGTCGATTATAGATGACAGTCGAACTTTAATTACATTTTCAGTAACGGAAAATTTGTAGTTGCCTATATGGAACAGAAACTAATAGATTTTTGTCCATTTTACCTGGTACGAAAAAAGCTGTTAATTGGAAAAATGTGGAAAAAAATGAATGTGTTTGCTTGAGAAATTCACACATATGCATAGGTATACTTCTCTTCCATCCAAATCCACTGAAAAGCTTAAAATCGAATAGCATTCTGCTAAGTTATAAGCCTATGAGTGTATGAAGGAACGAAAAACCGATCTTTTACCCATAACTAAAGATTTTGGCGGTGTTTCAAAAATTTCAAAAACTGACTCTTATTGTAATCGATAGCGTTTGTTAAAAAAATAATATAACTTTTCAGGTATTTTAACTTCTTTTTTTTTTGTCGCATAAAGTAATTTAATTCCCATACAGGGTAATGTGAAATGCGTTGAAAATAAAGTATATAATGTTTCAGATATACAACAATAATGAGACAACATATCTATATCTAAACTGTATTTTATATTAACCATAAAAATTATTTTCTATAGTCTTCCAGCTTTTAGTGACCTATATAGTGTTATAGTAAGCATTGTGCACTTTTAGTGTTTGCTAATATTTTTACTTAACAAAATTAACAAAATATATATTATGGCGAATTTTTTTTTCCACTCTTGGCGAAATTAAAATAATCAAAAGAACTTATTTTTCATTCGTTAAAATTTTTTTTTATTTATTTATTTTAATAAATTTTATTGCAAAAATGTAAAAGAAAGATGATTTGACGATTTTGGCGATTTGACGAAAAAAAAAGACCCTGTTGGGAAGTAAAAACCAATTTAGTTTGAACTAACTTAGTAAAGAGAGTTAAGTGTGGACAATCTCTGGTTGAAAAGGTTGTGAGCCAAACTAAGTTATGACAACGATCGGGTTGGAAGATCTTTAGGTAGAAAGATCTGTCCAGAAATGTTGTTGTTTAGAAAATTGTATCCAGAAAGGGTAGTTGAGACTAGAAGTCGTTATTGTTTGTGAAAAGTTCATAAACTGTGGAACACAAAATTGTGTTAAATAAAGGATAATAATTAATTAAAACAAAAACTAGGTTTATTTGATTTTACTGCAATCTATGAACTCATATATACACGTTTTTGAAAAAGTAAAAACTTAACAATATTCATTTTATTTTGTTAGCATTTTATAAATTCTACGGCTTTTAGAGGTTAATCGTTGCAATAACTACTTAACTGCAATGAAAAGCCATTTACAAAGAGCCTACTGTATATGGCGACATATCTGGCAAAGATGATGCCTGATCTCAGTTAAAATACGGATATGAAATTGTAATGGCTAGTGGACGATATTTACAAAATTTTGATGAATAAAATGAAATTGGAAGTATGTTCGAAATCAACGAGAGACTGTCAATAATTTGTGGTTGAAGACACATATCAAGGAGTATAAAACAGCAACATCCCATCGATAACCCGTGAGAAAACGGTTACATAAAATGCATTGCCTTCAGGGAATAAGGAAATATTTCAATGTGTGAAAAATGATTCGTCGTCTCTTGTTCTTACATTTCCAGTTGTTTATAATGAAAATTGTCGTTGTGGAGTCAAAGTGTAGTCAAAATAAATGTTCCCCATTCTTGCACGCTTACGGAATGCAACAAATTGTTGTGCGGAGTAAACCGATTCGACCAAAATTTGGACCAATTCCGCGGAGTGGTCTAGCATTTTTAACTGGCTGATAGTTGCTTGTGTCAAAAATGCTTGGCAGCTTCATCGAAAAGTTTAATTAATGATTAAATTAGAGTTTCGTTGACAATTCGCAGTACAAATGCCAAATCATTTATGCACAGCCGCCAAGACGATTTGAACACACTCTTAATCTAATTGTGGACATTGTGTCGGCGAAGACTGTAAAGTTAAGGGCGAACAGCATGCCTACATTTTTTTCAAATTATCATACAAAACCTTAATTTATTTCAACTCATCAGTATTTTTTTTTTACTATATTTCTGAATTAAATTTATTGTTTCCTTATTTTCGAGTATAATTTCAATAAACATCCATTTTTGTTTTTTTTTTTCGTAAAAAACGAATCCGAAAATATTTTCTTTTTCATAAAAAAAAACTTGTACCGCACGGTTACCATATATTAACGCTCATTTTTCGCAATTCAGCATATTCAAATTACATAAATATGCAACTTTTGAAAAAAATTAAGAAAAAGTTCTGGGCATTACCGGGTTAAAGCAATAAGTGATTTGAAATTAAAAAATTTTCAAAACAGGCCTGATAGCTCATATTAAACTTACCCAATAGTTTTATTGAACGAAGTACATTCGATGCAATTAAAGGCTTAAAAACATTTAATTCGAAATGACCATTTGAACCGCCAATCGAGACAGCAACTTGATTACCCATAACTTGGGCACATATCATGGTCAATGATTCACACTGGGTGGGATTTACTTTGCCTGGCATAATAGAACTACCTGGCTCATTTTCCGGCAATAACAGTTCCCCAAGACCACAACGAGGTCCCGAACCCAGTAAACGTATATCATTTGCAATTTTCATCAAACTCACAGCAATTGTATTTAAACAGCCATGTACCTCTACCATACAATCACGGGCTGCCAATGCTTCAAAAAAATTAGGTGCTTTCTTGAAGGGTAAACAAGTGTATTCAGATATTTGTTTAGCACACTTTTCTGCAAAACCCTTTCGGGTATTTAGACCTGTACCCACTGCTGTACCACCTAACGCAATTTCATAAACCCTCGGTAGAACAGATTCAATACGATCTAGAGCGTATCGCATTTGTTGAGCATAGCCACTAAACTCTTGGCCCAATGTAAGGGGAACAGCATCCATTAAGTGGGTACGTCCAATTTTAATAATATTCTCAAACTCTTTTTCCTTTATCTTTAATCCTTCATATAATTCTGTTATAGATGGTATAAGACGATTGTTCAATTCCATTCCAACTGAAATATGTATAGCAGCAGGAAAAGTATCATTAGAACTTTGAGATTTGTTTACATGATCATTGGGATGTACTGGCGTTTTTGAACCTATTTTACCACTCATAATTTCAATAGCACGATTGCTTATAACCTCATTGCAATTCATATTAGTTTGGGTACCCGAACCTGTCTGCCATATAACCAAGGGAAAATGATCATCTAAACAACCTTCTATAATATTATCACAGGCCTCTGCTATGGCAGCACTAACATTGGCATCCAAGCCAAACTCCTTATTAACAACACCAGCCGCCTTTTTCAATATTGCCATGGCAACTATAAGAGGTTTCTAAACAAATCATATTTAAAATACATATACAATTGGCAACAGCCACCTATTTTTTGATATTACCGGCATACGTTCTTCAGGTCCACCAATAGGAAAATTCGTTTTCGATCTCATGGTTTGCGCTCCATAATATTTATCATTTGGCACCTTTACTTCGCCCATGGTATCAGTTTCAATACGAAAATTTTCCTCCTTCAGTACAGCATAAAATTAACCATCGGCTTAAGGATTTTAGTAAATACTTACCATATTAATATTTGTAAAATGTATTGACCTTGAATTGACCCCCTTATATCTTAAGAAATTAATTTTTAATAAATGTTTGCTTCGGGTCAACATTTTTTAATAAACTGACACTCGAGAATAAATTGAATCAAATTTCAAAGGTAAAAAATAGAACAATTAAAAAAATATCGCAAGGCAAGAACAACTATATCAAGGCGAATTCACACCAGGTGACATTGGCTTGCTACATAAGCAACAGTTGATATTTAACTTAGTTTCTACGTTGTGACCACGGTAGTCTTAAGTTCTTTCAGTATGGTGTATACTGTATACTCACTATATTGAAAATGGTACACGAAACAAATGATAAGTAGTTACAATTCTATGTTGAAATTGATTTAATTTAATTTGTTTAATTTTTATACTTTAAATTTTCGCGTGCGTAATATCCTTTAATTTATAAAAATTTATATAATTTTTTTTCTATGTTGTATGTTTCAAAATAGATTTTTATTTTTGAAATACGTTACTATTTTATGTTTAAAATGAATTTTGATAATATCTGAAGTGGTTTTTAATTTTTAGCAAAATGATCATATTCATTTAAAATTTATACGTTATTTGGTTGCGTAGTGTATACATATATATAAATAAGTTGACCTACGTTCATCGTTTTATAACTCGAAAACCGCTAAACCGATTTACAGACCAATATATGGATTGGAAAGGTGTGCTTTCACTGATTAACTGAGCGGTGGCATGATCATATACAATTTGTATTTATTTCTCTCCATATTTAAAACGGTAATAATAAGGGTTTCTATATATGGCCTAAAAAACTTTGTTGTCAATATAAATCATCATTCAAAAAGTTGGCGGAGTTCGATAAATAGGAACGGCATTTTCCATGAAAAGTAAGTATTGATTTTTTATATCTTGGAAATGGTAATAGTCAGTCGAAATATGGGCGAAATTGAACAAATGGGTTTGACACCTCACATACAAAGTAAATATAAGTTTTTGTTTATCAAGAGAACGGTTGGAATACAGTTTCTGAACTTGGTCTAAATGACTTGGTAGTTAATACAAATCATTCATTTTAAAAAGTGCGGAATTAGATAATTGGGCGCGCCATTTCCCATACATAGTTACTATTAATTTTTATATATCTTGAGAACGGAAATAGAAAAAGTTTCTAAACAACTTATTGGACAGGAAACATCATCAATTAACAACTGGACGAGATTGTATAAGTCGATGTGGCAGCTCCCATTCATACTAAATATGAAACTTTGCATGCGTGGACAACGGTAATGGAGTAAACACTTTGCATCTGTGCTCTTAATTTTGTACGAATTACGAAGAATTTTGCGCACAACACACAGTGGTCTTCCTTGAAATAGAGCCACCGTACCTTTTTATTTTATTGTACTTATTTTGCTTGAAGAAACTGTGCCATGCAAAAGTGTAACTGCAGATTTGTTGTTGATTTGTTTGCTTTATGAAACCGTTATTTTTATTAATATTTCTGCATTAATATTTAAAAAAAAATTGCAATTCTTGTTTAGTCTGCGATACTAAGTTTCCTTAAAACAGAGGCGTTACAAAAGAATAGTTTGTAAAAGTTGAAAATTTTATTGTATTTATTTATATACAAACGTAAGTTTATGTCCTCTTAAATAGAATTGAATGTTAATTCACATTATTTGTTCTACTAAAAATACAGAATTGGTGGATAGACTCAGACATAAGATGAAGACAGCCAAAAATCACAGAAGCTTTAAAGAGAAAAATTTTATGCCACGTAAGGAAGGATCCGTTTGTGATACCTACCGCCTAAAAAGAATATAAATTTGACGTAACATCTTCAACTATACAAAAACTATTAGTAGAAATGGTTTTAAATCAAAAAGTGCAAGCAAAGTTCCATTCCTCAAAAAAATTCATTTAAAAGTTAGGTTACAGTTTGCCAAAGAACACGTTAACTGGTCTGTTAGCAAATGGCTAAATATTTTGTGTTCCGATAAGACAAAAATAAATTTATTTAATTCTGATAGAAGCAGTCAGTGTGTAGGAAGACCATCGAACACCGAAAATCTTTTTCAATACACTATAAAAACAATTAACACGGTGACGGAAATATTATGGTGTGGGCATGTTTCTCGTACAATGAAATTGGACACATAGTATGGATTGAAGAAAGAATGATGCTGTTTTTTATACTAATCTGCTTAACGATTTTATATGGGAAATGCCGCTTCGATGGGTGTTTTAGCAAGCCAGTTGTTGTTCAGCTACATAAAAACAAAAACGTAAAACTTTGTTCTGAAGATTTATTGTCATTTTTGATTTACAATTTTTAGTGGAAGGTGACTTTATTTTAAGGAACACCAGGATAGATCACAATATACCGCATGTTACATACTACTTAACTAAAAAATCATGTTATTAATGTAAATGAACACATGTTTTCTTATCTATGAACTGAATAGTATATGCATATATAGCAATAAGTTGTCCTTTTGTGATGATGTGTTTTCGCTATTAATTGTATACATTTAAATTTAAAATTTTTCTTATGAGGAATACTTTTTATAAGTAATAACGCAAAGGCTTCCAGCAACGTGGAAAGGGTTACTCTACTTATTTATAGAGTAATGACGATTACTATTAACACCAGGCTTTAGTATATTGAGCGATCTCTTTGCAAGCGGGTTTTCGCTCACACCGTAGTTGTGTTTGTTAAAAATATTGTCAGGAGGCTCCACAATAAGGCAAACCGAACGAAGGGAAGAGATGGCTGGGAGAGTTATAGGTGAGTGAAAAGGAGCTCTATTTGAAATAATCTATGCCATAAAATTTGCACAGCTAGAGAAGCTTTTGGATGTTTGAACAGGATATGAAGAACATCGCAAATATTTCTACACACCAAGTTACGAATATTTAATAAGGTCTAAAAACAGCGTTTATTTATGGTAGCGAGGCATAGTAAAATAACGCAGGTTTGCAGATTATACGGCGTATTTTTGACCAAACATCCATTAAAACGAAAATTATGTAAAGAAATTGCAAATGGGTAAACCAAACTGTTTGGAAAATCTCGGAAATAGCTAAACTCTAATGGCAGTTAAAGTCGAGGATGACTAAAAAATAAGTCAGGTATGTTCTGGAAATAACTATTGGTCTGAGTTATTATAAATTAACGAAATGGTGTTCTGTACACAAAAAATTTTTTAATCACGTTATTTAAAATCGAAAAACTTTTAGTGTCGATTTCAGATCACTCGCTTCTTTTGTGCAAAAACTGTGTTCTTTAACAAGTGTGTTTTTTATCAGTTGTGGATAATAAAGATGTTAAGGAAATGGAAGACAATCATTTCGCCAACATACATATCGCACTTGATTAACAAAAGGGTATTAACTCAAAATTTTTAAATTTTAGGTAGATGTCAAAGACTCTTTTTGATTACATTTTCTGAAGATTTTGAAAATCCGAAAACGTCATTTAAAAATATATTTACATTATTTTTCTCTTAATTTTTGCAGAAATTGCAAAATTTTTGGAGCTAATATCATTTTTCGGAAATTTTGCGATATATTTTTTGTATTATTTTATCTACCAAAAGGTATCAACTCAAAATACAACCAAATTTGAATAAAACAATTTGAATATTTTTAACTTGAATAAAGGCTCAAATCGAAATAATACCTTTTTTATGAAAACATACGATGTTTTTTATTTCAACTTTTATACTAAATCAAAATAATACGTTTTTGTTGATATAAAGGTAGTTACTACACTATTACGAAAATGGTCTCAAAAGTGGTTTTAGATGATGAAAGAGAGTGACCGAAATACGTTGAAATTTTTACAGTAGATGGATATTGATGTCGTTAGTTGATTTCTTGTAAAAATGTAATTTTCAAAATTTTAATTAATACCCTCCTGTTGATCAAGTGCGATATTTACAAATCTAGAAAAAATCAAGGAACTTTAAAAGAATATAGTGGATATATAAGGAAGATATCTAAAAACAGAAAAAAGATAGCAGTACTGAAAAAGAGCTCAATGAAATGATTAGACATAATAATTTAATCCAAAAAATACATAAAAACAAAACTTCAAACTCAAACTTCACTCCGAAAAATACTATATTATATACGAGTATATTATAGATATTTCCAGAACAGCTTAAAATCACTTGGTTTATTTTAAAGTCGTTTGTGATTTGAAATTACGTGATTTTCAGAGCAGACTTTAATGGCGGCGAAATTTAATGTTGAAAATTAAAAAACTCAACATTTTATTCAATGGAATAAAAAATTTAAAAAAATTTCTAGGGAGTGGCGTAGTGTAGTGGTTAGAGTGCATGCATAATAACACAAACCACCCATGTTCCATCTAAAAAATAAAGAAGGAGCACCCTGATCTTCCAGCATACCGCTGGCGATGATGGCAAACATCAGACGAATGATCAGCAAAAATACGCCACCTATTGGGAAAAAATTACAAATTATAAAGTAAAGATTACCACCAATTAGCAAGGATCTTCATCAATAAGAAAAATCATATGAAGGAAGCTACAGTAGGTTAATCATCTACTAAACTTGAAAGATCAAATTGATTAGAGAAACTGAAACAAAGCAATGGATGTTTTGTGGAAAGCCAATATGCTTCTTAGGGGAGTGACGGAGAAAAAAAATCCTGCAAATAGTTGCCTATCTGTCCGAAACTGTTCATATCGTCACATAAAAGATAATAGCAAAGTTTGTTCATCCCCTATAAGAGTTCATCAATAACTTGTTTTCGTTAAAATAAACTCAAAATTCGTAAATAAAAGACAAATATAATTTTCACGCGAATTTTTTTCCTATAAACAAATAAAGAGTAATTAAAACTCAATCACCCCAATCGTGAAAAATTTTTTCATCGAAATGTTTTCCCATTTCCCATAATTGCAATGGTGAATTCTTTTTCATATGAAATATTTATTATTCAGTGGGGAATAATAGTCCTGAGAAAATTCCCCTGATCATTAATTGTTTTTGCCCTCGAATTTTTCTCTCATTTTCCATACGTTTTTCACATAATTTTTGCGGAGGAGCAGTGGTGCTATAATTTTTTTTTAAACTGAAAATTTAGGTGAGAATGTCTGATCTTCAAGTCAAAAAACTGTAATATTCAAAGACAGGTAAAACTTAAATGCGCTAATTATTTTAAGCTTTTGATAATCAATTATATTATTGGAAAGGTAATTAAAGGAATTAATAAGAAAAAATATCAAAATTTTGTCTGATTTAAAGATTATAGTAATTTGATATTTCATTCGATTTTAATTTCACTCGATTTCGGTTTACAGAAGATACTCGATAATTTATTTCATAGTGAATTCGTTTATACTTAAATGATATAATTACGAAAATAAACAATGCCTAAAGAAAAGATAAACTAAATTAGTACAGTAGTAGTCTTAACTATAAATTTTATTACGGCATTTATTGGTTTTTGTCAAGGCTCTTGTGTATCTTTCAGTGCTCTAATTGTCTTAATACATTTATGTGTATAATGATTTTACATATTTTGAATTTAACGTAAATAAAATTTTTAGTAACTACAAGAATATTCGAAACTGATGATGATTTGCTATAAAAGGTAGCATATTGCATAGTATTGTTTTAATAAGGTTAAAACGTAACAATATGATAAATTGACACTGCTCGAATTTTTTATTTGTTTTTTTTTTCAAGCGACAAGTGTGGCGCCCAGCGGATAAGCCGAATTCGAGTACGCTGAATTCAGTAGAGGAGGTTGCACAACATATACTCGCGTAAGACAAAATGATTTAGTTTGTTGAATAAACTGAATAAACCGAAATTCCGCAATAAAATTACCTTAAGGTAAGAATTAAATTTGTTTATCTGCGCAGTCATTTTAAAATATAATTTTTTCTTTTGGCAAAAGAACAGTGCGATCACAGTACTACTTACATATATACTTAAGTACGTACGCATGAAAGATTTTTCTAAGTGTAGCAAATGTATCATTCATACGTACATATAGCCCATGAAGTCTGCGTTCACATTCGAAATATATAAGTATTACTGTTAGAGCATACCAACTTACATATCTAATAAAAATAATTTTTCTTTCATATTCTTTTTCTTAACATTCTTTGATTCAAATACCACAAAAAACTTAACGATTTTTTCCTTCGATTTTTAATGGCAGACCATAAATCAGGTAACGCGTAAATAAAGCAACCAAAAAGTCTGCGTTCACTTGTTTTGTTGTTAAAGTACCGTTGCTTTTTAAGACTTTTGTTCATGTTTTGATCACTTTACATTTTTAATTGTTAAAAAAAAATCGTATAATAAGGTCAGGTTTACATTTTCATTTTAGAGTATTAAAAATTGTAAAACGTGTAATGTAAAAATATATATCATGTACACTGTAAACTACAATCTAAGTAATGACTTGCAAAGTACACAACAACAATGTTGATGTGTTAAACCAATCTGTAAAAATATTTAAGTGTTTTGATCGATGTTTCGAACAACAATGATTTCTAACTTCAATTAGTCTTATTAATCGAATTTATTGTCGATGTTACAATGGGTAGGTGTTAATAAAGTAAAGAAAATAAGGACGAATAGAGAGCCATTGAAAAAACTAGCTATCAGTCGGGTGCGGGGTTCGTGTCCCATTGTCTCAATTTAAGTTTATTACATACTCTTATTATAGACTCCCAAAAGAAAAAAAAACTAAAATTGAAACCGCATTTGAATATTCTCATTTATATGAATTTAAGGACTAGAACTGAAAAAAAACAAACACAAACTAACACCCCTTACTCTGTCCTATTGTGAACTCTAATAGTAATATTCAATGTTAAAGTACACCTACATATTAATTAATGTTGTTGGATGCAAAGCCTCAGTACCCTCACCATCCTTTGCTCTGTCGGCATAAATTTTCAGAACCCCAAACCTAAAGATTACCATATCCTTATAACATTAGAGTAATAATGAAGACCATAACGTTTAAATTTAGCAGTTCATTCGCACACAATTTAATTCATCAAACCTATCAGAAATTTTTATCATAATTGCTAATATTAAACTAAACATTTCTCAAGTGATTCTAAAATGATGAACTATTTTCATTATAATAATCCTTAAATTGCAAAACTAATGTCATTGCGAAGAACGAATACAATAACAAAATAATAATAATAGTAATAATTTCGTAATTATATAATTTAAATTAATAATAAAGAAAATTCAAACATAATAATAAATGAGACATAAAATTTAAAGGAATTTAATTAAAATAAACGATATTAGAAAAAATATAAATTAATAAATTTTAAATATATATCATTGGGTTATTGTCCATAGTGCAGTTTGAATAAAGCATATAAGAAAAGAGCAAAAGCAATTTTAAATATAAAGTTCTTAGATCTTTCTAAACAGCTGTTCTGTTACAACATGTTCGATTCTCTTTATGATAAACTGGAAATAAATTTGGAAATAAATAAGCAAAACATCAGGGTGTCCCAAACTAAAATTAATTAATTTTTTTTTATAAAAGAGATATTAAAATTTATCTATATAAATGCGTACATGTTATAACTTAAAATATTGATTGTGCTCTCTTGCTTATGTGCTATTAAATGATAATAATGCAAGAAAAAAAAATTGTTAATTATTGAAATACCAAAACTTATTGACTCACCATTCGGAAATCTGCAGAAGGAGTCTTTTAGAATTCGTGGGTGGCTAAAATTTCTTGGAAAGAAGGGGTTATTAAATATTTTCTTGCATTAATTCATTTGCTATACTTAACTTTAATTGTAGTTTAAATGACGATATTATTTTATGCAGCTATAATAATTTTTTCATATTTGTTTCCTTATTTAGATATTCAATTAGTTGATATTTAGCATCTTTAAGGGGTTGATTTAAGCCATTCTCTTACACAAATATACCCGTTAAGTAACCGTTACGATAACGGTTAGCCCAACCGTTAAGGCTAAGTACCGTAGCTTTCTTGCTAACAGTATTTAGCGCTTAAAGGATTTGAAAAAATTGATAATTTTCTACAAAAGCAAATTTTTCAGAATTTTTCCCGTACAATTAGAATTTGTTGGGAACCCCTGTTTGTTGTTTTATCTATTCGCTGGAAGTTGGTCTTGTTAATTCCCCTTATTTAATATTTTCCTCCAATTTGTGCTGATATCAAGGGGATGACCAATTAATATTTGAATTTTGTTGTTGTCAATTACACAGTATTAATTGCAAATGTTAAAAAATGGTAGAAATTAAAAGTTACGGCTGGAGAAATGTGCGAACATATATTGAAGAAATTTTCCCCTGCAAAAAGTAGACAGGGTGCACCATAAAGGTAAAAAACCGATGTTCTCCACTTTTATTTCCCCTTTCAAATAAATCACTGTACTTTAAATTTTACTTAGGCTATAGTTACCTAAATATTCTGGTAGTTCTCCAATTATCACCAATAGGATTTTTGTTTTCTCTTTTTTTTCTTATATTTCGAAGTTATTAGAAAAAAAATTTCCCAACAAAAGAACAAAAAAAAAAAACTGTTATGTTCCACCCTTAACTTTAATAACGTTTAACTTAATCTCACCTTAAAATTTTCTTTATAAGTCACCAATGAAACGTTTAATATTCTACCACACGAATTACTTATACACCTTTCAGTTCGATAGACAATATGTAAATGATTAAGGTTGAATACGAGATTTACCTGGTAAAAGTGAATTACGCTCTTACAAATACATCAAATTTGAAAGGAAAATATCAGTTTGCTATAAAACTAAACCTTGCCGCTAATTCTCACTAAATAAAGATAAATTGACATTTATTAAGCTGACATGAAATGTAAAGTTGTTATTAAAGAAAAATAAATTAAATTAAATTAAATTAAATTAAAATTTAAAAAAATTAAAATTAAATTAAATGAATTTAAAAAAATAAAATAAAACGGAATATTTAGATTCTAGAAACTCAATTGGTGAAACAAACCAATGGAAAACGCTATGGAAAACATATTGAATGAATGTAAAGGTAATTTTTGCTCTTCTTGTTATAATAAGACTGATAGTCTACCGATTCTTGACCAGAAACGAACATTACAAACGTGGAAAACAAAGGCAAAGAAATTCAGTTGCGGAAAGAAATATTATGATAAAATTGTGGAAAGAAGAAAAAATCTTCCGAAAAACTGGCCAAGCTGTTAAGCAAATGTATTCGTCTGTCCAGCGCGTTATCAACAAATTCAAAAATATCAGAACTTTAACATCTAAGCCGCAATCTGGGCGTTTATAAAGTTATCAGAAAGGTATGAGCGCAAAATAGTTAATGTGTGAAAAGTAAATCTTCTACAAAAAATTGTTAAAAGTATTCATCAATCGTTTAAAAAGTATTTGTGCTGAAACCGCCACAAAAGTTCTGCATTAAGCTGGATATCATGGCAGAGTAGCGCGACACAAATCCTTCATATCTACTGTGTATAGACAAAAGCGCAATGAATTTGCCAACCAAACTTTGGAAACAAGTTCTATTTTTTATTTTCAGACGAGAGTAAGTTCTGCATATTTGGTATGAAAGATCCTCAAATTGTGTGACGAAAAGTAGGATCTGCGCTTGAGAAACAAAATCTTGTTGGTACATTAAAGCATGGTTGTGGTGAAGTTATGGTGTGGGTATATATGGCGGCTTCCAATGATCATAAAAGGGATAATTACGTCATAAAGGGATAAGGTACGAGTAAACCTCGCCGCAGTTATATTAAGCAAATGACTAGAATTGGTTCCACCTAAAGCAGTATCTGTCACAATCGCCTGTCTTAAAAATACCAACGCTTATTTAAAAAGTCCGATTTTTCCCTACACTTAAAAAAAAAAATAATTCCACTACGAAAATCCTTACGTATTTTAGTCATTAAGATATAAAAAAACGTAAAACTTAAAACCTATTTGTTAGGATATTTGGGGCGGTGAATTTATATACGCACCTCATTTTTTACGATTGCTTTTACTCTTCGTAATAGTGCAGAAAATAATTTTCTGTATAATTTTTATTATTTTTTTTATAATTTAGCTAAGTCGTTTGTATTGTTTAGGATCTATTTCACGCGTTGGGTCACTCATCATGCTCTCGTCCAGAAATCCTCAATATCGTCTTTCGAATCTCGCCAAATCTTGGTGTAGTATCAGAAAAATAAAACTTAGTTTTGAAACATACAATATAGAAAAATCAAATTCTTAGGATTTTTTTATGAATTAAAATATAATTCACACGCGGCAATTGAAAGTATAATTAATTACTATAATAAATTATAAATATCTACTATTTGTCTAATTTTATTCAAGGAATCCTTGCTCATTCAACCTGTATCCCTGTTCGGAAACTTATGCCGTCAAGGTCTGGAATTGGTGATATCTTATCAATATGATTCAACTCAGATAGTTTGGAAAAACTTACCCATATTTCTATTCAGTATCTTTGTCCTGTTAAGATTTCTTCAAATGTTTCTTTATGATTTTACCAAATACATTTTCTGTGATGTTTTCATTGATTCTGCTTTTTAAGAAACACACCTAAGCCGTAATACTTTCTCCATTATGCTTTACAGAATGTTGAAAGAAATTAAGCCTGGTGTTAACATAGAAACTCAACGGAAAAATAAATTAATTTCAATTCTTTTGAATTGCATATTGTTAAATAATACGTACTTATCGGTGTTGTGAACTTTATAAGCCCCAACTACTCTGTTTTCTTTTAGCATTTATTCCATAAATAATGTAAAATTAGAAAACTTCCCTACATTTTGGCGAATATAAAAAATCTGTCAGATTTTCCCTACGCTTCTATCTTAGTAGCAAAAAAGGCCTACATGTAGAGATTTTTCTGGCAACACAGGATATCACTGAAAATTTATGGCAAAACTTTAATCAATTTTTATGTTAAAAGCCGAATGCATGAACTTAGCCCTCATAACTTTTGTCATTTATTTGAAATTACTCGATTTTGAAAAATGTTTTTTGTGTTATGTTTTTGTAAACATTGTATTTTTTGACTTATTAACGAGTATGTTTTACATCGTACGATCGATTTAGTTATCTGTTCTCAAAATTCCGAAGGATTTTGTTTATTCCAAAATAAAATTTAAAGTAAACTTTTCGGAGAAAATATGTGTTATATTTCACCCGACAAGTAGACTTTAAAAATTATTGGTTTATAGATAACAAACAAAACACAAAAGTTACTAAACAAAAATTAAATCACATTCTGTAGAATCTGTAGAATCTAATTACGGAATCAGGTCCACTTTCGATCGGAATTGAATCACAGCATTGCCTGTAATTTCACAGTATGGTTGTATTAACAAAAAATTTCCTTCAATTTGTTTTGTGAATGTTTTCATTTAATGTGAAATGACATCTTGTGAAAAGAAAAAAAAAAAAATTAACGGGAGATTCACCATAGCAATTTTCTCTTCGAGAGGAATTAAAATTTCGTTGGAGTAGAAATTTCACTTGTTATTCATGATAGGGGTGAATATTTCCGATCGAAATATTGTGTAAAGGGAACTGATTTGACGCCATATTTTGTTCACTATAAGGGCGATTTTAACATTTACCGAAATAATACATAAAAAGAAAAAAATGCTTATTTCATATGCGATAATAAAACTTTATTACAAAATATGTGTGAATATATATATCAGCATGTCACAGGAGTCTATTTCAATCGTAAGGGGCTTTAATTCCGTAATTAGTTTCTACATAAAGGTAAAACGAAAATTTTCTTCAGAATGAAACCACTTTTAAAATTGAATGTGATTTCATTTAGAAAACAAATTTTTATAATTTTTGTTTTTTGATTCTTAAAAAATTTTAAAATTTACTGCTATAAATATAACACAACAGATTTTATTTTATTTTTACTGAAGAGTCAACTTTAAAATTTTTTGGAATAAATTAAATCGTTCGGCATTTTATAGCACAAAAAACGAAATCTATCGGAATTGTAAATACGGAACCAAAACCATTTCGATCGGAATATGTGACATATACATATTAAATTTATTTTTCAGGAGCTATCATCTTCTTCAGATCCATATACTTATTATAGTCTTCCTTTTTAACATAACCCAGTTTAATAGCTTCATCCTTCAGAGTAGTACCATTTTTAAGAGCAGTTTTTGCTATATCAGCTGCTTTATCATAGCCAATATAAGGAGCAAGAGCCGTTACGTTCATTAATGATTCGTTCTGGAACTTCTCAATCCTAATTTTATTTGCCTTAAGGCCACTTAAGCAATGTTTGTTAAAACTACGGGCACCATCAGCTTACGGGGTAATGAATAAAAGAAATACTTATAAAATATTTATTGGCGATATATAGATATTTTGTTCGAAACTTACACAACAAGCGTATGGATCTTAGAACATTACAAATCATCATTGTTTTAAATACATTCAGTTCTAGATGACCGTTAGCACCGCCGATTGCTACAGCCACATTATTGCCCATAACTTGGGCACAAATCGAAGTAAAGCCTTCACATTGAGTTGGGTTTACTTTTCCTGGCATGATAGAACTACCCGGTTCATTTGCTGGCAATATAAGTTCTGCTAGACCACATCTCGGCCCTGAACCCATTAAACGTATATCATTACAAATTTTCGTAAAACTAGCAGCGAGTGTATTCAAGCAGCCATGCACTTCTACCATAACGTCACATGTAGCAATTTGTTCAAATAAATTAGGTGCCTTCTTAAAAGGCAAACAAGTTAAAACTGCTATTTTTTCGGCACATTTTTCAGCAAAACCCTCTTTGGATCCTATACCGGTACCTATAGCTGTGCCTCCTAAACATACCTCATAAACACGCGGTAGAGTGCTATTAATACGATCTAAACCATTTTTCATTTGCTGAGCGTAACCACTAAATTCTTGACCCAATGAAATGGGAACAGCATCTTGAAGATGGGTGCGACCAGTTTTTATAATGCCTGCAAATTCTTTTTCTTTTTGCTTTAAAGTCTCATAGAATTCTGTAACGGCTGGTATCAAAGTATTATTAATCTCCAGGCCCATTGAAATATTAACAGCTGTAGGCAATGTATCGTTGGAACTTTGTCCTCTATTACAATGATCATTAGGATGTACTGGCTTTTTCGAACCAATTTTACCACCCAAAATTTCTATAGCTCTATTGCCAATAACCTAAAATTTGAAAATATGTTCAAAACTAAGTTCAAAACTAGGTAAGCTATACCTCATTTAGGTTCATATTAATTTGTGTTATGGTAGACCATATAATAGATGGAAAATGGTCAGCCAGACAGCCTTCAATAACTTCATCACATGCTTCACATATGGCATCAGCAATTTCAACTTCCATGCCTAATTCTGAATTCGCTATCGCAGCAGCTTTTTTTAAAATACCCATGGATTTTATAAGGGGTACCTATGTATGTATATAAAAGAATAAGTTTTTAGATCCTTTAAATTGTTCTTTTTTTTTTTCTTTTTGTATTTGTCTTACAGGTACTTTTTCAGCTGGTCCTCCTATATTGAAATTCTTTATTGCACGTTCAGTTTGCGCTCCCCAATATTTGTCATTCGGCACTTTGACTTCTCCCAATGAATCGGTTTCGATGCGGAAATTTCCATTCTTAGAAATACAAAAAATTACATGCATATTTTCTTACACTGTGCACTATTTATGAAATCATTTTACCGATTTCTGTCTTAATTGACATGTTAAATGAAGTAATCGATGCGATATTGGCTGCCATTTAATGGGACTAAAAATAAGATTAATATTGCTCCTTAAAAACATTTTTTTTTTAATAAAATTTCGAACAAAAAAAAATCTATATACATAAACAAATATATTGCTTTTGTTATTAAAAAAAAAACTGAAGTAATAATTGTAACAATTCAAAACCAAGAAAATAACTAAAACAGAAAATTCCATGAGAATGCCAAGGTGAATTCAATAAGGTGGTGTTGCCATTACAACAAGATAAATTTAGTGTAAAGTGGGGAACAGAATAGACCATGTGAAATTACACCAAACAAACATTTTATTTCTTTCACCATGTTTCTTTACATTTAAAAACAAAATGCCAAAGAAATGTTTTTATTAATATATATCTACGAGTATATTAACTAGGGTTGCCATGCCTTTGAATATAGTGTTATATTAAACATCGAATTTAAAACAGAAACATGTAGTTTGATATGCATTTATTAAGCAAAATTCTCTATTGGCTTGAATAAGTTATTTTTCTTTTGTGTCATTTCAGAAGTATAGTCATTAATAAGATAGTTTTTATCCGCTTTTAACCCCTCCTAAACCTAACTTTGAAAAAAATATAGCCTATTACACTTTAGTTGGCTAGATCGATTTACATACGTTCCGAATTTTAACAAAATCAGTTGTCACTCACGCGTATTTAAACGACAAAAAAACAAATAAACTTACCGAACATAACATACATGTAGCAATCAAACCACAATACAACTTGAGAATAGGCTTACAAAAATAGTAGATCAAAAGCTTCTCCTAATATTCGGAAAATTTGAATTCATAAGAAACTTTCAAGAATGCTTAAGAAACTCTTGTTATATGAAAATGTTTCTTAAGAATGTTCATAAACGGCTTATATTGACAATAATTAAAATATACATTTTTGAAATACATATTGTATTGCTTTTGATTATAGAAGCAGAGCTTTTTTTTGTTACTGATAATAATAAACATATGGGAGATTAGCAAAGTGTCATAAAATCGTATGTGTTATTATAATGGCATGATAAAATAAGACTGTTGTGAACAACTCTTTTTGAATTTAATTTGATTTTGAACTTATACGCAAAACAAGCAGCAAGGCGAATTTAACAAGATGGTCTCATTAAAAACAAAAAAAACAAAAAAACACTGTAAACGGCCTTTAACGTTGTATCAAAATAATGCAACACTGTAGTAAGCAAATAGTAAACAAATTAACTGTGTGTCAAATATATTTGTTGTTAAAAAAGTAATGGCGAATCGTTTCGACATATAAGTTGTTACTTATCAGCTTCAAGCAAGTCAAGGTCACCTGGTTTGAATTCGCCTTGACAAGCAGTGTGCGAATACAAATTGCGGTTAAGGCAAATAACAATACGTTATCCAGGCATGACGGAAAAATATTTTTATAAAAAAAGTATTTTATTTATTTTTAAAATTCTTACGACGACATGAACCTAAACATAGAAATATAGCATAGACAGTTTTATTATTTTTAAACAATTTTTGTTTGAAACTGAAGGGTCTTTAAATGGGTGTCAAATACAATTTGCTTATTATAGCGGGTGGGCCATTTAAAAGCTTAGATTTAAAATGCAATAAAACAAAGACGGTTTGAAATTTTGCCAAGTTTATTTTTTTGTTGTGAAGTACAATTGTTCCGGCTAGAAATGAAATATTATTTCATTCATGACTGCAGCGGCTGGGCGGCAGTACCACATTCGATCGGACCAATTTTCGAGAACTTTTTCGAGTGTATTGGGTTGTATCTCGGCAATGGCATTACGAACACTTGTCTTTTACGGCGCCCCACAGAAAATAATCCAACGGTGTCAAATCGTAGCTTCTTGCCGGACAACTTACATCACCATTTCGGTTAATTAAACGGTCATCAAACGCTTGACGCAATAAGTCGGTTGTGTCAAGTTGGATCATCTAGTGGAAACCAAACATCGTTCACTTCAATACCATGAAGAGCAGGCACCAAAGAAACGTGTATTATGGTGCGATAGGTGTCTTAATTGACCGTAATGTTTCCGCCGTCCTCATTTTCAAAGAAATATGGGCCAATGATGCCTCCGCTCCACAAGTCGCACTAAACGGTAACTCGCAATGGGTTCATTGGCTTTTGTAATGTTTTGTTCGCACGAGATTTCGGATTACTTCATACTCTGTTTTTATTACTTAATTGGATTTTACCGTTCTCACGGCACCTTTTAATAGCTAGCATATGAAGTCAATGTAGCGAGCGGCCGTTGTTTTGATTGTTGTCTTTATTTCGTTTATTTTATTTTTTGTACTTGGCATCATACTTTAGGGAGGTCTATTTAATAAATTTGTAATGTTAAATCTATAATTAAAACATTTTGACTAAGAGCTAATAATATGCCAAACTCTTTTGATCTAAGTTTTATAAAAATTAGAGATAACACAGATTTTGAATTATTACAAAAGGTAATAGAAATAGAATTACTTACAATTTGAGTGATTCTCTCCCACGATTTTGTATGGAAATTTATGTAATTAATTTCTTAGTCGGGGGTTGAATTATGAATAAGAGAGCAAATGACGAAAGAACGGTGCCGTGTGAACATAGCATAAGACCACATTCGGGTTTTCTGAGCCCCAAATACGGCAATTTTGCTTTTAAAAGTACCCACCAAGATGAAAATGAGCTTTATTTGAAAAGATGATTTTTGCATTTTTTTTATTTTCGTTTGCAATTTTCGATCAATTGCCTTTTTTTAAATAAATTTCCAATAAATTCCAACATTGCTCAAGCGTAAATCGATTCATTTCATTCAGTGAAGATAATATACTGAATTTTGTGACAGAATAAAATGACGTATGTATTGCCAGATTCGAAATGAAAGTGGGAACTCTGAACATATGGTTTTTGTTTTTAATTTAATATTTTAAACCTACAATGACGCACAGGGGTCATTTGACGCATTTTTATTCTGACTGCCAATATTTATTTAACCAAAAATTGGTAATTCGTGATTTTTATTAAAATTGCTTCAAATTTAAATTAAGAGCATGCCTATTACTTTAAAGTGATGCAAACGCAAATAAATAGCATGTTTCTTCACCAATATTTCATTAACCAGTACTTTTTTGAAATTTTTTGTGACTTATATTTCAAAGTGATAATAAATCATCATATCTGGCAAATGCGTCTGTGAGCGTGTATATATTAGAGCTACAAAATTATCGATAGTCGGCCCACTCGATAGTTTCGATAGTTTGCAAAAAAAAAAAACTATCGACACTATCGGATTCTTTTAAGTACTACTAGTGGCAACAATATTAGAATTTAAGTGAAAGGGAAAGAATAATAATAAATATACAGTGTTGAAAAAAAACAAAGGGACACTATTTTTTCCAGGATGTAATAAAATTTAATGTATTGAAGTTTTTTGATGGAAGATTAATCCTTATATATAGCGAAAATTGCTCAGACTATAAAGAGCTCTAAAACTGAAGTAATAAGATTCAGTAAAAGAAAACTGCAGAAGCTATGGGAAGAAAGCGTAGAACAAGTATCAATTTTTAACTCGCACTTCAAAGATAAATCCCTTCAAGTCAACAAAAAGCCTCAAAAATGAACTTATTCTCCTGTTTCAAGTCGCGCAATAAGAAAAAAAAAATTATGGAAGCTAGACTTAGGATAAGAGTCCTCGATATATATCATTTCCCAGCAATCGGAAGCAACACCTGTACCGTAATAATTAGAACAACATTATATGGTCTGACGAAACGAAGATTAATTTGTTTGGGTCAAATGCAAAATCATATGTACGAACATATTAGTTACAATTCTTACTTTATTTGAGTTTAATAAATAGAAACTTTTAAACTGTATCCCTATGTAATTATATGCGTCGAACAAATTTTTGCAAATGTAACTTTGGCTACATTTAGTGATCTCCGTATTTATTTTTAGAATTTTACGAAACTATCGATGGTCAGCCAGGAATAAAACTGGTTATACTATCGATAGTACTATCGATTGTTTTGCAACTCTAATATATATCATGTTCTATAATTCAGGAGACATTTGCGTTGGTGGCTTGGTAGTTCACACAGGTTGATGTTCCAGCTGATGTGTGGCCAAAATATCCTTGGGCTTGGCATTGCTTTGTGTTATATATATTATTGCTATTTCCACTTACGTCCACACAGGAGTGTGTTAAAAGGCAAATATGACTGCCAAACTCTTTGGTCCCAAGTGTTGGTTAAGTTTATTATCTGCAATAATGCAGGCTACAAGACTAAAAATGCTGCTAATAGCAATTGTTATTATATATTGTGTTGATGTCATTTCCAATACATTTAAGAAGCTGATAATAACAATTGCTATTAACAGCATTTGTAGTCGTGTAGTCAGCTTCTCAAATATATTGGAAACGACATCAACATAATAAGCAGATGATCTTGCTTTTTTATACTTTTATAATCTGCCAGGCGCAGATCATATATGTATAAATGTTCGGTTGTTTTACGTGCATACTCGTATATACTGAAATTTAAAAAAACAATGGACAAATTTAAAATATAAACAGCTGTTTCTGGTAAAAATGCATTTGTATTGCAGTAGTACATCATAAGCTTTATTACATTTATAAAACAAGACAAATTGCACGGTTGGATATTAAACCTATAAAATATATTATATAATTATATAATTTAATACAATGTATTATTATAACGCAAAAACAAATAAATTAATTATTTAACACTTCTTCATTATCAAGGCTCTATATTTAATGATTTTTTTTAACAATTGTATAGCCAATTAAAGTAAAAATAAGCCCAAGTTGGCTACAGTAGCAAAAATAGTCGTGCAACCGTGTAGCTGTGTTGCTCATCTATTAATCGTATTCATATAAATGTGTGTATTTTATATTTATCAGATTGTAGTCGGTAGCCTTCCATCGCAGAGGGTGGTATTTGATGCTTAAAGCGGAGTTAATTCGGGAAGCCTTTCTCGAGAACTAAATTCAATGGATTTCGATCTATTTTAGTTAGAAATGTATAAATAAATAATTTTTAAGTACACTTTAGTGGGAATTTTTATTTTTATTTTTTCTCAATACTTTTATTTCCTTCATAATAAAAATAATCATAGTATATTCAGTATGGTCGGAGTTATGACTATCATCGCCATCAATATTATCAGCAACATCATCAGTATTGACGTCATCATCATCAGTATATTGAAGATTTTCTGGATTTCGTTCAAATATTAATAAGCTCAGCGGCTGTTGAAGAAAATTATTAACTGTTTTTCTTTCAACTTTCTCACATTAGAAATAATATGATTGGTATTCACTAGAAGTCTTAAAAATAAATCCTCATTCGATTTTTCTCTTGAATATTTTCACGGAAAATTCTCTCTAAAATTTTTTAAATCTCTATTTCGAGCCTGTTGTTTCTCTTCTGACAATCGCCCTATCGGTAATAAGGCACGATTTATTATTTGTGGTTCATGAATTAAATATTTGTGAACGGTTGAAGACATATTATACCAAGGATACATTTTCACAAAATATTTAGCGGTATCTAGTGCAAACTTCCGAAAAATGTCAATATTTATTTGAAAATTACTTGAAACTGTTAACGTTATAACGGGCATATGCTTTATCAAATTGAAGTCAAGGTTTGTTTAATAAATCCATTTTTTTAAAGGAGCAGATATAAGCGAGATTTTTTTTCACCAGTAGTTGATGGGAATGTTTGTATTTTTAGGAAAAATAAAAAACTTCGCTTAACTTTGCTTAACTCACTACTTTAAGTCCACATATTTCCAAAAATGGCTGATTTTTGGACTCTATTTCAAACAACATAAAAAATGTGTACATTGACTAAATATAAAAATAAAAAAGCAAAAATAATCTCAATAGCCTGAAATTAATGGTTCGGTTCCATTACTTATTTTTACATTATCCTTAAGAAACCTATAGAAATTTCACTTTGAAAAGTGAAAAAATCTGTGTTTTTACTTTTATTTAAAAAAAGAAGAATTGGTAAGTTCGGAACTTCTTCAATACTGCTGCGATCGTTTCACTTGATCGATTTTTAGTAAATGCGTTGAATACGCGACGGTGTTGGTACATTATATAGCGGACAGGTCTACTCAGGTTCTTAGCAGCTTTCGCGCAAGACTGATGATGTTGAACAAAGATGTCCGAAATTTTATGAAATGTATGATTTACAGTTTCATTTCAAGCATAATTGAATGACTATAGATTTGCATGCTCTTTCTAGTCATTTTGTTTAAATTTGAAATTCAGTTTTTGATTTAAAAAATATTTTTTAATACTTCTTTACTCAGTTTTTTTCTTATTTAAATTTGTACAATGAGCAAAATGGAAAAGTATTTAAGAAACAAATAAAAAACAACAAAGAGTACAATGACATATGGAGCAACTTATTATGCACAGCATGTCGATATAAAACAATTCCAACTATTATCCAATTTTAGTGTATCTTATGCTCAGTAAACCTTCTTTATCTACTACTCAATACTCGGACACTTCTACCAGACCAAATACGTAGGTCGTGGAGTCCAGCATTCATGTGTTCAGCATCTATTGTTCTTGTGGTGCAATTCGTTACTGATTGCTAAAGGCATAAATGCAACATGCAAGAGTGTTGGTATGTATAAATATTTTTGGGATTCCATGACAATTATTAGAAGGCCTTTTGTCTGTTGTTTATGTGGTGACATCTGTTTAATGTTTATTTTTCTCAACAACAACAACAACAATAACAACAACAAATGAATTCCAGTGATTGTGATGGAGAACCACAAGGTCAATGAATTGTATGTATTAATTTTTTTTTTCAAAAATACATACTTTGATAGTATGATTTTGCTGAATGACTTTAGATTGGGTTGAATGACATTCATCAGTTTATATTAGTAAATATATTTTAAATTTGTTAACCGAGTCTCTGATGTTTTATTGTTTAAACGACATGAAAAAGTTAAAAGAAATGTTCTTAATTGCATTCCTACCTTATGTTTCTGGAATGCTTGCTAAAAATTATTGGCAAAAGATTCATTTTGTTTTTACGGTCCGGTAAACTTTATTTTTTTCTTTCTCTCAGTTTTTGTTTTTTTTTTTTTGTTTTTGTATATTTAGAACTACCACAGAAAAACTTCTATAGCCAGTCAAAGACTTTTAAGGCAATCAAATCATCTATAGTTATTCCACAGTATGTCTATTCCTTTACCTTCAGTCTATCATATACAAGCATTACTCGTTATATAGATTAAAAAAAAAAAATAAATAAATAATAAATAAATAAAAACATTTTCATCATTCATTACGGTAACAAGTCACCAGAAATTTGTTCAAACCTTAAATGTTCCGCAATAATCTTGATAACTACGATGGTTGTTAGATTGAATTCGTAATATGATGCTATTGTTGAGCATGACAGTGGCATACATGTGTGTACACAGACATTGATATTTAATTTGCATGAATGATGCCCGGGGCAAAGCGATTTCAAATATAATGCATTTCTGTACAGTACATTATTAATAATTGGAGAGGTATATGTGTTTAAAATGAGGTGACTGCCAGGAATGTGTATATAAATGGCATGAAAGGGCCTTAATGAATGAATCGTTAGGGAAATTAAAATTGCTACTTACAGCTTAAGGGATATGATTTACTATTATTATGCTGTTTATTAAGTATAAAATAGGGGAATAGGTGTTTGGCATTACGTTACAAAAGATGTAATTTTTGTTTAATAATTTTTAATTTTACGTATTTTGCATTCACATTTGAGCATTTTTTCTCCACCATCCAATGTTTTAGACCAATAACCTTTATAACATGCTGTTAGATTTTAAAAAATAAACGGATCTTAGATTTGGAAACCATTGTGTTCAAAGTAAATATTTTATTAAAAATGTTAGTATTGTAGTACATTTTGTATAAATCAAATCGAATAGCCTGTTAATTCAATTATTATCACAGTTGCAGGATACCGCGACGTATCTATCCATCGGTATACCCGCTCAGATCGAACTCGCCACAAACTAAGCCCATATTATACTAATGTTTCCGGTCCGGCACTTGAATCTCCTTCTAAAATTTGAAGTTCCAAAAGCATGATATCTTGAACAAAAAATGGTTTTCAGGCCACTCTGCGTTGATTGAATAGACTGCACATTCCCGCTATCAAGTCTTAGTACAAGAGGAGTGACTTGCCCAATGCGCCTTGATGCCTTAGTGTCGACAGTACCGATGTGCGAGTTCCAACGAAGGCTCCTCTCCAGAATGACACCTGAATATCTAATCTATATATATAAATGGATTGTGGTTTGTTCGCATGCTTAATATTTGAAAACGACTTGACCACATTAGAGATCTCCATCTGCGATTATGTTCGTAATTGCAACGCGAAGGTTTAGGAAAAAAAAAGTCTAAAATTTTCAACAGATGGCGCTGTTAGTGGTCATTCCCTTATCACTGCTCCTGCTTGTATATCTTGAGAACGGTTAAAGTAGAAGCTTCTGAATTTAATACGAAATATCAGCCAATAAGTGATCGCATATTAATCGGATATGCAGACATGGTACCTCCAATACAAATAAAGGTTTTTTTATATCTTGAGAGGAAGTTCCTCAATTCGGTCTAAATGACTTGGCAGTCAATACGAATTATTAGTTTTAAAGTGGGAGGAATTAGATAGGTGTGCGTGGCATCTTTCGTACATAATAAAAAGTTGCTGTTTTTATCGAGGCTTTAAATCAATAAATAATCACTCTGAGAAAGTATACAATTCTTATCCATAAATAGCTGTCTACTTATGTACATACATAGGTTCCCAGGCAAAACCGGATAATTAAAGCTAGTTTGCCTATAAAAATTTATGGTTGTACCCAGAAAAGAATTACAGTCTCCTTGTAACAGGTACAGCATCCCTCTATGAAGGATTGTCTGACAGTTGTTCTTGAGTGCACCAAAGTACCCTTCATGAGGTCGCACAAAGTACTCTTATATTTCAGATGGGTCGTTATAATAAGTTCTTCAGCATATCCAATTACGCCAACACTTCTGTGAGGCAGCATGGTAGCAAGCCATTGACTAATACCGTCCATAACAATAGAGATAGCACTCCACCCTAAATGCGGAGTCATCCTTCCAAGAAAGAGCCGGTGATGCTGCCACTAAGATTAAAGCAATGCAAGTTATAATTGGCTTCCCTGACCCTGTTTGTTACAACGATTTAGTAATCGATTCAAAGGCTGTATTGTCAAAAGCATTCTCAATATCGAAGAAGGCAAAGAGAGCAAATTCCCTAACAGAGAATGTTTTTTCAATACTGTCAAGAAATGATAAAATGACGCCATCAGTAGACCATCTTTCACGTACACGGTATTAATACAATTACTAACCATCAAACAGTTTCCCAGTAGTCCTGCTTCTAGGTCAGGCTTTAGAAAACGAAGAATATGTAGCTACTGCAAGCTCTATTCGCAGCATATTTATTTGCAAAAGCAATCAAAAAATATTAGGTTGAGAATGTAATTAAAAGAGCTTCAATAAAATCACATTTACTCGTAGTGTTCATAAAACTAAAAAGAAACTTAGCATTTTCACCTTAATCAAATAAAAATATATACTGGATCAAATGGTCTAAAAACTAAAATTGGTATATAGTATTCTTAATTTTTCTAAGTACAGCATTATGTCAGACACTAAAACTTTGGATATAATTTTGTTTCAAAATAATAACATGTGAGCTGAAAACTTAAAGTAATAAAATGAAACCATTTAAAAGTTATGAAGAAATAAAAAAAAGTTGATCAAACAGAACGATTATATATGAATTGTGTACCTGGGTACCCTGGTACTTACATAAAGGTTAGTATGTTACTTTTATCTTTGTTTCCTACAGTTACTCTCATTAGTTAAGCGTAAAAAATCCATCTTCTTATAATTCCAAAAAAGATTATGGAGGCCACTCCAAAACTTGCATACAGTGTTGTCATATGTTATTTAAAAAAAAACTGTAAGTTTCGAAGAAAAAAAAAACTTTTTTTCGACTGACGAAACCATTTTTTTTAATCCTGAAAAAAACATGCGTTTCTTTAGTAAATCGCTTATAAACTAAATTTAAGTCGGATTTATAAAAACTAAGTCTAATTATATCCATAAATAAGCATACTTCCCTAATTAATTCATAAATAGTACAGTTCCTTTATAGAGTAGTGTGCAAAACATTTCTAAACTTGAAAAGTATTGAAAAAATTGGTTAAAAAAATGTTTTTGCATTAAAAATACACACATATTCCTCAAGGCCTCTTAAATTAAATATTCAGCATTTAAAAAGTCTATTTCTCTTCTTTCCAAATACGCTAAAAGAATTAATATTCAGCTCAATTATTAGCATAACTTCCACATATTTTTTTATTTGCTGCTCTATGTTATTAATAAAATAAACTTCTGAAAATTTCCAAATTACGTTTTTATTTTAAATAAATAAATAAATCTATATAAGCTACATAAGATTTGAAAAGAACTTATTTAAAAAAAAAAAAAAAAAAAAAAAACTTAAAATCTTTTCTACATTTCAAAAACCTTGCTAAATAAGATAAATCATACAATATGACAACACTGCTTGTACATCATATTCGCTAAAAATTGTACTCCTTATTATATGGTACCTTAAATTGAACTGACTTTAAATGGATGTCCAATACAATTTGCTTATTATATCGGGTGGGCAATTTAACAATTTAAGCTTAAAAATGCAATAGAACCAAAAGGATTTCAAATTATGCGAAATATATGTTGTTGTTGTGAAGTACAATTGTTGCGGTTATATATGGAATATTACTTCATTCATATGGCCACCGCAGCTGCCGTCACAGTACCCAGAACAACTTTCGAAAACTTTTTCTAGTGTATGGGGTCGTATCTCGACTATGGCATCACGAATTTTGGCCTTCAAGTGCTCAATTGTCTCTGGTTTGTCGGCATAATAATTGTCTTAATCGGCGCCCCACAGAAACTAGTCCAACGGTATCAAATCGCAGCTTCTTGGCGGCCAGCTAACATTACCATTTCAGCTTATTAAATGGCCATCAAACGAGTGACAGAATAAATCGTTTGTGGCATCAGATGTGTGGCAAGTTGCACCATCCTGTTGAAACCAAACATCGCTTACATCAAAACCATGAAGAGCAGACACAAAAAAATCGGTTATCATGGAGCGATAGATGTCTCCATTGACCGTAATGGTTGCGAAATATGAAATATGGGCCAATGATCTCGCCGCTTCAAAAACCGCACCAAACAGTTACTCGTAATGGGCACATTGCCTTCTGTAAGACCACGTTTGGGTTTTCTAAGCCCCAAATACGGCAATGTTGCTTATTAACGTACCCACCAAGATTAAAAAATGATGATTAAATGATGTTAAATTTCCAATAAATAAAACCATTAACTTCGACTTGCCCCCTTTCACTTCTCGTAAATTCCGCTCCATTATATCGATATTATCGTCATATGCGAGAAGCATATGGCTCTTGTTGTAAATTGTGCCACTGCTATTCACCGCTGCACTTCTTACTATTTTCTCCATTAAAATGTTGAAGAAAGCTGCAAGATAGACTGTCGCCATGTCTGAGTCCTCTTTTGGTAAGATTCCTTTAACTTTAAAAAATGCTATGTATCTATGTATTATGCTTATAATTCAACAACTCTAAATAAAATGGAGTCAGACATAACTCGTGCCGTTATTGACAAAAACAATAGTTTTAAAAATGCGCTGTATAGCGGCCAGTTACATATAATACTCATCTATCAAATATTATTGTTCAAACAAAAGTGCAAAGAAATTATAGTTTTATATATGCATTATTCCATAACACTTTTGTAAAATGATTCTTTACGTATGTTAAAGTAGGCTCATTTTATGGCCGTATCTTCCCTTTTTTTTGAAGCTACATTACTAAAAACAAAAATTTATGGGGAGAGATAACATAAAAACCACAAATATATATTTGTTAAGACATTTTTATTGCATTTAAACTTTTCAAAAGATTTTAAGGGCCTGAAAAAGTACATGAGAAAACATGCTCAAATGACCATTTCTTCATATCATATATTGTATTAAATAAAATGTTTGTGACATTTTACAAATACATATACTATATGTATGTATAAGATTGTAAGCTAATTTTACAAGAATATATGGGAGAAAAATAAAACTACTCATAGCACTATTAATTTAAAAAATTTCTAAGAACATATACTATTTTGGAAGAAGAAAGAATTATACATGATTTATTTGGAAGTAATAATGAAACTTTTAGCTAAAAAAAAGTTAATACCCTACAATGTATAGAAAAAAATAGAAGACAAATCTTTCTCATATTCAGAAGCATCAGCCACTTAAAAGAATACTTATTCAAAAACTAGTGGGTCAGATAACATAAGCATATCTTACTAATATTAATATGCGATGAAACGTCTGATCAAATACTACCATATATAAGATCCCACAGTATAAAGCTGTATCTAACCAAACAGGATAACTGGCGTTATTAGAAATATCATATTTCATCAATTAATCAATTCAAAAGCTTTTCCTCTTCGTTTATACTTACACTCTGCCAGTTTTGTGTAGACAATTATTTACTTATTGTAGGGTATTGTTAACTACTCATCTTGCTATTAATACTGCTCTATTACAAAAATTATCTTGTACAACAATCCTACTGAAATTATTGTTATTTACAATAAAAATTCCATTTATTGTTGTTTTTGTATTCGAATAACAAAACAATAATACTTATATATGTACATACAAATGTTGTAATAAAGTACATATCACAATAGATGTATTGAATAAAAAAAAAAAAACAATTAAAATGAAATAAACTATTCTTTGTCTTATTTTTTAATATCAATTGCTTGAAAATAATTGCTTCTGGAAGTACAATATTGGTTTGTAATCAAACTTTTTTAAAACAAAAGATTTTATTGTTAAATAAATAATTATGGCAATTACATTAAGGAACTTGTAAAATGTGAAATATATAAAAAAATAAGGCGTAACGAAACATCACTAAAGGCAAAAAATTATTAAGAATTTATTACAATTTTGCTTGCAATGAAAATTGGAATAATCTCTATGGCATATAAAATTTATGTCCGGATCATTATGCTAAAATGTATAAAACTTAATGAAATAATTATAAGCTAACTTTTGAAATTACCCATCGCACACTGTGTTGGCACATGGACAAAAATCAAAATTATTTGTGACTCGAAACCTTACGATATTGAAATCAAAAGACAGGCGGAAGACATAGTTTTGGCTACACTGTGACACTCTTCAAAGCTTAGTTATTTTGCAAAAGAAAAAAAATTCGTTTTTGGTTCTCTTAAAAAAATAATTATCAAAAATTGTGTGTTTTGATTGCTTAGTTCAATTCAAGTAAAGTTTTTATTATACATAATATTTTAGTAAATAACGAATTACAAAATTTTAGACAATAAATAATTTGATATATATTTTAATGATTTTAATATAATGGGTCCGCCATCTAACGTTTTTTTTTTCAACTAGTGCTTATCATGGCGGATATGTAAACAAGCAAAATTGTCGCATTTGGGGCACAAAAAAGTCGCACGCATACATTGAAAAGCCGATACACCCAAGACGAGTCACTGTTTGTTGCGGATTTTGGTCCAGAGGCATAATTGGGCCATTTTTCTTCGAAAATGAGCAAGGAGTGGCGGTTACAGTCAATGGCGATCGGTATCAGGGTATGTTGAACGAATTTTTGTTCACAAAAATTGAAGAAGAGGATATTAGCAACATCTGGTTTGCACAGGACGGCGCTACCTGCCACACAGCCGAAGCTACACTCGATGTTTTGCGCCCTGTTTTTGAAGATCGCATTATCAGCCGCAAACCTGATGTCGTTTGGCCACCTTGGAGCTGCTGATTTGACACCGTTGGATTATTATTTGTGGGGTGCCGTCAAAGATAAGTGTTACGCCAATAAGTCAGGGACAATTGACGCTTTAAAGGACAATATTCGTGAAGCCATTGGTGAAATACAGCTGCACACAATCGATAATGTGGTTAAAAATTGGACCGATCGTGCAGGCCACTGTATGGCCAGCCGAGGCAGCCATTTGAATGAAATTATTATCCATTGTACTTTCAAATAAAAAAAGAAATTTGAGAAAACATTCGTAGTTTTTTTTTATAGCATTTGCAAAAAAAAAAAAATATTTGGCGGACCCTTTACTATCAAATGAAAAACTATAGAAATTGACAAATTTCAATTAAAAAAAAAGATCCTATGAAAATAAGTGTCGTTTCATTTTTTAATCTGCTAGTACGGATTCTATATACTTCGACCTGCAAATATTTTTTTTTTAATGCTTAAAATGAAAAATTTACATGAAATATAAAATTTATGTTGACAAGTTTTTGTTTTGGTTTTATTAATACAAAGGGACCCAGAAGTTTAAAACAAAAAGTAGACTTTTAGTTTTTTTTTCGAGTCTCTACCGATTTTTAACTGACGTGGATAGATCACGAAATTTTAACAGTTACCATTTTTCATAGATACAAAATTCCATGTTTAGTATGAATGGGAGCTACCACACCTACTCACTTAATCTCGTCCAGCTATGGACTTATGATGTGTCCTGGCTAAAAAGTTATTTAAGACGAAATTAGACTCTTCTACTATTACCGTCCTTAAGATATACAAAAATTAATAGTTAATATATATGGGAGATGCCACACCCACTTGTAAAATTGATAACCCTTTTTGACTGATGATTTTTATTAATTTTTGTTCATTTATACCAAATTGGGAAACTTCCACTTTAAATGATTTCAGGATATACAAAAAATAACATTTACATTGTAAGAGATGCACAATGCCCGCTTATTCAATTTAGACCATTTTTCAACTGATCAATTGTATTGACTACCAAATCGTTTATACCAATTTCGGTAACTGCTAATCTAACCGTTCTCCATATATATAAAAATCAATATTTACTTTGTATGGTGGTGGTGGCAACTCCACTCTTACAACTCCGCCCACGTTTTGAGTGATTATTTATATTGAGCACAAAGTTATTTGGAGCGAATTTAGAAACTTTCACTATTAGCCACTTCCACTTATCCGATTCTACTCACTTTTTAACTGATGATTTGCATTGATCACAAAGTTATTGTGGGCCAAATTTAGAAGCTCTTTCTATTACTGATTAAATATATAGACATATAAGTACCGTGGTACCGTCCAGTTAAAGCAAAACAATCAGTTAAAGTACACCTTTCCAACGCATGTATTGGTTTGTAAATCGGTTTAGTTGTTCTCGAGCTAAAAAATGACGAACATAGGACAACTTATTTTTATATGAAAAGAAGATATTAATATATCATCAGATTTTTAAATTCACCGCTATATATAAAAACTGCTGAAAACACTAGCGCGGCAATAATATTGCTCTTAAGTTTATTGTACTGATAGTTATTAACATATTTTTACATTCATTCTTGTTTTATGTTAAAATAAGAAAATCCTGTAGTTTTTTAAATTACACATTATTTAAAAATAATACAAAAAGGTATTAAATAAACCATACGTTATATCCCAGAAAAACTAATTATATATAGAAATCTATCATACACTTTACAGAAATAACACCGATGTAAAACTTCTATTAATTCAATACAAAGTTTATAATACATTTCTCATATTAGCCGCTGTTATTTATTACCTTCAATACATTTTCATTCCAACATAACTTACTGGAAATAAAAAATCTGAATTTCACTGGCATAAAATTGAAAAAGCAGGATCTGAATTTCTGAAGGGATCTGAATTTTCAGAAAAAAGTGGGACCTCTGTCACAGTCAGTCTTATAACTAAACTTAAAAAGACGAACACCCGCTTATTAAATAAAATTATGTATATAATTAATGTATATAATTTTGGAGTATTGCCGCAGTGTAATATATATCGTTGAAGGCAATTTAACAAGGCTTAATGAAAAGAAACTGAAATACACAATAAAGTGTAAAGCAGTGGTCTTCACTCATGTTAACCAGATAACGAGGGTTTTCGGCTATTTATTTATTTCCTTCGTTAATATTAACCAAAGGAAAATATCCTGGCCATAATTTTCTTGAATTGTACCAAAATCAACTGCATTACTACATAGTCTTTCAATTCAAATAACACGCTGTATTTATTGATATTGTTTTTTATAATTCTTGTAAAACTATTGTTATTTTATTTTCCTATCAAAAACTTAAAAAATTATAATAAACTAATAATGCTAAAAAATCTTTTATAAAAAAATGCATATGCTTTGTTTACATTATTCTAAACGGCAACGATAATTATAACAAAAACCTTGTGTGTGAGACACAACTTTTTATTAGTCGTTTATTTGCTTCCATCGGAGTAGGAGTGTAGCGCATGTTTCGTGATTTGATAATTTCAAGAGATTTTGAAGAAAGCTAAAATTTTGTTTACTACACTGAGAAGTGTTGATAATAAGCTGTTTAAATTTATGCATGTTTATACTCTGTATGAATACCTATTTCTATATAGCATTTTAACTTCAGTGTATCCTCTCATTTTAAGTGTTTTGCTCTTTGTGAGAACCACTGTAGAGTTTAACTAGATTTGTCTGCTATCTCTACTATAAAAAACAGATTTTATATTTGTTCGATGTGTGTTATAAGTGTTGATCCTTAAAGAATGTATACTTCTTAAAGTTTCACTAATAAGACGACAACAATTAATTTTTACTAAATTTACAATTGTTTGCTTTAATTTTTATATTAACATATTTTTTTAAATAAAGCATTATAACAACATTTTGCCCATCAATAGATTTTGCTAATGAGACTTAAAAACCTACCCAGTAAAATAAACATTTTAAACAAATCTGATGTTTCCAGAGTAAAAAAAAAAAAAAACAAAAAATAATGCAAAAACAGAACACAAAAAAACTGCATAACATACATATAATTTTTTGTTGTTATGCCTGAAAAAAGTGTATATTTTTGCAAGTCACAACTCGACTAAAATTTAGATAAGTATGGATGAAAAACGATGTTAGGTATAGGAATATACGATTTTTCTTTCAGCTTTTCTTCTCATATTTTCTTTCTGTTTGCGACTATGTGTGCTTACAAGTCTTTCAATTTATTTGTTTGTGTTAAAAAATCTGTAGCAAATGAATAAGCAAACATTAAAAGATAGGCTTTTAAGGAAATCATGCATAAAAATGCTCAAAAGCAAAAATCGTATAAACACAATATATGTCTATACGTAGACATCAAAAACATATTAATCGCTTAAAATATCTGATACATACATTTATTGTTCACTTACATACATACAGAAAGGGAACAAGTGTATTCATAAGTTTTGTACAATTTGCGTTTGTATAATAGAGTTAGTTTAGAAACATACCGTAATATAACACCAAAATACTTTACTATGTCTATGAGCTTTTTTTAGTTATTTAAAATCTCTATAGTTATAGGAATAAATATACAGAATATTCAAAAGTGACATCCTGCAATAGATGGAAAGCACACAAAAGAAGCGTGCAACATATGCTATTAAAAATTAATATATACATTGGCAATTAGTGCATCGGCGCGGTGAAAATCGGTACTAAATGTATGTTTGTCGTTTAGACTAATGGTCGAAAGTGTTTACGTATAAAAAATAGGTTATGGTTCTAGGGTTAGACTCATTGAAAGATATCATCAGTTTAACGCTGACTAAAAATAGCAGATACATTAGTTAGAGCAATTTTTCATAGCATAAATACTCATAATTAGTCGCTAGCAATATTATGAAGTGGTAACGTTGTCAGATTGTCCTGCCTGGGATTGAATGGAACTCTTCTAGGTTAGTCGGCGGATGTTTTACCTGTTGTACCAAAGTGGCATACAAATCAAAACTGTTTCAAATCAAAATTTTTAAAACAAATATATATAAGAGGTCACTCAATAAGTCCATAGGATAAATAACAAAAAAAAAATTGAAAAAATCGATTGTATTATTCATCGCAGTTTCCTTCAATGGCGATACAATGAGTATAGCGATCTTCCAACTTCCTGATACCACTGTTATAGTACGATTTTTCTTTCTTGACAAAATAGGCTAAATTTGGAGAACACGGTAGTTGGGTAAGCAATTCAAGACCCAATTTATTCAATTTTGCTATTGTTTTCATCGATTTGCGATCGATCGCGGTACCCACTTTGAACAGAGCTTTCGCATACCCAAATGTTCGTGTAAAATGATAAAAGCATTGCCATCTGATATCTTTACAATGCCAGCTAGGTCGTGCACCTTCAATTTGCGATCTTTCATAGCCCATTTGTGGATTTTTTGATGTTCTCTGGAAAAACAGTCTCATTTTTGCGACCACGTTTGAGTTCAGCAATCCACTTTTCTAGCATTTGTCTCAATGGAATTCGGATAATGTTTATTTAGCCATTGTTTGGCTTCCACTTTTTTTTTCATCAAACAGCAATGCTTTATCAAAACTTGAAATTCACTTTTTTTAATTATTTTTCAATAACAAAAGTTGCTTCACACGAATAATCAATAGTCAGATTGCTATCAAATTAATACAGGTATCGTTTGAAGGTAAGTACTAAATAAAAATCATGGACAAAGTTCTAGTAACGTCATCTATGTGTCACTTTATGGACTTTTTGATTGAACTGTTATAATGCTTTAGACTTTTAAAATATTTTTACATTTAGCTTAAGAAATGAGTTGTGAGTAATGGTCGTATCGGGGATTTGAACAAAAGATAAGACACACGGAAGTCAGTGCGGGCCTTTGCATCTTGTGGCATCCACAACGAATCATTCCCATAATCCTGGAAATAATTGAAGCTCATGATAAAGCTGCTAATTCCGGACAGTTCGAGGTGCTTTCTTGTTCTACACAACTCCGGGCATTTGTGTAGTAGGTGAGGAATCGTTTCCTTCTCTTCCTTGTTTCTGAAGCTTCTTCAGAAGTCTGGCATAAGTGCTCAGTGTATAACGCAAATAATTGACTTCAACAATGACGCTGATCTTTAGAGTTTGAGAAAAGTTTATGGTGCCCATGATCCAGCTTTAGCTAGATTTTCTGTGTCATCTAACATACAGAATACGTTTTACTTCACTTGAATACGTTTTACTTTACTTGGAATATTACAATTAAAGAAAGCGTTTAAAGAATGATGATATTTAAAAGAAAAATTCACTTTTTTAATTTTAACCCGGGGAAACAGACCAAAAAATGTGCTCTTAAAAAGTGTTTTATGGAGTAAAAGTTCGAAAATATGATCTAAAAATTCATAAATACCATGACTTGGCCAGAAATCGAAACAAACATACTGTTTTCGCTATAAAAATATTTTAGAGCACAAAAAATGCAAATATGCGCTAAGCAGGTTTGAAAGGCTCTTTAAATACGAAAAAAACTCCAAAATATTCTCTTAAAGCCTAAATCTGCAAACTGTTTGTAAAATTACATTTAATAAATGTGCATATCAGCCGATTATCTTAAAAGTGGACTAAGTCCATTATTAAAAAATTTTTAGTAAAAAAATTCAGGTTCTCGTGTTTCGGAGATGAAAGTTTTAGTTCTTAATTTTGAAAGTTTGGCAAATCACTCCAGCTTTAAGAAAATTCTTATGCTTTAGTCAACACTGCAAATACCATTGGACTAAATACTTAATAATATACGAATGTACGAATACATATGGACCTAACTGTTAGTTTATATTTAAGCATATGAACTTCTACGCATAGCGTCACGATGGTGGAAATTATTGAGAATTTCTTTTGCTTGCAGCCTCATTGCGGGTAATATTGAATCTGAGTTTTAACTTCTGAACCTGAATTTTGGAATCCCTGTTAGATTTTTCGTAATTATCGTACTCTTGCACTTAAGATTTCTAGGACAAATTTTACAAATTCGTTAGCTCTCCGTAGATTGTACAATAATTGCATTTTGCATTACGAATTTCTCGATTCTAAATGTGCTGTCAAAATTATTAAACGTAGTTGATTTTCTACCATTAATTTATAACTTTTATAATAGCGGTAATCACTCCTTGTTGTAAATTCGCAATTTACTACATATGCTCTGAATTTCAGCAACAAAGAGTGAGTTTCTTTTATGGAACCCTTAACAAATTAAAAATATCAAAACAAATAAATAATAAATATTATTTGAAAACTTTGTCAAAAAATATATTTTTTAAAATTTCATTTATTTTACACCTAGTCCTGTCTTTACATGATTTTGTACACGGCTTAAGTGTTTTTTGTATATAAACAAAATAAAAAACATTGCTGTTTAAGTATAGCAAACTTAGAAAGTTTTTTGTGTTGCAAATGCCTCTTATATGTAATTTGTAGGTATGACGTAGCAAAATGTAGCAGATATGCTAGGTTTGCTACGCCTGCAAGACTTGCAAGGCCTATTTGCAACAAAGAGTGATTTCCCCTAATAAGTGTTTTTGTAACACTATGCAACAAGCAAAAATATCTTTGACATTCAATATATTTTTTGATGCGCTATGATGGCATAGCTTCAAAAACCATCACCATTTCAGATACTTCTGAACCTGAATTTTAGTATCCCCTTCAGATTTTCTCCGCATTATCGTCCTCTGGCATTGGACTTCTACAGGACGAATTATGCAAATTAGTTTCCTTTACGTAGATTGTGTAATGATTACAATTTACATTGTGAGTTTATTGATTTTGACTGTGACGTCAGTAGCATTAAAAGTAGCTTACTTTTTTAAAATTATTTTATAATTTTGTAATGTATATTTTTATAAATCATTTATGTATATTTCTGTTAGCTTTAAGTATGTATGTATATCGAGTGTTTTTATGTTCAGCTTGTGATTAAATTCTGTAGCTGATTTATGTTCACGTTGCCATAATTTATTTACTTTCATTCGCTGTAGTTTGGACTGTAGTGTGTACGTGTCTCTACGTCATAGATACGAGCCCTTCGCCGTCGAGTTAAGTGAGTGGTTGAACCGTTCGTAAAATTTTTATTTTAGAATTTTTTTTTCTAAAACGTATGAAGCAGCCTCTTCAAAAATCTCACATTTTAGAAAAAAAATTGTAAAAAAAGAACTTATCCATCGAATCTGAAATACTGATGATTTTTGAAGTTAGGCAACCATAGCGCATCAAAAACATACATTGGTTATTCAAGGTCAGAAAATTTTTTTCCATTTGTAGCATAGTGTAATTAAGTAATTCATTGTGAATTTTTGTTAGCGTTAAGTACGTATATATATAAATTTTTTTATGTTCAGCTTGTGATTAAGTTTTGAAGCTGATTCGTGTTCTTGCCATAACTTATTTATTTGTATCCGCTATAGTTTGGACTGTAGTGTGTACCTGTCTCTATGCCATGGAGACCACCCCTCCACGGTCAGGTGAGGGCGGGACCATTTGACTTTTAAGGAATTGGGAATTATGGGCCGATGATAATGATCCAACGTTGTTGCATACGATTGTCTGGGATAATTTTCACTCTGGTTTCTGCAATTTTACTTCTTCAGATATCCTTTATTTATTTTTTATTTATCGTTTCATTAGAACACTGATTCTTAAAATAAGTTTAAACAATTTGGCAGCGTTGCTAAAAATTTGCATCGTGAATTGTCAAAATTTACTATAAAGAGACTTTAACACAAATTATCAGATAGTAGATATCCTTATTGAAAAGTCGAACAAGCTAAAAAAAACACTTTTTAAAATCGTACTGACCGAATATTAACTTAAAGAAAATATAAAACCTCATGTCACGTATACCAAGTTGTTTTATACACTAAATGTCTTTTACAGTTTTACAATAAGTTGTAATTTTGAATAAAAAAATTTTAATTATGGAATATTACTGATACTTATATATTTAAATTACTTGCTTTCAATACCAAAATAGTCGCAACATACAAGAAATAGTGTACAAAGTTTAAAAAGTAAGAGAGCGTGTTTGTGAAAGTGAATACAGATAAAAATTTTATGGCATTGTATGTGGTTATAAATTAAAAAAAAAAAAAAAAAAAAATTATATATTATTTTATAACTCAGATATAAATTAAAATAATAACAATTTATTATGTTATTTGTTTATGAAAATATTAAATTTATGCTTTAAAAATAAATCCCGTCACATACATTTGCATGTACGTATTTCAAGCACTTAAACAATTTAATGTACGTAAGTGTATGTCGTTTGTGTTTGTGTATGTATGTATGAATATATTTAAATAAATATATGACATCGATATGGCTATAAATAATTGTTTATTCAAAAGAGTTTATCAAAATTTTACCACAAAATATTGTGTTGTTGTTTCCGGTTTCAATTACGCCATAAATATTCTGTCATCCTACCATACAACTACCTTTGACTAATCATAACAGCAGTAAAAACAACAACAATAAAATAAATAAAGAAATAAATGCAGAAAAAAACCTACTTGAACATACACATGCATACACACCTGCTGCAAAGACACAAAATTTGGTGTAATATTTGCTACAGTAATAAATAATAATGGACCAACGGACGCTTTTTACTGAACAGATAATCTCGAGAATACTTTTTGAATCGAACTTATTCATACTGTAAATAAATATAATTTGCATATGAACAAGACATTGGGTGAAATCGGTTAGACTTGGACAGTGGCAGTTATTGTCCAATAACAATATACATATATTAACTTCTTTAACGATCGATAGATACTTTATCATATGGCCACAAAAAACTTCTTTTAGTTGTGCCTGTCTAGAACTAATGTATATATCTGGCTACAAGTGGAAGAAGCTTCTTTCTCCACCTATCTTTTTTAATTCTTCTCGCAGGTTTTAAGGAGAACAGAACAATGAGATGAAATTACTACGTAAGTACGTACATACATACGTATGATATGAATGATATTTCTGCTTTACTAATAATATATCACTCATACGTATATGTTCCTTTGCCATAACAATATTATATTTTTAAAACGACTGCGCAGGAGAAAAAAATTTTAGTCTTTCTTAAAATTAACTTTCTTACAGAATTTTGTCTCTTTAGATTACTTCAGAAACTAAACCATTTTGAAGTTATGCGAATATATGTTGTGCAACTTCCTTCATTTTCGAAATAATGGTATATCTCGAAAACAAGAGCTAACATAAAAAACGGTTAAAACCACTGGAATCAGCATATTTAAATTAGGTTTACCCACCAGGTGCCCCACTTGTCGGTTTTTTTTTAACTAACATAGAGTTACCAATACTGTTACTGGTAATTGGATATGTATCCAATCACACAATGTACCGCCCAAGTCTAAAATTCGCCAAACTAATTTCATACATATTTCATAAATGAATAGATATTATTTTTTGTAAGGCGATTATCCGCTGGATATAATACTGAACAATTTTTTTTCGGATACTACTCTATATTGGCGCAAGAGGGTGCTAAATTCAACTAATTTATTATAAAAAGTATGTTTTAAGTGCTTCAGCGAAATAGTTGTAAAAACTCTAACATATTTGTCTAAGAAATTTTGAAAGGAAAAAAGTGTTAAATATTGTTTATTGTATTTACCTTTTACAACTTTGTAACAGACAGACAGACAAAAGTTAAAAGATAACACTTTTGCTTTGATTCAGTATTTAGCTTCAAATTATATAAAGCAAAATAGTAAAATAATAAATAACTTTCTTAGTCAGGAAAGAAACTATTTTATCAAAAAATGCTGTTGTTGTTAGCAATAAGTTATTGTTTACTTCATTTTTACTTAACTATTTACTTAACTGTTAACAATAATGTGGGCATTTTTTGCGACTTTGTCACCTATAGCATGAAAAAAAAATTAGAAATCAAAGAGTCAGAATTCAAATAAGTAAAAAACAATTTAACCAATCTTTTTCCATGAAACGAAAAATAATTATGAAATGCAAGCAACAGCAACGTAGCCAATGAATAAGTAGTAAACAGTTAAGCAAAAGCAAACATAACGTGAAAGCATTGCTTACATAAAGAGCAATTCTTGATAATGTGGTTTCTTTGCTGACTGCTTAACATTCGCCTTGCCAATCCACCCAAGTGACCGTTTCGTAAAATTATAAAACTGTTGTTCATAGGCAAAAAGAATACGTACAAAAGTGTCTAGGTGGGTATTAAGTATATGATGTACATCAAACCTTTTGCAAAGCAAAGGTTAAGCAGAGAGCATACACTTTGTAATATCGGGTGGGTCATTTAAGTTTTAAACATTTAGATGACCCACCCGGTATTGTTGTGAAGTACAATTGTTCAGGCTAGAAATAAAATATTATTTCATTCATATGGCTGTCGCGTCTGCACTCACAGTACCCCATTCGATCTCAGCAATGGCATCGCGAATGTTGGCCTTCAAATACTCAATTGTCTCTGATTTATCGGCATAATACTTGTCTTTAATGGCGACCCACTGAAAATAGTTCAACGATATCAAGTCGCAGCTTTTTGGCGGCTAACTAACATCACCATTTCGGCTAGTTACGTTTGACGCAATAAACCGATTGTGCCATGAGACGTGTGGCAAGTTGCACCATCCTGTTGAAGCCAAACATCGTTTACATCAATACCATAAAGAGCGGACACAAAAAATCGGTTATTATGATGCGATAGGTATCTCCATTGACTGTTATGTTAGCGACGAACTCATTTTCAAAAAAACAAAAATGCGCCAATAATGCTTCCGCTTAACAAGCCGCACCAAACTTTAATGGGTGCATTGGCTACTGTAACCACTACTGTGACCACGTTTGGGTTTTTTGAGCCCCAAATACGTCAATTTTAACGTACGCACCATGACAAAAATGAGCTTTGCTTTTTTCTCTTTGTTTTGGAAATAAATTTCCAATAAATCCCAATGTTGCTTAAGCGTAAATAGATTCATTTCGTTCAGTAGAGATAATATACTAAATTTTGTGACAGAAGAGAATGACATAAGTATTGCCAGATTGGAAATAACCGCTGGTTCAAATTTAAACTGATAGATGACCCACCTAATATTAAGCAAATTATTTACTATCTCACTTTTTTGTCTTTTTATTTTTACTTTTGCTTATTATTTTTTTAAGTTTTCAGTAAGCATTCAGCAACACAGTCCTTTAATTTGAAGCTAAATGCTGAAGAAAAGCTTAAATTTTAGGTCTGTTGCAAGCAATTTAAATGCTGGTGCATTCAAATAAAAAAAAAAATAGAAACAACTTTGTCATATAAATTAAAAAAATGTTAAATTTTAAAAATGTATAATTTAGATAATTTTTCTTAACTTTTACTAATTTTAAATAGTTTTAAGCAAATAAATGATAAAAATAGTTTGGATTATCACTTTATATAAAATATATTTAAGCAGCAATAATTAAAATTATTGTTCAAATTTAAAATTTGCAGTACAATATAGAATTTTCGTCAGATTGCAATACATTTTCAATTTGTCCTGTTTCTGGCAAAATCGACAATATCGCATGCGTTAAAATCTGTTGTTATTTGGAATTTACTTAATTTTATCATTTATTTATATATATTAACTGAACTCTGTGCTACAGAAAACCTTTTCTTTAATATTTAAATATAAACGAATATTTTAATATAGACTAGTGGACATAGCGGCTGATGCAATCAGCCGCACTCTAGCATCTAACATATTTTTTTATATATAAAATTGAAAATTTGTTTTAAATACATTTAATTTAAAATTTTTCCCACAAAATTTGCTTTAAATTGAGTTCAAATCATTTTTTTTTTTTTTTTTTTTTAGATAAGCCTAAAAATATGAAATAATTCTTTCAAAAAAATTTCTTTTCTAAATATCCAAAATATTATTTTCATATGACAAATAAAAAATATACATGCAGGGAGTCCGCCGTGAAGGTATACTACTTTGTTTTGCCGCCATTTTGGTAAACATTAGTCTTGACAGTTCGTATTTGGCAGTCGTGAAGTAGAGATGTAGCAAATTTATTATGCAAAAATATTCAGTAAACCAACCTTTTTTAATCGTTATAACATTTTATCAAAATCAATCATCGATTTTCATGAAAAAATCATAATAAGTGACGAGGCACATTTTCATTTGAATGGTTATGTGAATAAACAGAAAAGCCGGTTCTGGGCAACGGAAAATGGAAAACCCTAATGAAAAACCTCATCAGTCACCTTTGCATCCATTAAAAGTGACAGTATGGTGTGCAATTTTTTTATGAGGAATCATTTGACCTTACCTCTTTGAAACTGAGAGACGGTAACTGTCAATGGGGAGCGATATCGTGATACGATGAAAACTTTTTACCGCCATAACTGCATGCTTTGGGCTTGACTAACATGTGGTTTCAACAAGACGATGCTACATCGTATACAGTCAGGATTACAATGGAATTACTGCGAGACCTCTTTCCACAACAAATTATTTCAAGGAATGGTGATGTTGATTGTCCTCCTCGGTCGCCTGATTTGACTGCTCCGGACTTCTTTTTGTGGGGATAACTGAAAATCAAGGCTTATGCAAAGAAACCAGAAACGCTGGAGCAACTTAAACAAAATATTCGTGATGAAATTAATGAAATACCGCGTGAAATGTGTGACAATGTAATGAAAAATGTGCTCAAAAGGGGTCACATTGGTGAGGCTAACAGAGGCTGGCATTTATCTAATATTGTATTCCATACATAATTACCGACATTAAATAAAACATTTATCAAAATAAGATACATTCTCTTTCATATAATCAAAAATTATAGACAAACAACGTAGTATACCTTCCCGGCGGACACCCTGTACATATTACCTTTTGTTTTTTATGCTTAGCTACACAAAAAGGTACGGCTTTTCTTTCTATGTGTTAGTAAAAATTTTATAATTGTTTTACTCCCAAAGTACTGGACCGGTTTAAATAAAACTGTTATTGTGCACATCTGCACAAAAAAAGTTTTAAGCCCATATATATCAAAAATCGGTGCAGTAGAACGGGCGTAAAAGGGATACAAAGAAATGTGTTAGTCTGTTAACTACATTATATAGATTTTGTTTTTATTTTATATATATATTTTGACAATGGGCGTGTCCGTTGTCCAATTTTGTAAAATTTTTGCACAATATTTTAATTATCTATCACGACTTCTTCCATTCTTGTCCATGGGAACGTCGCACTGCGCTTTGGAAGCATAGGTATATATGTAATTGGTGACTGCGTGCATACCTACATAATTTATGTACCTCCATCTGGCTTAAACCTTATTTTGAAAAAAAGACTCTTTACTTTATCAGATAGGCTTCTCTTAAAACAAGATGATATGACACCCCTGAATTGTGGCCTTAATTCGCCACTAAGTTGTCTCTTATAGAAGAAAAATTTTACTCTCTCTAGAACAAAGAAATTAGTTTTGACATCATCAATCAAATCATCATATGTAAGACCTAGGGTTTTTAAGAACCGTAATTGGGCGATATCCTCAATTTAGTTATAGGAGAAGTATGTTTTTCCAAATTTCTGTTTAAATAACAAAAACTATTATTGCCAGATTTTAATGGTTCTCAATTGTTACTTTATCAGATACTGCTTTGCCGTTAATCTTATTACAGATTTAAATTTACCGTAGTATGTCTTAAGTCTCATAGAGTTGGTCTATATAATATATAGTTTTAAAGTACCGCTGTTCCTATTATTCCTTTGTGACATTTTTAAAAACACAAAGAGCCGCAATTTTATATTTTTATATTCCGCATTAAGAGCATTAAACTATTAAGCGCATTACAGTAGGTGGGTACAAGAACTTTCCCTATGTTGCTGCTAAGAATGTCCTTGCTTGGCAGTGCACGTAAAGTTAACCATGTTAAGTACATATGGCAAAAAAATTTTATAGAAAAAAGTGAACTGTGGCACAAATAGTGAAAAAAGATTTTTCGCTATCTTATATTCTATCCAAATTGGTGTACTTATATCTACATGACCTTTTATATTTTTACGACACTGATGACAATAAGCTTACCGACATCGATGATCGATCTACTAAATTAATAATGAAATACCTTAACAGCCGCCTTAGCAATTTGGTTAAGATTGGAGTGTTACTACATTTAACCCACTTATTGCCTATAACTTAAAACTTTAATTTTAAAGTTAATATTGTGAAAGGACACGTGAGCATCGACTTAAGTTTCATTACTTGCTTATATTGATAACAAAAAGTCTGAAAAAATGGGAAAATATCGAAAGCTCTGTTTTGTTATCCGTCTCCACCTCTATTTTGTTATCGTTATGACAACATGAAATGAAATTTAAAGCCCTGCAGCTAAAAAAAATACAGGCAGCATCAATAAGGACAACAATAATAAAATCAACAACAACAACAAGAACAGCTTACGCTTATACAACAAAGAAAGTAAAAGATAAACAACAAAAAGGTAGTTTGAGTTTGGCTTTTTTTCTTTTATTGTTGTAGTTTTTGTTTTCTTTGTTTTTAATTTACAATCCGTTCATTCTGTATTTACATACACAATTGTTGTATTCCACTTTGTCCTTTCTTTTATTGCTGCTGTTACTGAAAAACTAACACACCCAACACCAGCTCATATCTGTACAGTTAGTCAGTCAGTCATACATGCACGTCGTCATTCATACTGCGATATGCAGGTATCGACAGTAAACAATACCAAATGAAAGCCAATTTATAAACCAATAAAATTTTGTAAGCAAATACTAGTACATACGAGGTACAAACAAAAATCAAAGTAGAATACAAGCAGTGGTGGTGTACTTGATAAATTTTTATTGAAAACTGGAAAATGTAGAGGCATGTATAGATAGAAAAAAAAGACAAGGTATACATATGTTTATGTATATGAACAATATTTGAACAAGTGATTTACTTACATACATACATATTTATGCATATTAAGCACAGTGGGATTATAAGAGAGGTAATGATAAAATAAAACAAAATGCTAAAAGGAGCAAATTAAGGAATTGATTTTAATAATGATCTTAATGATTTTCAGGGGCACTTACATATGTGTGTGTGAGGACTTTGATTTTTTTTAGGTTTTTAATATTGGTATTTTGTAGCTGGTAATAGTGCCACATCAATAACATCTAATTGCAGCACACAGAATCGCTTCACTGAAGGCTAGTAATGCCTTCAAAGTATGGTGTCTTTGTATTACTACCGTCAAGCGTTTCAATGAAGTCGACCATACAGTTTTAACGAAGAAACTGAAGAAACTTTTAAATTTTTCATTAACAACCTGCAAAATTTTGAATAACAATCTAACTGGACGATTTGGAGCAGTTGAATTGAAATGCAAGTATTCGCAAGGCCTAAATGTTCTATAAAGTTCACTGCTTAGCCCGTTGTTATTCTGTAATATAAAATGGCACATATTCGTATAAACGCCTTCTTCATTTAAATTTTGCATCATTCTCTCTATTTTAATTATGTATAATTTAACACAAGTTCCAGCTCATTTTGTTCACTAAAGAAACGGCAACTTGTATTCAGTGCAAAACGTTATTTTCATTGTTGTTGTTTTCTATAAATCAAAGAAATTTCAAAACACCACCAAAAATTGGTATATATAAATATGTGTTTAAAATCAGTGACCTAATTTTCAATAAGGACCAGAAAATTAAAATAAATGCTCAAGAACAAAGTATACTTTAGTCATTATCTATGTTTTTGGGTGCTGTGTATGTATACCTACATATTAACAACATATAGATATAATTCCACTTCACACTTATAGCAAGCATGTCCGTACACAACCATCTAAAATAACTTAAATAATACGTGTGTATACATGTTATTCGCTATACGTATAAAAATGCCTGGGTGTGCTCGGACTCATATTTTCGAAGTATGGGTATTGAAAAATATTTAGAGTACATTAAGTACTCATGTGTATAATAAGTACTATAACATATGCGTGCATTGTTTGTGTTTCTTCTTTGTTCTTTTTTTGGTGACAGGTGCAGGAAACAATCCAAGACAGAAAAAATTGTATTTCAAACATTCCTACAATTTTTTAAATATCAATAAAAAGTCATTTATAAAAAAACCTGATACTTGTGGTTTTTTTTTCTAATTCAAATTTATAAAATTTTGGGTTTTGTAATTTATTATTGTTTTTATTCCTAATACTGTCCTTGAATAATAAGAGAACTAAGTGTTTGTTATTCGTCTGCCTCGACTGTAAATTGACGTACCTCATCGCATATCAACGCACGTTAAAGTATCTACGTTTAAACCTAGTACACTTGCTTAATTCGAATCTGTCAAATAGATAACGGCCCATAACAGTAATTTCAGGTGTATAAAAGGCTTAGCGATATTTAGAAACTGTCTTTTCTAATTAAACTGTGCAATAAGATGCACCTGATTGTTTCTAATTAAGTTTTATACTTAATAGAGATATTAAAGTGTTAAAATTCCATAAAAATTATTCATAAGTGTTGAAGGTAAACACTTTATTGAGGTGTACTAGTGTTCAGTATTTTGCGTCAATTATATATTATAAGGAAATAGAGACAACCATCTTCATCGTATAAGTTTACCTGCAAAGAAAATTTTAATTTAAGAATATAAAAGAAGAGAATTTGCCTTGGTCACGGTGTAAAAATTTTATTTAAAAGTTAAATTTTTGTGGCAAGATAATTAAAAAAAATAGAGGAAAACAATTAAATTGGCAAGTTTAAAGTAGTGGACACATTTAGTGAGCCACTACTGTCTGTTTTTTTCTCTCTGTATCAAAAGATACATGATCGAGTGTTAACAACAACCACTCTTTACCAGAAGCTAAAAAGAAGAAGAAAAAGAACAGAGCCACAAAGAAAACCAAAAAAAGAAAAAAAGTATATATAATTTAAACGACACGGAAAAAAAGAAAGAATTAAAGTTATACATCTTAAGGCTATACACTTGCCGAAGATATTAAAATAAATAAAATTTACAGATTTAAAATAATAATCTCAACAACCCATAAATAAAATATCAACAAGGAGGGCACAATTGAAGTACTAACACCTACCGTAGAAGTCTATCCAACATCTGAAGTGAAGAAGAAAATAACTTGTGGATGTCAATTCCTGTGTCAGCAAACCTACCATAAGTGCTTTCGAGAGACAAAGAAGCTAAAGCCACCGCAACACCACCATCCAACAGCAACAACCTGAGATATCATTTTCCCGATACAGAAAAATTACGGTCACGACCACCCCAATAACATACAGCCATACCACCATCATCTATATCCGATTATTGGAAATAAATTTTTTGAAAGAATAATTTAAGAACTTGCAATATATAAAAATCATAAGGGTAAAGAGGATATGAATATTGTATAACAAGTCAATAATAAATTTTTCTTATTGTTGGAAATAAAATCTACTTTTAAAATTTAAAATAATAAAATATTTACTAAAAACAAAATCCTAAACAAAACCCATACAAAATACAATATCCATATCCGCCAGCAATGAAATTTTACCATTAGAAATTATCTTATTAAAATATAGTATGTATTTTTCTTTTCGTTAGATTAAATTAAGTCTAATAATAATTAAATAACATCTTACACCATAAAAAAAATCCACAGCAGCAGAATGGCGAGGCGTCATCACTCCGCAGCAACAGAGTTAGAGTAATTTGATGTGTCAAACTTTTATACTCAGTTTTATTTACATATTTAGTTAGATTTGCTATTAAATTATTATTTATTTATTTATTTTTTTTAGTTAAGAGAAAGTTATCTCAGTCCAACGAACCATATTTATCTGAGGTAGTTTCTCTTATTAGTAATATCATTCAATTTTTGAGCTTTTAATGTTTTATTGTTTCATAATTTACACACATTTCGAGGGATGTCTGTAACCCTTTTCTTTTAATTTCTTTTTGTTTTTATCATTGCTTGAAATTCGTGTACATATGTGCTTCTTCTTATTTAAATAAATAAGACACAATATATAAAAAATGAAAGAAGAATCGAAAATTTAACAGAAAGCTAAGATCAAGTTATAAAAAAATCAGAGAAATTGAATTTGAAAACAAACAATTGTGATAAAAATAACTGATAAGAGAAACTTAAGTAAAAGAAGGAAATCATAAAAAATATTTTTATTTTTTTTTATACATATTTATGTTTTGTTTTTATATATATGTAGGAATTTATCCTTTAATAATATTGTTACGTTTTTACCTTTTTAAAAACGTGTTTTTATGAGTTCATAGATTGTAGTTAAAATAAAATAAATTTTGTGTTTGGTTTTAATTAAAAATCCTTTATTCAACACAGTTATGTACACCACTGCTTGTAATCTTTTTAGAGGCAGTAACAATTTTTATTCTTAATTACTCTGTCTGTTTACAATCTTGTAAACAACAACAATTACTCGACAGATCTTTCTACTTAGAGATCTTCCAACCCGATCGTAGTTAAATCTTAGGTTCGGTCACAATCTTTTCAAATAGAGGTTATCCACACTTTACTGTCTTTACTGAGACAAGACAACTAAACTGTTTTGTTTTACTGATTAATTCACTTCACGAGTTTACTCCTTATAAACTCTCTTCACACCAATAACACATTCGCTGAGTTAACTTTACTACAACCGATTATTGTTCGCATCGATGTGCTTTTTATATGGCTGAGTAAACAATACATCAAAAGCTCTCGTGTCTCTAGATATTTCAGGTAGACTCCATTTCTTTCTTTTAATTTATTTTCAGTTCTTTTGTAGCCGTGCGTATGCGAACATCTACCTCTTTCAGCTCTTAGTATTTGCTGTTGCTTGTTTATTGTCTGTTACTTGTTTTCTTTGCTGCTTAGTTATTGTTGTTGCCGTGTTATTTTTATTAACTTTATCTCTGCTAATGGTTATTTGTAAACAGCACGTATAGTTGTTCTTGCAGCTTTTGTTTATTTATTTTAGCGATGTAATAAACGCTGTGGTGCCCAACCTTATTTTCGTAACAATATATTTACATTTTTTGTTTTTGTTTTTGGCTTAAATAAATATGAAGAATAATGTGAAATATATTAATCTTAAGAAAAAAAAAAATAGCAGACATTGTCTCTATGAATAAATATTATGATTAAATGAAAATTAGAGAATTTGTGATACTAATATCTGTGGTTAAACTATTTCGAGTGATGTGATCGGATAGATTTCGTTTGGTTTTGGGGATTTTCATTATCATGTGTCACCAGAAGATCCATTACAGGGCGGGTGAAGAGGCGTAGTTCCTGTGACATCTAGGGACTCAAGAATTTTATTTATATAAAAGAATTTTGCATAGAAAAACTAACCGAAAATCGTATTGAAATTTTGGTCCTCGGTAAGTATTTCATGATAACTTTTCCAGCTATCTCCTCCAGAGCCAGCTACTTTAAATTTTCCTATATTTTTGGTCAAATATAGTATACCAGCGATTACTTCCTAGTTAGTAGCAATGAGATGTAAATATGTTCTTTGTTTTTATAACTAAGCATTATTATAAGTAAGTATATACTTCAATGAACTAATTTATTTAGAAATTAAACACCTAAATTGTTTAACGAATTTAATATGAAAATCAGTTTCCCCTAATTTGTAAATGTGATCGATATTGAACATAAGCCGTAAAAAATTTGCCTTTGGCCGGACACTGATGAAGTATTTAAATAATTTGTCTAAACAAAAGCCTAAACATACAAATATTTATAAAAGAATTTTTTGTCATAATCATTTTTAATAATGTAATTTTATCAATTTTTTTTTTAATAGATTTAATCTTTTTTATACAATTATTACTTTAATTTTTTCTTTTTTTAATAAAACAAGTTGCAAACGTTTTGAAATTATTCCATATATGTTTATAGTCATATTAGCATTAGTAAAATGTCAAATATAAAACTCTTTCATTAACGGTATCACAGCAATTTCAAAATTTCAATTTCACATTTATAAACGCGGGTATGACAGGTACTTCACGCAACTCCTTCTTGCAGTTATTTAAGTTGCGCTAGATTTGTACATGTTGTATATGGGTATCGTTTTATTTTTGACTTTACTCACTCGTACATGGTTGGCCACCAATACTTTAAAAGTACTCAAAACCATACTATTGTAATTCTCTGAGAGGGACACCACAGTTACTTAATTTGCAGTAATAAAGTGATCCCCAATAATTATTTATTAATACGATTTGGCATTGATTTTATCAAATTTTTCAGCAACTGATGATGTAAATCATCCTAAGCTTCCTTAATGAGCAACTTGAGCCCTATCTGAATTTTGGAAAGCTATGCTTGGGCTATTTGTTCATAGATTTTAAGTGAATCTATAGCCCGGAATATTCTCTACTGGATTAAAATCTGGACTACATGCAAGCCACTACATAAGTGGGATGTTTTGTTATTAAATGTTATTTATATCTTCCAACCATTTCAACGACTCTTTAGACACGTGAATGGTAGCGTCTGAAAAATGCTTTTTTTATTCATTCAAAAATAAAACGATGGCATCATCCTATAGTTCAATGTATATTTTTTAGTTCAGTTCGAGCTGAACAGAGCAAATATGTACATTACTTCGTGATTAACAAGCCACTACCAAACTTCCTCTTTGACATACGCACGTCATTGTTACGCATATCATACCAAAAAGTCTAAGATTGGCTAATTGTGATGCGATTTAACACAGGTTTTCTCAGTGATTTCTATTTCCATTTTGTGCTTAGTGCCACACAAAATTAATTAAAAAAATTACATGGAATTGTTGAAAGGTGCTCTCAATTCATTTTGAATGATAAAAAAGACGGAAACAAATATTACTTACTAATGTCACACAAATAAAGCTTTTATAAAACCACTGTTTTTTTAATATATATATGTATGTATGTATGTATGTATGTATGTATGTATGTATGTATGTATGTATGTATATGTACACAAAACACAACCAGTGTTTAGTTGAATAAAGTTGATATAAAAATGAAAAGCTAAAAATTCAAAATATTAAATCGTAAATATTGAATTTTTTGTCATATTGATCAATTGGAAATACTAAAGTCATATAAACAAACGTATGCATATCAACATTGAAGTTATATGAATAATATACATGCAGACATATATATATACACACACATGCATATAAAATATTGTATATAATTATTTAGTGCAAAAATTTAACGAATATAATATGAGTAATATTGCTATCTACTATGCAAAATTATACCAAAACAAAACAGATGAGTTTTCTATTGCATAGAAGGGAGTAAGAAAGCCTAACTTAAAAATAAAATATGTTACATTAAAAATGTGTTATATTAATTTAATTTTTAGAAATGTAGTTTTAAAAAACTTCAACTCATATCCACAATCAAAGCAGCTAGTTTTGTCATTTCATAATTGCCCTGAGCAGTCATTTTCTAATATATATATAAAGTAGTGTAGGGCATTCAACTTCAAAATTATTTATAAATGAAAATAATGATTTCGACTTGAAGCGTATAGAACCGTTATTGATGCCGCAAGATATTTTCAATCCCTGGTCCGAGATTATTATGTGTAGCGCTAATCACCAAAGAGTTAAATAAGATGCGAGTAATGAATTGGGCCTGAACTTTGTTGAAGATAATTTCATGAGAGTAAATATTGTACAGTCTACCGAAAATTGTTTCGAAGGTAATCCTAGTAACAATTTGGTTCCTGATTAAATCGAAATCATTACACAGTGCTGTTTGCAACCTAAGCAACTTTTCTTGTCGGGGAAATAAAGACTGTATATTATTCAGAGTAAAACATTTAATTCTTATTATCTTAGGCACCTAAATTATAACTACAATAACAACACTTACTTCCATTCTCTTTCAAGTAATACAACAACAATAACTAAACTCAAAACTTAAGCAGCTCCCAGTACCTTTGTTTTTTATGGCCTCCGCACAGAGCTTTGGCATAGTTTTTACGAAATTTTTTGGAAATATTGTTAGTATTGATTGCCATTCTTATTTTAAGCTCTGCATCAGTTTCTGCTTAGTCTTAAAACAACGTTGTCAATATGATTTAAGTCTGGTGATTGGGATGGACAATCTAACACTTGAATATCATTATTTGGTAACCATACCTTTGTAAATTTTGACAAGTGCTTTGGGTCGCTCTCGTATGAATCACCCATCCAGTAACATTTACCATTCGTCATATTAAAGCATGTCGTTACATAAAATATGCACATAACCAAAACGGTCCATATATGTTTGTATTTCGACAAAGAGGAAAATTCAACTCGTTGAGGAACAGGTACAGACTATTATAGATGCACCTCGATGCTTAATTTTGTCTTCACAATAATGCGAATGTAGGCGTTTTTTCTTTGGCCATCGAACGTGGTTTACTCCATCTATATTTAAAAAGTTATAATTGCAATTAGACTGTAATGAATGGTAAGGTTTCTATTGGACGAAGAATTCCATTGTTGATTCTATAAAAGCAAAGTGTTCTAAGCTTTCCCTTGAGACACACCCCTAAACCAATACTGACATTTTTTTAAATTTAACATTTGTAATCATTATGTGCTTTTCTAGCGATGTTGAGGGTTTTCTGCATACGCTTGTAGACCCATCGTTGTAATACTACACAATTATAGTTTCAGCACAAAATATAACGTTATCCCAATAGTCAGACGGTTGTTAAACGTTCATAATGGCAATGATAAAACGCTTTTCTATGTTTGCTGCAGATAATAATGATTACTTATGTGCTGCTCTTGATTATTATCTATATGTTAAAACTGCCTACCGGACCCTTTAATGGCAATCAACAACACTACACTCCTCTTCAAGCTTTTTCCTGTGGCAATTTGAGGGTTCTGTTGCAATGATAATACGCTATGCATGTTTACTTATTATTCATGTCAAATCAGTGTTCGCCAAGTTTCCAAATCTGACCAAAGCAATGAAAGAGCTGTGGAATGGAAGAAGTATGGTAAGATATATCAGTAGAATAAAAAAAGCACACATCCGGTATCTTTAATCTCATTCAGGCTCAAGAAAAAAAGATGTTGGATATCTTATTGACTTTAATACTTATTTTTGTAAATATTGAAAATAAAATCAAGGGTGTAAAATTGGAACATTTGCTTTCATTTACTCATTTTGCTGTTACTACTGTTGTTGTTGTTGAATTGGCATCAAACTTGTTTTGGAGTAAGAGAACTTGTGTACCCAGAATACCATACAACTTAAACACTTAGCTCATTTAAACTTAAAAAAATACAGGGTATTAAAATAGAAAGTACTAAATCATGTTACACTTTTGCACGTCACTGCAGGTAATGATCACAGTATACATTACAACTTATTAATTCTTCTTAAAGTATGAAAAATCTCGACATTATGTTAAAACAGAAGCTAACAAGTTGACTTCTTCCAAACCTAAATTTATTTTTTTTTATAAAACTAGGACCTACAGATCACTTTTAACACAATCAGTTTTAACTTATTTATTCAAATAAGTTTTTAATTAAATAAAAAACTGAATACCAAGGTTTTTGTATTATAAACACTTATGAAACATTTCAAATTTTATTTAGTTTGGTAGTAAACATTCATTTTAAAACGTATTTACACCCAGTTCTATTTTTACACGGTAGATAAGTTCCAGAAAGAAGGAAATTGGTTTCATGGCCTTCAAGTCTTTATAAAATATTGTTATGTTTTTAGTTCGTAGATTGCAGTTAAAATAAAAATAAACTTGTGTTTGGTTTTTTAATTCAATAACTTTTTATTAACACAGTTTTGTGTTTCACTCCTTGTAACCTTATTACTAGCAACAGTAGCTTAACTATTTTTAGTAAATCTCTCTGTTTGCAAATACTTATGTAGAACTTATTCGGCTAAACTTTCTCTTTAATAATCTTACAACCGGATCGATGCTTAAACACCAGTCGAAACGTTCAGATACACTCAGATACTTAATAAGTAGCTGAAGGCAAACATAAATACAATCATACACAGCTATGTGTAGTTTGATTTTAATACATTTATTAAAATACATATTCTTATGTTGGAATCAATAATAATTCGTACAATTTTAAGAAACATATACATTCTCATAAAGTTACCACACGTTGTGTGTGTGTTCATGTTTTTTGTTTTAATACTCAGAAAAAGTACAAAGGAAAAGCAATATGCTACTTCTATGGACTTATTGTATTGACCACTGTTATAATGTTTAGTGATTTTTGATGTCATATGTGACGTACACTTAATTTGTAAATTAAATATTACTTATACGCAACATCTATATTTATATATTTAAAAGAGGACTATAATTTGCGTTGTAATTAAAGTTCTCTGAAATGCGCCAACCGATTTTATTTTGTAAGCCCTTAACGAAAGGTAAAGTAATTAACAAGGTTTTTATGTACATATATGTGGTTTTTGTGTGTCCACTTGTTCGCGTGTTATTGTTCGCGTAAGAGTGAACCATTTGTAAAAAAATATAATTATAAGTTGTTCGTCATTTTATAATTCGAGAACCACTGAACCGATTGGAGATGTGTATTTTCACTGATGGTTTTTGTAGAATTGGGCGGTGCCACGCCCATATACACGCTTTGTGGTCAATACTAATCTTCAGTCAAACAGTGAGCGAAATTGGATACGTGGGAGTGGTACCTTCCACTATGAAGCGGGAATAGTGGAAGATCCTATATTTATTCTAAATAACTTCGAAGTAAATCTACATTATCAGAAATATGAGCGAAATTAAATAAATAGGTGTGACTACTCCCATTTAAAGTAAATATTGATTTTCGTATATCTGGAGAACCGTAATAATATAAATATCAATGGCCAATATATATCATCAATCAAAAAGTGAGCAGAATTGGATAAAAAAGAGTGGCTTCTGCTATACAAAGTAAATATTGTTTTTTGTATATCTTTGGAACTGTAATAGTGGAAGGTTCTGAATTGAGTCCAAATTACTTCATTCAAATATGAGTAAAATTTAATAGTATCTGAACTTTTTCTAAATGGCTTGATACTCCATACTAATCATTAGTTTTAAGGTATTCCTTTAAATTGTTCTTATTAGGAATACATTGTATAGATATAGAACACAAAGGCTTCGAGAACGCTGCAAGGCATACTCTAGTTTTTTATGTGTGAAGAACTTCAATTAAGGCTTCGTTATCTATTTGTATCAGTCAAAAAGTGGGAAGGTTGGATATGCGGGTATGGCAAAAAGCACACCGGATAAAAGCTGTCTATAAGCATATACTATCTAAAAAATATTTTTAATTTTTTTTTTATTTGAAGAACCTATACAACTAAAACGCAGATTCTGCAGTGTCTTTCTGAAATGTTATGATTTGAACCAGAGGGATATAAAATTGAGCAAAAAGAGTAAAAATTATATGTTGGATTTAAAAAAGGCGGCGCTTACGCATCCCACATAGAAACCAAACAAAGGTTCATTGTGGATAAAAATGATAGCTAAGATAGAGCACACAAATGGTTTTAGATAATATTATAATAAAATTCCTATCAGATTACGGCATTCGCAAGTTATTGTGTTCAATATTAATAGGAAAACAATATATCATAGAACATACCGAGGAAGGACGATATGTAAATAATTATAAATACAAACAAATAAAATATAAGAAAACAAGTAAAACTTGACTGACTTTAATTATTTTAACTGCTTTTTAGTGGATTTTAACCTAACTTTCAATTAAATTTCAAATAAATTGGAAATAAATATTTATTATAAATATTTACACGAACATTAGAATTCAATTTAATGTAAATTCAACTACTAAAACTTCTTAGCTATGTATGTATGCTAATAATAAACTTCAATCCTATTAAGCCCATGTCGAAAGCTTACTAAATTATGGTCTTTACTAGATACTAAATACAAATACTCATGGCATACTCGTAAATAATAAAATAAGTAAAAAAATATATATGCTTGTATACACAAATACTTATATGCCATAAAATTTCACGCTTTTCCACCTACTAAAACTGTACACACAAACAAGTAAGTAAATATTTACATATGTGTGTGTATATATATGCACTCGTAATATAAATAACTCTTATTCATATTTTGTCTTTCGATAAATGCCCTATTGAACTGTTAAATCGCTGGCAACACATTAATAAAAAATATGACTTCAAAAAGGATTTTTTCCCCAAACAGTCAACAAAGGAACAACAAGGCAACGTAAATACTTTTACACGCAGACACTTGGCATAATCACAAAAACAAATACAAACAAAAAAAAAAACGGTTAACAAGTAAAAAAGTTGTGTTTGGTCTAGTCGAACTATAGATGACTCTCTACACTGCAAAGCACTGCCTAAAATTTATTTATATTTTTCTTAACTTGTTAAAATCAGTGACTTCAGATGGTCTTATTAGAAGTAACTACCCAAGAAATAATATTCAATTTTACCGACTTCTGGTTTAAAATTTTTACCATAGATAGATCTATGTGTGAACTAATATTTATCCGACTTTTCCTAGCGAAATCTAAGATTTTTCTTGGTTCAGAAACTATTTCCGATTTTTTGGTATACATTTTTAAGCAGATATGATAACATAAATACATTTGAATATTCAACACTTTAAACTGTATTTGCAAAAGTTATTTGGACAAATAACAGTTTCAATACGTTTGACAAATTGTTTGTTTGGATAACAGCTTGTCTTAATATTGTCAGGCTACACATATTTTATGATCTGTCCAAGAAAGAGCTAGGAAATTTTAATATACCCACAGTACAGCTCGAACTTTCTGATTACAACTTGTGTTGTTGTTTGCAAAACTCTCTCGATCGTGTCCAACCAAAAGGTGGCTGAAAAATTCTTTGCCAAGTTTTTGTTCCACAAATTACAGAAGTTTTACAAGATTTGAAATATGAAGCTAACCAACAAATGATATGATTAAAATTGAAATTAATCTCAACCCAGGGAAAAGTAGCTATAATATAACCAGAGAACTTACTCACTGCTTACTGAACATGCAATATTCAGTTATTACTACTGGCACCCTCAAATATTCTTTCTTATTAAAAGAGTGGCACATTAACTTAGCAGCTACAGCATATTTAAAAAGGCACTGTTATTATCTTTATTTAATGCATGTTTCTTAATTGTCAAGAGTATTATCAATGGCATTTTCTTTGCTGAAAAAAATATTGCATTTCTTTTCTTCTCTGCCATAAAACGTAGTCAAAAATTAGGAAATATCAAAATTTGCTCAAGGCAACATTTCAAGAGATGAACACAACACCCTCTCTTTATATTAAATTTTCTAAACAACGAACACAAAAAAAGGGGCAAGGAAGTGAATTTTTGTTTTTTTTTAGAAAAGAAAACGCCATACCTTTACACCTCTTCCTGTTTCTCAATATATTTCGCTAGGTTTCGTTAATAACGTAAATACAATGTACAAACAGTTTAGAATGTATCTAACGTGTTATAGCAGGATTAGCGGTATTTTATTATACTAAAAATATAATTTGTATTAATTTTGTTGACATTTATTCCCAGAAAAAAGCAACAAATAAATGTTGTTTTTGTTAGAAAATTAGTTGTTGTACAGGCAACACTTTCTTCTTCAATATGCCTTGTTAGCCACCCTAAGAGATTTCATCATCTATTTTAAGCCTTTTGAACAACGTCACTTTAATTCTTGGTGGATAATGTGAAATAACAATTTATTTTTTCAAATCCTAGAACTGGAAATAATATTAATTGAGTACATCCAGTGCAGGATGAAATATCATGTTTTTTTATTATATATTATTCTTTTCTTCGTATCGCAGCGTGTTCTCAAATGGTTTAATTGAATATTGCACAGGCTAGTTAGCTTGGCTAAACCTCTAGCTTCACCAAAAGCTTCTCAACATTAAGCTCGATTTTCCGTCTAAGCTTCAGGTCTATATGGATGTTCGATTCTTTATAATTTTATAGTTTCTTTGAACATTTGCGGCTTAGGCAGTGCCCCACAACTGAAGTCCAAATTGTATTCACAATCGCATTATAAAGAAGGAACTTGCAGTTCAAGCTTAAAACCAAATTTATCTTAACAAACCAATTTTTCTGTATCAGAACGAAATTCATTTGGGTTAACTTAGCATCTATGTGGCTCTTCCATGTTAGACGGTAGTCATGATGTATGTCCAAATATTTTATCTCAGAACTTTGGGGGATTATTTGCTTGTTTATTCATACAAGTAATCCTGACTCCCCACGCAATGTGAATGTCACATGTGTGCACCTTTGCTCATTAACATTTATTCTCAATTGCTCCAACCACACCTCCAGTTGAATCACACGGTCTTGCAAATACAGAGTTTCTTCTTAGGGGTATTCATGGGTGCTTGGAATGTCGAGATATGGGTGCGACTGCATGTTGGCATATCGAAGGCTAATATAAGATATATAATAGGTCCAAAGATATTTCCTTTATGTATTCCGGCCTCAACAGTATCAGATTCGCTAACGTAATCGCTCCTTAACCTTAAACTTTGGTGTAGTTAGGTATTTCTGTAATAGGTTGCAGACATATTGTGGTAAATGTCTCCGTTTATGTGTAAATCCTTCATGACATTCTGTAACGAACTTCCATAAAAAGACCGAAGTAATATTTCCTTCTTTCAAAAGTCGTTCCTACCAGTCTATGTGTCTGTCCGATGGTGCTGTAATACCGGATTAAACATTTTAATTAGTGCTTTGCGAGCTGCTTGGATATATGAAATAGCATTCAGTACAAGATCATGGATATATGAAAAAATTTCCATACTTTCTAGGAGTAAAACAGCCCTGAATATAAAGAGAATAAATCTACTCGCCAAACCGGCAAGCTTCATCATCATTTCAATGCTGATTATCACTTATAGATGTTTTCTTCGATTTAGAAATAAATCCTCGTCTACCATTAAAGTGTGTCAAACATCAGCACTTACTACTGGTAACTACTAACTGGCGTAGTATAAAAAAACACTAATACCATAGCAAAGCAAAATTTATGATCAAATAAAAGAGTACGACTTACATATACACATATGTATTGTGTGTGTATGTCCTGTAAATGAAATAAACTTACACATACTGAATCGAACCACCATACACACTCATATATGCACAAGCATACGTAAAAAAGCAAATTTGTTTGTAACTCTGTAAGAATCAAACAGAACTGAATAGAAGATGTGTGTATGCGGGTGTGTTGAGCTTTAGCATAGAAATATTTAAAGAAATTCTTTTATATGCAATAGCTACAATAATGGGAAGCTATGCGCAGTATAATATTTAAGCAATTTCCTGATACCAAATGCACAATATAATGGAACTAAACCATGTCGATTTATTGTAACTTAACTTGGCTTACCATCCCTTTTCGCCAGTTAAATGCCAAATATGGTAAAAAAAGCAGTTTTTATAGTTTTTTTTATCTTCATTTATGTATATGTTGCTCGTGTATCCTTCACTTTACATAGAAGTCATAAATTGCGTTTTTCCACCAACATGTTTATTGTTGTTATTGCTGCTCTAATCGTCGTAGTCATTGGTTGTGTTCGTTTGTCTTCTCAGACGCTGTTCAATTTATCAAAAATTGTTTCAATTAGAATGTTGTCACTTATGTGTGTCAAATATTATTTCTAGAAAGGTTATAAATTAAACAAATATGAATTATTTATTGGCATTTTAAAGGAAATTAGATCAGAACATGTAAAATCATCATTCAAATAATCAACATAAATAAAAATGTCACTGCGATATTAATTAATAAGAAGACTCCCATCGTCTATTTGCTTCAGTCCAACGTTGATAAATTGGCTGCAATGTGTTGTTAATAAAATGAAATTAAATTGCTAAATTGTTATAACCATTAATTAAGAGAAGAGGGATGGGCTTTTCAGCTATTTACCTGAGTATATTGTCATTTTATTGTAATAATAAATATACATACCTTGGTATGTACATATTGAATTAAAAATATTTACATTAAAAAAAATGCTTTGAGGATTGTATCAAGCGCTGGCATAAGGGTGTTTCAGTCGATGTGGATTACTTTTAAGGGGAGAATATACATTTAGATGAATAAACTTGTATTTTTATTTTTCTGAATAAATTCTGAGAACTTTTTGATCAAGTATGCTACGTAGTCTGACTGGAGGCTTAATTTTAGTACCACGGTAGTCGGGTGCCCCAGGTATCTAGATCTCTGTCCGACTATGGTGACGCCACCTTGTGGCGGCAGCATGGTGTATGTTGCTTATACCCTAAACGCGGTGAGAACGTTAGCTCCGTATGGTGTTACATTCTTAACCGCGTGCCCTGACCCATAGATCAGTACGAGCTTAAATAGTCTCGTGCCTTTGGCATCGTTGGTTTTGCCAGAGTGGCGATATTCACGTTAAACTTGGGATAATGCCAAGATGATTTTTGTGGTCTCCCGCTGATGTATGTATTTATTGAGATGTACGATAATAAATGTTACATCTTATGAGAGTTGATACGTCGACTATTCGGGTGACTTTAATTTTATAATTTAACGTCCAATTTGATAATAGAAAAGCATGTGGAAAGTTAAAAATTCTCATTCATCATCCATTAAAATGTCTTGCAGAAAACTACATTTCAAAAATTGCATTTTGAGAAGCTAATAAGGGATGAAAAGAGAAAAAGTGGGCGTGGCACCTGCAATAAGAAAATATTTACTATTATACATCTCAGTAAATACATGAGCAGGGGACATCAAAATTCGCCTTAGCATTTTCTTTATAAAGACCGACAAGTTGCTCATATGAATAACACGAAGGTCAATTGATATGTTTATTTCTCGAAATCAGCTTATCGAAAAATTTGAATTATAATAGAGGTAAGATCACACGATTGTCGTAATGTACCAATAATTAGTCTACTTTTATGCCATACGGCAACTCACAATATTATTGTGCTTATTTTTCCCAATCAAATGCAACCCTCGTGCGATAATCATGTCAAAGCCGTAAAAGCCATGCACTAATGTAAATACCAAAAATATACCAATATTTATTGTTTTCTTGTGCGGCAATTGTAGATGACAATACTCACCAATTTTTATTTTTCAATTGATTTCTTTGTGAAAAAACACGTGTTTTATGTAATTGTCATCCCTTAAAATATGTATTTTTTAATTATTTTTACGTAAATTGCATCACAAGCTTCTACCATTTCTTTTTTTGTATTTTTTTTTACTTATTTGTTCACTAAATGAGCTCGATATAAATAAAGAGGACGCTATTTTCTATTTTTCAAAGTACGAACCATTTTGAACACCAAAATAGCTAATTCACAGAGTTGCCGTAAACTAGAACAATAGTGTGACAGCGTTGGGACAATTATTGTTAATACATTGTTTCGAGCCATCTTGTGACAATAAATTTTGTATAAAATAAGAGAACCGCGTGAATACAGAATTTTAATTGGAACAATTTTGTTATTGTGCGCCAATTTGTCACAATAAAAATTGTATCAGATTTGTGTATTTGAGGCAATCGTCGATCCTAGCTTAAGTCGATGATTAAGTCGATATATGACATCGGCATAATTTCTGAACACATAGATGTCATTAGTTAGTCAACCATACCAAACTGTGTATTTTTATGGAATCGGTAGCGTTTATTGTGAATTAGCTTCACTTTATATGCAGAAATTTTTTATTAATAAACCAGATAAACCAAACTAATAGCAAACACAGTTTTTTCATTTATAATTGATTACAGATCTTTAAAGTAAATCTAAATTATTTGGTAGCGCTGTTCAAACATCAATCTACTAGTGACGATTTCTCAGAGTATACTATTCATAAATGCCAAAAAGTGACCACAGTGTGACAGTTCGTTTGGCAGTTGACCCTTTCGTCAGCTCTATCGGGTTTAAAAACATCCTATACTTAATTGAACTTAAAAAACAAGAATATTCTCTATAATATTTTATTACCTTTATTCCATAAAATATTAAACAAATTTTCAAATAAACTTTAATTCGATTAGAAATGTAAATTTTATATTAAAAACACCAAAAATTCATTCAATAATTTTGATAAAAATCTGACCGAAAACCAAAGAGGGGTAGCGAAATAAAAAAAAAATGATTTAATATGTAACGTGGTCTTTCATAGTTTTAGTCTATGACAATAACTTAAATAAAGCCGTAGCAAAAAAATGTTCAAATATACGCTGAGAAAAACTTTTTTTAATAAATACATACATAAAAATGAAAATCTGTAAAAAAAGAAAAAAAAATTTAAGAAAAAGCAGAATGTATTTGAAATTCGTTTCAAGTAAATTATGTATGAAAATAGTATAGAAGTTAAATTTTATTAAAAACAAAATTAAATAGTCATTCATAATCATCAAGAATAAATTATTCCTTTAATTTCGTTTTTTGTTACAGTGTATTTTAAAAGTACTTTTAGTAATATTATCCAATATAATGACATTCAAATTTCTACACACACACAAACACACATACACGTATAACACTATACTATACATTTTAAGTTCTATGTAACAAAACATTTATTCTATGGGGTCCAATACAAGTCTTTACAAACGACTATAAGTGTGTATGTGTGCGAGAAAGAACTGCCGTTTTAATTTTTTTTACATAAAATGGCATACAAAGTGTCATTCTAAAATGTACGTGATTCAATTAAAAAATGCGGTTTTCAAATCGTTGAGAAATTTATGTATTTTCATTTTATGTACTCGTACATCCTGAACCGTTTTTATTTTATTCATTTTCCATTTCTGAATCAGTTTTTATGTGAATTGTCGTCGTTCTCGTCTATGGCATTGTTACACTTCCATTTGTTTTTTTCCATAGTTGTTTCAACTGCCTTCATTCTTTTCCTTTGGTTTTTGAGGTATCTATTCATTCATACAGTCAGTTAGTCATTCATACATTCATTTGTTCATTTCTACAGTCATTCATTCATTTATTCATTCTTTAGCCAGCCTTGTAATCATTCAGTTACTTTGTATGCGTACGCTGGCTGTTTGAACGTGATGCCACCTTAGTGTTTCAAATTAGAAAGGAACGGAAACGTAAAGCAAAGGCACAACCGAATTGTTAAAATATGAAGGAAATATAAAAATATAAATGCACTATGGCTCTTAATTAAAAATAAATTTAAATATAAATAATATATTTTAAAAATAGATAAAATTTTATAAGTTGGTTGCAAAACTAAAATCTATTCTAGATAATAAGTAAAACAATGTAGTTTTAAAAACGTTAGTATTGAAAACGGGTAAAATAATAAATTAGTTTAAAAGTATTTTAGTAGTTTAGAAAACGTGCTCTCATTCTTGCGGTTTCTTTGATATTTAAAAAAAAAATTCTGATTAATAAGACTTTTTTATTAAAAATTTATTATATTACATTAAAATATGTTCAGCGAAAACAGTTACTTTTGGTTTTTAAAAGACAAAATTATGCCAAGTTCTATCGAAAGTCTTGATTTTTTCTGATTACTTAGGCTTCATGTATTGGAAATTTTTATTATTTAGACATAATCTAGTGCTACTTTTTTTGTTCCAAAAGAGAGAGAATCATGATAGATTTGCAAAAAGTAAGAAGATAATGACATTATCGCTTAAAGTGCTGAAGTGTTATAATATTCCGAAACCGTATAATAGTTACGTAGTAGAGACTTAACACTTTTGGTCCTATTCCAATTTCAGATAATATTTTACTAGTTTTTTTTTTGCTCTAAAGTAGAGAAAATCATGGTCTAAATAACGCTAAATAAATAACGGTATTCAATTTTGAGGAATTTTTTTAGTACCATTTAGTTCGCAGTTGATGAGAAGTTCTTGTGAAGGCAACGTTCTTTGTAACTTATATATCGGGTGGACCATCTATCGAATCTTTTCGTATGAAGCTCATTTTCATTTGGGTGGGTACGTTAATAAGCAAAATAGCCGTATTTGTGGCTCAGAAAACCCAAACGTGGTTTTACAGAAGCCAATGCACCCATTACAAGTGACCTTTTGGTGCGGCATGTAGAGCGGAGGCATCACTGGCCCATATTTCTTTGAAAATGAGGACGGTGCAACCATTAAGGTAAATGGAGTCATCTATTGCACCATGGTAACCGATTTTTTTATGCCCGCTCTTCATGGTATTGATGAGAACGGTGTCTTATTTCAACAGAATGGTGCAACTTGCCACACATCTCATGCCACAATCGATTTATTGCGTCAAACCTTTGATGGCCGTTTAATTAGCCGAAATGGTTATGCCAGTTGGCCGCCAAGAAGCTGCGATTTGACACCGTTGTACTACTTTCTGTGGGGCTCTATTAAAGACAAGTTTTATGCCGACAAACCAGACACAATTGAGCATTTGAAGGCCAACATTCGTGATGTCTTTGCCGAAATACGACCACCTGCACTCGAAGAAGTTCTCAAAAGTTTATCCGATCGTAAGCAAGTGAATGAAATAATATATAAAAATGAATGTGTGTTTGTATTTATGTATGTTTGTCAATCAAAAAGTAGGCGGAATTGAACAGGTGAGCATTGTACCTCACATACAAACTAAATATTGATTTCTGTTAATCTTGAGAACGGTCAAAGATAAAGCTTCTGAGTTTGATTTAAATGACTTCAATGCAAATCATCGGTCAAAAAGTGGACGGAATTGGACAAATAAACAAAATTTTTATTTTTGTATATCTTGAGATCGGTTAAGTTGTAAGTTTCTGAATTTGGTCTAAATGACTTGGTAGTCAATACAAATCAAATCAGTCAAAAAATTGACAGAACTGGATATATGAGAGTGGTATCACCCATATAGAAAACATATTACTTTTTGCATATTTTGAAGACTATAATATAAGAAGTTTTTAAATTTAATACAAACAACGTCATAGACTGGGAAACAGCTGCGAGAGATTAGATAAGTAGGCATGGCAACTTCAATTCATACAAAAGGTACAAAAACAACTATATCTACTTGTTTAAAAATAACCAAATCGACAACAACAACAGGAATGGAGATGTAGTAAATAAAAATAAACGGCAACAACAAGCGACAAGACAACGAAAGAAAAAAAAACACAACAACAACACAATAAACATTGAAACAAACAAGTTATTTGTTATTGAAATGTTTATAAACCAAAAGGAGTGAAATGGAATCAACCTGAAATATCGAGCGGATCGAGAGCATTCAAAGTATTATTTACTCAGCCATATAAAAGCCACATCGATGCGGACAGCAGTCAGTTTATTTGATGTAAGCTATGCAAACAAGTTTAAGTAATGTAAACTAGGTGTGACGATAGTTTGTAAATAGTAAACTCATGAAGTAAGTCGTGATCAGCGTTGTCAAATCTGTGCTTTTAATATTGTTATTAGTGCTTCTTAAATTAGTGTTTTTTTTTTTTTTAATTTAAGTGCTTTTTTCTTTTTTGTGGCACCAAGTGATTATTTCAAATGGTAAGAAAAACTTTTACAAAAAATTTTAAACTCAATAAAAAAGCTTAGACTATGTAAGCGAATTAAAAATGCTTATTTACTTGTTAGATGAGATGTATGGAGATTGAATGCTTAAGCTCCTTAGTACGTGGAAGCCAGCAAAGAATCAGCAAAACCACAAAAATTCTTCCAAAAGTTGGTTTCCAATCTGAAGGATTGTCGCACCGATCTGGAAAATATATATGCACATATATATTCCTACGGAATTCAGCTTTCCCTGATATCACTAAAAGACAAATATCTTCTAAGTACTCGAGGTTTTCCAGCTTTGTTTTATGTTTAAGGTTATTTTACTCCTAGCTGTCTTTGTAACACATATAAAGGCAACGCCGAGTGGGCAGTTACCACAGCTTAATAGCGATTGTATATTAATTATGTATAGCGCATCAATAACATCGATTATTTTCCTAGGACTACTCGGTATCAAAAGGCTTTTCGAAATATATATAACCAATATTCGTTACGTAGCAATATGCAGCTGCACACAGAGAGAAAAATCACATCTTAAAATTAGAGTGGATCGTTGTTGAATTAAAAATTTTGCAATTTGGATTTAGTTAACGGTGATTCAATGGTGGACAACGTTCAAAGTATGTAAAACTATATTAAATTAACGTAGTCATCTTTAAAACAAAAATGTTTTTGTTAATTTGAAAATGTTCAACATTGAATTAAACACAAAAGTTTTGAATTTCTGAATTAGCTTTATATCAAAGACGACAACCACAAGTTGAAAATGTTTTAGTGACGATATTAAAATGCAAAAATATAAATTTAAATGCGTACGTTTTTAAATTAAAAATGTACATTTTCGATTCAATGTGAAAACACTTTTGAAATTATAATGCACGTTGTTGAGTATATTTTAATGGTGTAAATTAACATTTCCATTAACTTTGTGGCACTTCAGTTTTAAGGTGTGTGACCTTAAAATAATGTTTAACATTTTAGAATAAATTTACACAAGCCAGATGTCAAAATAAATAAAAATTGATAGCTGTTAAATAAAAGTTATGTATTTTTGTGAAAAAAAACCCGTTTTAATGATAGTGAAATCTCAGGAAGTCCAACAAAAAAACTGACATTTTTAATAAAAGATATTAATTTATTACCACTGTTATCTCATCTATCGTTTCACGGGTAAATAACGCGGTATCTGCTGATAATGCAGTGACACGATACCCAGCACAATCGGACCACATAATGGTCCATAAGCCCTCTAAGAGCAGACCTACAGTCTAATCAATCTAAATCTCTACTTCCCACCAGAGCACTAAGTATCCCCTGGCAGTAAATACAGGCATTATTTTAGCAAAGAAATATTGTATTGATATTATATTGACTCTGTATTTATGTAATTTTTTTTAATTCAATTCCTCTTTGAGCAGAAGTACTTAGCACGTTTGATGAAATTTTTGTATTTTATTTATCTATGTATTTCGTTTATATCCTACCAGATTGTAAATTATTTATTTAAAAGAAAAATTAAAAAAAATTATTGTATTCTGAATTTAAATCATTAAAGTAAGTAAAAGGTTTAGAACTGTAGTAATACAGTATTTTTGATAATCCAACGTTTAAAGTGCTCGATTCAAAGATTCTACGCCTTTAAAGTAAAGTTGTGCTACGCTGATTTAAATATTTTCAACTTTTATTGAAAAATGTTTCTATTTTGAAATAATGTAGAACCTTTTTTAATTTAACGTTGCACGTTTTTTAATTAAAAATTAAAAATTTCGATCTTAGATTGGCCAATGTGAGAACAAATACGAGCAATTTGAAATTACGTTGCATGTTGTTGAATTTACGATTTTCCACCTTGGCTAGTTTTCATGGTTCTTTCTTGTTTATTTAAGGTTGTTTTTGCTGTTATTCTATTGTTTTTCTCTTGTTTTTAGCATTTTTCAAACTTAGAAATATGTAGCTAATTTTGCATATCTTGGGATCAGTAAGAGTGAATGTTTTTGATTTTAATTAAGTGACTTCATTACCAATACAAATCATCGGTCAAAAATTATCTGACATTGGATAGCACCTGCTATTTTTGTATGAAATACCTAATTAAGTTTCATTGGTTTAGTTATTGTTGTGTTTGAATTTTTATTAAAAAGAAACGAAAATTTTAAAAAAGCTTGGATTTATCAAACTTTTATTAAAATGGAATAAAAACACCTATTCATTAAAAAAAAAATTAAATATAAATGAAACTAAAAACAATCAATTTTTAATAAAATGCTGTATTGAAAAATAAAGCGTTTTCTTTCCCGTCTTCAGTGCTTTTTGAAATTTAAAAGTTGATAGCACTGGTCGGAGCTAACTCAGAGAAAAGAGAGTCTAGTGTGGATAACTCGGGTTGAAAAGGTTAAGATCGAAACTAAGTTGTAACAACGATCGGGTTGGTGAAAGGTCTGTCGAGTAATTGTTGTTGTTTACAAAGTTGTAAACAGAGAGAGTAATTAAGAATAGAAATTGCTATTGAAAAGTTCACGAGTAGTGGAATACAAAACTGTGTTAAATAATGGATGTAAATTCTAGCAGTCAACTAAACTCGCTAGAATCTGCATGTTAGGTTATATACTGCTCTTTCATATATATTGCACTTGAATTTATATATTCCTCTTGAATATATACTTATTCCTATGAATAAGAATAAAAATACTAAAGGTTTTTTTTATTAAATTAAGTCTTTATTGCCTTCATAGCTTATGGTTCAAAGATAGCTACGCTAAACTAACATAAATTTGTCTTCAAGATGTCTTAAAAGTAATAAAAGAAAAAAGTATATATGTGAAAAGAAGAAGAAAGTGTTATGCAATAATAATTCATAATATGTAAAGGGTCCGCCAAATACATTTTTTTTAATGCTATAAAAAAAAACTACTAAATATTTTCTCAAATTTCTCTTTTATTTGAAAGTACAATCATTCCGGTTAATAATGGAAAATAATTTTATTCAAATGGCTGCCTCGGCTGGCCATGCAATAGCCTATGCGATCGGTCCAATTTTTAAGCACATTATCGATTGTGTGCAGCTGTATTTCACCAATGGCTTTACGAATATTGTACTTTAAAGCGTCAATTGTGTCTGGCTTGTTGGCGTAACACTTATCTTTGTCGGCACTCCACAAATAACAGTCCAACGGTGTGAAATCGCAGCTCCGAGGTGGCCAAACGACATCAGCTCTGCTGCTGATAATGCGATCTCCAAAAACAGGAATCAAAACATCGAGTGTAGCTTCGGCTGTGTGGCACGTAGCGCCGTCTTTTTGAAACCAAATGTTGCTAATATCCTCCTCTTCAACTTTTGTGAACAAAAATTCATTCAGCATGACCCGATAACGATCGCCATTGACTGTAGATGGCCCAATTATGCCTCTGGACCAAAATCCGCACAAAACAGTGACACGTCTGGTGTGTATCGCATTTTCAATGTATACGTGCGGGTTTTCTGTGCCCCAAATGCGACAATTTCGCTTGTTTACATACCCGCCAAGATCAAAATGAGCTTCATCTGAAAAGATGATTTTTTTGGCAAAATCGACATCTTCTGTAAGTCGATCGATCAAAGTAATGTCGCAATATTTCCCAACGTTGTTCAAGCGTTTACACAACCATATTCGTTCAGCGGAAGGATAAAACTATCTATAAACTATCTTATCTGTCAAATCAGACATGAGCTAAGTGTTACCAATCCCGAAATAAGCACTAGTTGAAAAAAAAAACGTTAGATGGTGGACCCGACATATAGGCAAAAAAAAAAAAAAAAAAAAAAAATCATTAGTATTTAAAAATACGGTGGAGCCCAGTTCAGCATCCTCCGTGGCATTTGAGAATGGAGGCTGCAGCCTTTCCACACCCCGTGTACGATCTAACCAAATTGGGATAATTGCGCCCGAGGCTGTTTGAGATCAACGGTTGTCTGTTTCTCTTTGCAAAAATGAGAACATCATAGGTTACTGGCATAATGTGGGTGTGCCTAGAATCTAAAAATTGGTATTTCGACAAGTTCTATGACTTCGATTTGAACCGTTGGCATAAACTCCACCAATTATAAGCGGCGGTTTTGCGTTACCAACATCATACTTATTAAGAGATGAGTGGCATAAGCTCCACTAACAATCAACCCAATTAAGAGAAGAGTGGTATAAACTCCACTAACCATCAACTCCATCAAGAAGAGAGTGGCATAGGATTCATTAACCATCAATTCAATCAAGGGTAGTGTAACAAGGGGTCATTAAACAACAACGTCGGTTGTGCGCTGCCAGCATCAACCACATCAAATTAAAAGCAACTCACCAATATTCTCATCATCATCCGGCTCGAAGGACCAATATCTAGATTCTAGATGTTAATTGAAGTCGCTAGAGTCTGCGTGTTAGATTATATACTGCCCTTGAATATATATTCCTCTTGAATTTATACTTCTTCCTATGAATAAGAGTGAAAAGGCTAAAGGTTTTTTTATACTGTTTATTGCCTTCATAGCTTATGGTTCAATGGTAACTAATTTAAATTTATCTTCAAAACGTCTTAAAAGTAATAAAAGAAAAAAGTATATGCGTGTAAAGAAGAAAAAAGTATTATACAAAAATAACGTTATAAAAAAAAAATATTAGTAATTCACAATATGTGTTTAGGAAAAAATCATTAAATTTTAAAAATACGGTTAAATCCAGTTCAATAATGGATTTTAATTAAAAACCAAACACAAAAATTATTTAATTTTAACTGCAATCAACGAACTCTTTTAATAAGCGTTTTTAAAAGGTAAATACCTAAAAATACTATATATGTAATGTAGTCTTTTATTTGTGGAGGCAAACAATTAAAGCTTCGTTATTCATCTACATAATCCAAAAAGCGGCAAAATTGAATAATCGGGTATTGCACAAAGAACAACGGGTAACATTCATCTAATACATATAATTGTTTTTAAAAATTTATGTGTGTTTTTTGGAGACTACATACATCTTAGAAGCAAAACCTACAGTATCTTTCTTTAATGTTTGGACTTGAACCGAAAGGGTATAAAATGAGGGAAATGGGGAAAGAAGTGATATTTAAAAAACAGTTAAGACATTAATAAAGATAGTGGCAGCAAAACACGTCAGTTTTTATATAGTTTACGTAATAAAATATTCAAAAATTTAAAGACCTTAGAATTATATTCAAATCAAAATAACACTTTTTTAATTTTGTTTATTTTAATAAAAATAACAAACTGTTTTCTTTTTAGTAGCTGTTCTTGAGGCCTATTCTTATAAGAGATTTTGATGATACATTGGGTGTCAAAATTTTAAGATTTTTACATTTTTAAATTTTTCCTAAAGCAGCGCTCATTTTAAATTTAATTGCAAAATAAAATGAAATTTTTTACAGCCAAAAGTGTATAGTTATAGTAATATCATAAATGAGATCAATCATAATTTGTTTTTAATAATTTAAAGCCCATTGTGTACATTCATAAAACAATAATTTACTGATTGTGACTACTTTTTACTTTGTGACAGCCCTTAAATCTTTTTCTTACAAGCAAACGAGCATACCAGCCAACAGTTATGTGTATTATTATATTGAAACTATTGAATTTATACTGCTAAATAAGAAATAGAAAAACAAATCTCAGAATGAAGTAACAAAAATGACTTGATGTTCCAAACGGCTGTTAAGTTAAAAATTTGTGGTCTTGTTAAGATTTATAAAAAGCGAAAATTTATATCTTAGGGGGAGAGATAGAGTACTGCTGTACGAATAATATAAAAAGTTTATCTTTCTCAACAGCTCGTGAAAATATTAATTTGCGCAATTCAACGCATTTTCAATGTGTTGCCGCTACTTGACTCAATACAAAAGATGACTTTAAAGGTGGTAAGTAGTTTTTCCTCTCACTTCGCCTTTTTATATTTATTTACTTATTTAATTGTGTTATACAATTGTAAAGCGTTATTATATTCTCTTAGCTTGTTGCACAGCTTTACAGGAGCATAAATACGATTCAACATTAATTGTTTTTTCTGACAAAACGGCAACATTTACCTCAAGTGTCTACATTCATTTCTAGAATTTTTTCCCTCCTCCATCACTTTTGTTTTAGAAAAATAGAATTTGTATTGAATAATTAAATGAATAGCTTTTGTTATCGCTTTTATTTCACAGTTCTTTTTTTTGGGGGATTATGCAGCATATGCTTCATATGTAGTGTGTTCAGGTATAAGTGCAGTTGCACTTCCTTGAAATCATCATCAATGAATGTTGATGATGCTGATGATTGCATCACACAGTTAAAATTGTTTTAAAATTAATTTATTCATTTCCTTGAAAGTACTTAATGTCGCGTTCGGTTTGCTTACCGACCGCAATTTGGTTGCCTTTCAATTTCGTAAATCTCATTGTTGTTCAGATCACAAAAAGAGTGTTAAAATTAGCTATTGTGTAAACAATTTTTCGGTTATTGGACAAAGACCACAAAAACAAGAAGCTGAGACTTTCGTAATGAATAGTTTATATGGGGAAGCTACGTTTTATTACTTTTCTATATTCATATGTCAGTGGTATTAGAAAGAGTAAGGCTTCTCAATTAAAAATAGAAAGTTACATCGAACAGAAGTCTGCCACGTTCACGCATACAGATCAAAATTGATCAACGTTTTTAATCACATTTTAACAAAATGGTTGGTGTATTTTGTTAGCCCCCCATAAATATTATCTTGAATATGTCCCCACAAAATAAAATCCAGTGAAAAGCTGAATTTGTTAAAATTATATCTTAAAGAAATCCGGTTTATAAAAACTTTATCCATTTTGGTGGTTTGGTTACACTTGACCCCATTGTATTGTAACCAAATTTCAATAATGTCAACATTATTAATGTAAAGCCAGACTTTTCTCGTTAACATTTTTAGATTAAAAAGAAAATTGGTTTCAATTTGCCACACAGTGATAATTTTAGCATGCAAAAGTATTTGCCAAATTGCTCTTGTATTTTCAAAAGCCTAAAATTGGCAACACAAAGTTTCCAGTCTTGTATAGAGTCTAGGGCCTACCATGGCTTAATAAAATCGTTAGATTTACTTAATGTAATCAATAATTTTATAATCACGCTTTATCACTCACTTCCAACCTATATGAGCAGAACATTTTAAAACATATTTACACAATTATTTGAAATTCTAAAAATATTGGCATAATACAGAACTGGGTTCGTACTATTGTATGCTGTAAAACAAAAAATATGTTCAGACAGTAATGTAAAAAAAAGTTAAATTTACTCAGTAAAAGTTCTGGTCTTCAAATTCATATATCTCTGTAACCATTAAAGATATAAAGCTAAGACCAAACGCAATCAGAAAATAAATTAATCACCTATAGAAATTGTATTAAGGTTAACATTCTTCATTTTTTTGTTGAATTTCCACTAAATCTTAGCGTTATAGCTTGATATATGCAAAAGCTACGTAACCAAGAGTTCATCTATCTCTATGCGTGTTGGCGATTTTTTGCAATTTTAGAAATGAATTTATATTTGCAACAACGAACTTGTATTAAATTTTGTGTAAAAAACGGATTTAATGTTGCGCGAACGTTGGATATGTTGAAAGAGTGTTTTGGTAACGGCACGAACGGTTCAAAAGTGGTCGTGAGTCGATCGAAGATGATGAACACAGTAGCAGACCATCGACTTCGAAAACCGACGAAGACGTTGATAAAGTAAAAAAAGTGTTGGTCAATAACTGCAAATTAACCACCAAAGAGATAGCGGACTTGAACATTGCCTATGGATCTGTCTAAGACATTTTGGTTAATAATTTGGGTTTCTGTCGTGAAGCTGCAAAGTTGGTGCCAAAACCTCATGCAAAAAAAACCGTGTTGAGGTCGCAAAAGACTTGATTTGCGAGGCTGAATCCGAACCCACTTTCATCAAAATGATCATTACTGGAGACGAGACGTGGGTTTATGAGTACGTCATGCAATCCAGACATCAGGTAAGTGAATGGCGTTCACCAATTGAGCCGAGATCATTCTAAGTTTTCATGCATTACAGCGGTGTAGTGCATCATGAATTTTTGCCTGAAGGTTAGATAGTAAACAAAGGTAATTATCTTGGCGTTATGAGACTTTTGCGTGAAGCAATTCGCAGAAAGAGAACAGAATTGTGGGCAGAAAACTCGTGTATTTTGCATCTTGATAACGTACCGTCGCACATTGCCATCATTATTCTAAATTTTTTGACGAAAAGTGCAACAAATACCATCCAATAGCCACCGAATTTACCTGATTTCGCTTCCTGGCACTAGCTGGTATGTTAGTTCTTTTTTTTTTTTGTTTGATTTGACATTTCATTTTGTATAAACTTTCACCAGAGCAACGCTTGCAAGTTGTTCAAATTTGTTATCAAAATAATGGTTCTATTCGACAAACATCAATATTTGTTTTCCGATGAAGCCCATTTTTGATTGAATGGGTACATAAATTAGCAGAATTGTCACATTTGTAGTGGGGATAATCTACAAGCTTTTGTTGAAACACCATAACATCCACAGAAACTTTTTGTTTGGTGCACTTTATGGGCTGATGGAGTCACTGGTACATACGAGAATATATGCCATCAAAAATCATGATGGTCAGCATGTTACTGTCAATGGTGAACGGCACAGGAACATGATTAAAATTTTTTTTGTACTTCAATTAGCTGGCATTATATTACTGAAATGTGTTTCCAACAGGACGCGCTACACTTGATTTACTCAAAAAAAAAAAATTTTAATAAAAGGAGTAAATCTACGTAATGGGCCAATTTAACCCCATTGGATGATTTTCTTTTTGGTTATGTAAAGTTACTTGTCCACGTCGATTAACCAAAGACAATTGAACTCCGAAATATAAAAATTCGAAGAGCTATTGGCAAAATACGGCCACATATGCTGGGAAAAGCTTGTGAAAATTGGCGTTCCAGATTGCGCCTTCTAAGCGCCAGCCGTGGTGTTCACATGACCTAAATATCATAAAAATTTCTGACCAACAAAGCCCGTTGATATTAAAAATATATATCCTTGTTTTATTATGATTTAAGCTTGTGTAACTGTAAAAAGATACCCGATATACTTATATGGATTACTATGTTCATTAGAAAACATGGACTGCCATTTTTTTGAATTAATTTCTAAGACTATCATGCAAGTCATTTAACCTGATCTTCCACTTTCGTCTTAGTTACTGTTCTAGAACTTTTAAAATTCTAAATCTCTATCTTAATTTTAACACGTACTCCACGTACCTATACGTACAATATTTAATGCGGCACATGTTAAAATTACGATATTGATTTCAAGTTTTTACAGAATAATTTTTTACTAAAAAGAACAGCCTAAGAGGGTCCCCATTAATAATTTAAATTTTGTAAAAAACAACCCACTCTAACTAACATGCTATGATCTATACTCTAAAGTCACTTGTTTTTAATTATCTTTATTATTTAATTCTTTTAATTATCTGCAATTAACGAAAAGACTACCTGCAGAATTTCGATTTGTAAGTAAGTGCGACTTACATAACATGTGGTTCAATGACTTCAAACACAAATAGTTTTAGCTGTTCGTTGTCACTGAGTGACAAAAGTAACTAACCACTGCTGCCACCTTGAAATGCTAGTAAATGAAAGAAAAAAACAAGCATAACCAAGTAAGAAGAAAACGTTGGAAAAAAAGAAATAAACGCGCAGCTGAACCTGAAAACTAATTGAGCATTTGCCACGTTTGTGGCTGAATGAATATTACGAAGTTAATTTTGCATGGGTTCTTATCTATTTGCCTGCTTGTATGTATGCATGTATGTAAGTACCACAGTGTGTGTGTGTGTGTGCTATTAAGTTGAGGTTGATTTTGACTGATTATTAAGTGTTGTTGTTGTAATACAAAAGTAATTGCAATAGCAGCAGTTGTTATTGTTGTCACCGAGTTTTAAGAACTCTTCGCAGACTAAATTTGTAAGGACTATCAATTTGCATCGTTAATTGCTGATTGACCTCAAAAGATTTTACACTTAAAAAACCGCATAATATTTGCTTTTGTTATTGTTATTGGTAAACTGATGTTCCTTACGTTATTGTTGTTCTTGTGGTCCTTAAAAATAAAAGACCATTCAAGTGTAAAATGTTCTATTGAACTTTGAATTTTTTTTTGCATTTTTTTTTCGGAAATGTTTCTTTTCATTTAGAAAAACTTCAAGAAAAATGGGACTTTTGTTAAACCAATAATAAAAGTATTTATCATAGTCAATAGAGTTTCTTTTTTAACCTATTTTCCAATTCAACTGTATGAGTATGCAATAAACAAAAACCATTAAAGTCTTATATGATGGATCATACAAATGAGGGCCTTTTCAAACTACTAGATGGCACACACATATGTGACCAAGTCTCTATGTGTGAAAAAAATATTTTGATGTCTGGTTTGAAAAGAAGCCTTTGAACGATGATTAATGGCTTATACGCTCGGTTTGTTTATAATCTTTTTTTTTCCATAAAAAAAGGAAAATTTAACAAACAACCATATTAATACAGATTAATATGGAATGTGTTAGTTAAATATTTTTTCTTGTAAATGTTTAACAAAATAAAAGCCTATTTTTGAATTAGTAATTTGGGAAAATTCATCAAAATATTACCATATACTTCTCCATTACACAAGTTTAAAAAAATAATTTTTTTTCTTCACTGAGCGAAACATATAACTTTAAGAAGGGCTACCTATGGTAGTTAACTATACCTTTTTGTTTATCCACGTACACGTCACAGTTTAACTACAGATACGTTTTTTGTGAAGACTTTAGGGAAGAAAAAACCGGTGTTTCGATACTTGTGAAGCCTTTTTTCGAATTTTTACTAGTCCAGGAATATTTGTGGGACCCAAAATAAGAAATATTTGAATAATTTAAAATCTGAGAGACCCTTTTTAATTATAACTTTATCTCTTTCTCTCGAAAGCTCCAAGAATAGCTTCATCCGCTTTTGCAAATACCCATGCCTCTACATTAAAATAAAATCAAGAGTAGTATCATCGTCATGAAGAATATAATTTCATCTGTCTTGAGAGAGACTTGCTTTTAAATTGCTTGTGCAGACCAAAGTAACACTTGTTTGCAAGTATGATCCACCATCTTATCTTGAAACTGATGTTATTAGTTTTGTTTATGGCGTTACCAAAGTATGTAGCTAAACTCTTCTTCCCGTAGTTGTAGTTACCAATTATTGGATGGTAACCCACTTATGTAGATTAACTGTTCGTCGAAATCAACAGCTTGCTCCAAGGTCTTGGAATGCGAAAAAAAACTCCTGCTTTCGCACCTAACTTCATAACTACTTATCTTCTCTAAGTATTAGCTAGTTTCTCGATTCTTATGCTTACCTATGAGATCCATTCTGTTGCCAATTTCGTTATGTTAGCATTGGGTTTTCGCATTGTGTACCCAAACCTTCTCCATTTTCTTTACGTAATTTTCTTTATTATTAAGTTAATATGATCTTTGCCATAAGGAATGATTAAATATTGTGCTTGACTAGAATATTTTCAGGATACACTGCCGACAGCGGTTAAAAATGCTTAAATTGAATTTCAATCTTTAACTGCTGCGTTCCACGAACAGCAGCCATACATAAACTTTAAAGTTGATTAATTTATGTTAGAGATGTGTGGGGATCGCCATATCTTATACATAAAAATTAATGTGTGCTTGTTTGTATGTATGTTTGGACCTATTTTCTTGCAATGTGTACAACTTTTTCATATATGACTAGAAGGAACCGTAGGCTATAAATAACTTTCGTCAGTCAAAAAGTGAACGGATTTGGACAAGTGAGCATGATGCCTCCCATAAAAACTAAATATAGCCAAGGTTTCTAAATTTTGTCTCAAAGTCTTCGTAGTTCATAAAAATCAGTTAAAAAATGGGAGAAATTAGACAATTGTATCGGGTAGGCCATCAATCGGTTTAAATTTGTACAAGCTCGAAATAAGCTGGCAATACTTATGTCATTCTATTCTGTCACAAAATTCAGTACATTATCTCCGCTGAACGAAATGAATCGATTTACGCTTGAGCAACGTTGGGATTTGATGGAAATTTATTTCCAAAACAAAGACAATTGGTCGGAAATTGCAAAAAAATACAAAAAAAAATTAAAAAAATAAAAGAAATTGCAAAAATCATCTTTTCGGATGAAGCTCATTTTCATCTTGGTGGGTACGCGGGTCACTTGCGGCCCGTTTAACGTGTCATTGCGGCTCGCCAAGCATTTTTATAATTTGGTATATTTTATTTACTTTCTCCCATCAATATTTCCCAGCTTAGACGGTAAAAGATTTTTTGCAAGAATTTTTATTATTTATGTTTAAATTTTGCATTTCCGTTTAAAAATTTGTTTGAATTTTTATTTATTTGTCTCTTTGTAGCTTTCAGCATAAATAAATATTCATATTAAAAAATAAAATTAAAAAATTAAAAAAAAAATAAAATTATGAACAAGAAATTAAAACAAATATCAAGCACATGTATACATATGTACATATAATTAAATTGCAAGAAAACTCATATCGTCTAAATTGCGACTATATTATTATAAAATTAATTAAGATAAACCCCGCATAACGCGGTATTTCTACAGCACGATTTAAATAGAATTCCGTTGCAGTTCATCGTGAAACTGTGACTTGTATAACGCGAAATTGAAAAGAAGTCTTCGCGACACTAATTTGTGCATACATATTTCTTTTTAATGTAAAACGGGGGATTTCACTTTTGTTCAAACATCAAATACGAACGCACCGCTTCTGTAGTTATTTGTGTTTGCTTCTATCCCACAATTAGTCAGACTGGTAAGCTGTTAACTAACAATTTTTGTGTTTCTTGAAAAAGTTAGTGAAATTTTATTGTCGCAAAGGCAATATTAGAGTTTTCTTTACTCAAAATTAAGTTTTTTCCCAAACTTTTTTAACTTTAAAATTTTTTTTTCCATAATAGAATGTCTGAAAAGAAAACAAAAAAAAAAAAACGGACGATTGCGGATAAGCACAGGAATTTCCAATAAAAGTGGAAATTTGGTTATTTTTTCACTTTCGCCAAAAATAAAGCTGTGTGCTTAATATGCTCAGAAACAGTGTCGACTTTAAAAGAATATAACATACTTGTAAAAAGGCATTACGATACAAAACATGAACAACAATACAAAAACATAACAGGACAACTCCGGATAGATAAGTTTAATCAAATGGAGAAAAACTTCGGAAAACAACAGGATTTTTTAAAAAATCAAACTGTTTTATCAAATATAGCAGTAAAGGCTAGTTATGTTGTCAGTCAAATACTGGCAAAAAAATGAAACCCTTCGCGGATGGAGAGATGATAAAAGAATGTCTGACTGCTATCGCAGAAATAGCATTTCCAGAAAAAATAAAAATTATTTCAAACATTAGTTTATCAAGATTCTCCATAGCCAGGAGAATTGAAGACTTGTCTGAGAACATAGCAACAACGCTTTGTAAACGCATTGCAAAATTCGAATACTGTTCTTTGGCACTTGATGAGAGTTCCGATATTAGCGATACAACACAGCTGGCTATATTTATACGTGGCGTTGACTCCAATATTAATATTACCGAAGAACTGTATTCACTGATTCCTATGCAAGGAACTACAACCAGCAAAGACTTGTACGATGAACTAAAGTCTGTGTTGGAAAATTTTTCAATTTTATTAGAAAAGATTATGGGTGTATCAGAAAGGCTGTTTCAAGGCATTAAGAAGGCCACAGGAAGGGAACTATTCATTAACCACTGCGTAATTCACCAGGAAAATTTGTGTGCGAAAAGATTGAGTATGACAAATGTAACATTACCAATAATTAAATTAATTAATTTTATTAAATCGCGATGGCGATGTGGTTTTTAATACCGAAGTACGTTGGCTTAGTAGAGGTGCAATGAATAAAAAGTATACAACTTAAAAAGCGAAATACAATTGTTCTTGGATATGAAGGGATATGACTTCCCTCATTTTGGTAATAAAGAATGGATGTGCGACTTTGGGTTTCTTATCGACATGACCCAACATCTCAATGATCTTAATATTGAACTTCAAGGCAAAGGACTGTTTATAACTTGTATGATAAAATTTAGGGATTTGAGTGCAAATTAAAATTGTGGAAATAGCATCTTTTGCAGAATAATATGTCTCACTTTCAACATTTAGAAAAAGAAAACCTTACCACTTCTCAAAATACGCACCATATATAAACATTTTAATCACCGAATTTCAATTACGATTCCAAATGTTCAAAACTGAGAAGACAGCGATTCCACTAAAAATGTTTTCCTCACCATTTAATATCGTTGTGGATACAGTTCACAAAGAGATTCAAATGGAAGTGATTGACATGCAGAATAATACCGATTTAAAAAATGTATTTCTTTCAGTAAACATCGAAAACATTTATAAATCACATGTGAGTCCTGAGAAATTTCCACTTTTGACGAAGAATGCAAAGCAAATGATGTCTCTGTTTGGAAGTACGTATGTTTGCGAACAATTATTTTCAACCATGAAATTCATCAAAAACGACCACCGATCAAGACTAAGTGATGCACGATTAGAAAGCTGCGTACGTGTAGCCATCTCATCAATTCCAGCTGATATCGATCAGCTTGTATCGAAAAAACAGTGCCAAATTTCTCACTAAAAATACTTACCTTTTTTTTGCATTACAATCTGTGTGTGAAATCTTTATTTATTTTTAATTTTTTATTTTTTATATTAATGTTTATTATAAATAAAATTTTGTAAATTATTAAAAAGTGTTACTTTATGCAAGGTCCTCCAAAAAATTGAAAAATTTAAATGAGCCCGTTGATTAAAAAGGTTGCTCACCCCTGATATAGATCAAAAGTGAAACTTAAACACAAAAAAGCGACAATGTTAACTTTGCAGCAATTTTTTGCAATTGCTTCCATCATTTCCTATCATGTTTTTGTGTCTTTTTAATCAATGAGAATATGCATAAATCATAAAAAGCATTTGTCGTTTTAATACAATATTACCTGTACTTTTGTCGCACGAATATATTGTATTTCATTTCCTTATATAACTCTATCTCATTCACTTTGAGTGATAAAACTATACATTTCTGTATGAGTATGTCTGTCTATCTGTCCATTTGCAAGTAGTGTTTTATTAGATGGAAATATATGTAAGAATACAGTTAAATACAAGAATACATGAAATATGAATTTTAATAAAAGATTTCGCAGTCAAATCAAAATTGTATTCTTGATGTATTTCCGTTTGCTACAGCTACAGCCACAGCTACTACTACTTACTGCCAGGGTTGTCAAATCTTTTTTACGCTTTTTCGCCAAATTCTATTTCAAAAATCACCAAAATCGCCCAAAAAAAATGTATAAAAATAAAATAAAATTTATAAAAAAAAAGAATGAACAAATTTTTAACAAATGAAAAATAAGTTTTTTTGATTTCCTAAATTTCGCCAAAAGTGGAAAAAAATTCGCCATAATATATATTTTGTTTATTTTGTTAAGCAAAAATATCAGCAAAAACAAAAAGTGCACAACGGTTACTATACATAGCTACATAGCTTATAGTTTACTGAAAGCTACAAAACTATAAAATATAATTCTTATGGTTGAAATTAAATACATTTTGGACATTATTATATTTTGGTATATTTATATCTAAAACGTTATTCTCTTTATCTTCAACACATTTCTCACTGTCTTGTATGGAAATTAAATTACACAATGCGACAAAAAATAGCGAAGTTGAAGAGTTATACTATTTTTCTAACAAACGCTACCGATTAAAATAAGAGTTTGTGAAATTTTCGAAACACCCCAAAATCTTTAATTATGGGTAAAAGACAGGTTTTTGTATCTTCATACACTTATAGGCTTATAACTTAGCGAAATACTAACCGATTTTAAGCTTTTCAGTAGATTTGGAGAGAATAGAAGTAGACCTTTTTAATGAAAATTGCATTACATAAGTAAACTGGACAAGAATGTATTAGTTTCGCTCCATAAAGACAATTACAAATCTGTCGTTGCCGAGAACACAATTAAAGCTCGGCTGCCATCTAAAATCTAGGACGCCAAATAACTTTTAAAATCGCCAGATCTGACAACCCTACTTACTGCTGCTTCAGCTGTTCCAGCTATAAAATTTTAACTCTTCTGCTTTAAATTTGCTCGCTGATTGTGAATGATGTATGTGAAGTTTGCTTCTCCTTGTAATTTTTTCCAATTTTTAAGTCATTTTCCTGACAGTATTTGTGCTACAGCAAGACAACTATCATTGTTGTTCTTTGAAATATATGTATGATATGTACGTATGTATGTATGCAACAGCAATAAGAGTTCCATAAAAAAATACAACAACAGCAACAACAGCAATAATAAAAAAATGCGATAAACAAAGTGAAATATTCATATTATTCTCAAGAGTTTGAGTGTATCGTATAGGGAAGAAATTTACATGAGAACCAGGCATCTCTATATACATAAATAGTAAGTTATAGAGTGCAGTACGCACGTTCATTGGTATATTTCGCGGAGTTTAAAGGAAGTAAAAAATCAAAAACCATGATATTGTCGCTATAAGCATCCATGTCCAAATTTTGTTTTTACTCTAACTAAAGCTTACGTATTTAAACAGGCCGAATACTTTTAACTCTACTCTAACACTTGTTTGGGAAACCACACAAAATGAATTTTGTTTATAAATTTAAAAGAAAAAAATTTAAATGATGTTCATGGAATTTCTTAGCACTTTCTGCTGCATCAATTCAGCATAGAAAATGCACTGATTGAATCAAAATCATTTATTTATAACAAGATATTTAAAAGTTGCGTTAGTTACCTTCGTGTGTGGTTTTCCACACATATGAGATCTCTATGCCTTTTGTATTAAGAGCATAATTTTTTTTAGCACCAAATGTCCCTCTAATATTTGGCAAATAATCTGAATTATTGTCTGATAATTTCAACAGATCTAAATGTATAACTCTCGACGAGCAGTTGTTTGCTTTAGCAGAAGGTGCAAGTTTGTATAATATAAGTATATAGGCCTCTAAGCAGGGTTGGCAAGAACCAGGGTTTTTTTTAAAAAACACAACCCAGGGGGTTTTATTTGATTGTTTGATGGGTTTTATAAGTGCTTCAAAATTTCGTTTACTTCGACAATATTTTTTATTTATTTGTTAGTAAAATTATTTTGTTTTAGTATTTATAATGCAATTTTGCAGTCTTCGTGGGATTAAGGTGGCATTGTGTACTCTGAGCTGCTAAAACTCGGTGATCAGATCAGTGTAACGAAGTTTCATCATATATAATACCATATATTATTATATGTTATTATTATACATTATTATTATAGAGTACTATTATATTTGCATTTTACTTTTATAGATAGCCTTTTGGCAAACTATCGAAACTATCGAGTGGGCCGACTATCGATAGTTTTGCAGCTCTAATGAGACACAGTAGTGGTAGTTCACAGAGAAGCTAATGGCCATAGTTCTCAGGCGTGGTAGGGCTTAACTGTAAACAATAAAACCCGGGTGGTTTGCACACCCTGCTTCTAAGTATAAAATATATTAAATTCATTTTGACCATTAGTTTGCTCTAAAATGTCTTAGAAAATTTCGTTTAGAAAATTTATTCGTATTATAATCTTATTTAAGTAAATCAGTAGGTGGTTTCAATAATCACTGTCAACTGTCTTACGCTCTATTTCACTCCAAAGCTCTAATTTTGAGATCAAGCTGCCTTATCCATGTCCACAAACTCATCTTTGGCCCTGGGGGTGCAAGTCAGTGGCCATTCTCGTAATGTCGTCTGGAGGTTTCCTGAGTGAGTGTGTTCAATCCAACGCCAATTTTACGAATTACGAATTTTAGTCAGAATTGGCATTTCATTGGTGGTGTACCAAAGAGCAATGTTAGGATTTTAAGAAGGCAAAGACACGAATACTATTAGTGTCTTCTAGTTTTTCTTACAATTATTTTCAGTCACGGTGGCTGTTTTCACAAACATGATCAATATTTTAGTTCTAAACAAAATTGATAAAAACAAACCAACATTGCGACGAGTTTTATTACACGAGCTTAAAATATGTCATTCAAAATCATACATGACAATGAGAAAAGAAGCGCAGCGAACTGAATCAGCGGCATCTTTGTTTTCCCATATAGCAACAGTTACCTAAATGAATTAGTGGGGGAGCTCAGTTGGTTAATTATCCAAACTATATTTTCACTCTTCAGTAAGTCTTTAGATTGGAAGAGCTCATCATTGTCATCCTACATTCCTCCAAATAGATCCAGAACAGTTCCTCAGAGTATCGATAGAAAAGCTTTATGTTACGTTTGTTACAGCGATAAGTCGACAATCAAAATCTATACGTCGGGTGGGCCATCTAAAAGTTTAAATTTAAAAATGCAATTATGCGAAAACGGTTTCAAATTTTGCCAAATTTAGTTTGTTGTTGTGATATGCAATTGTTCCGGTTAGAAATGAAATATTACTTCATTCATATGGCTGCCGCGGTTGGCTTCTTAGTACCCCACTCAATCGGACCAATTTCTGAGAACTGTTTCAAGTGTATAGGGTCATATCTCGGCAATGGTATCACGAATGTTGTTCTTCAAATGCTCAATTGTCTCTGGTTTGTCGGCATAACATCTATCGTTAACGCCACCCCATAGAAAATAGTCCAACGGTGTCAAATCGCAGCTTATGGCCAACAGACATCACCATTTCGGCTAATTAAACAGCCATCAAACGTTTGACGCAATAAATCGATTGTGATAGGAGATGTGTTGCAAGTTGCACCATCCTGTTGAAACCAAACAACGTTCACATCGATACCATGAAGAGCGAGCACAAAAAATCGGTTATCATGGTGCGATAAGTGTCTCCATTGACCGCAGCGGTTGGGCCGTCCTCATTTGCAAAAAACTATGGGCCAATGATGCCTCCGCTCCTCAAGCCGCACTAAAAAGTCACTCGTAATCAACCCACTGGGTAACCCAATTAAGCCCACCAGGGGTTTAAAAGGGTTACCAGGTGGGTTTTTCTTATTTAAAGGTTTTTGTTGCTTATTTGCAATTAATTCGGTCCCTTTTTTAGCTCAAAAATGATAATGAATTAAAAATTTTATCAAAATAAAAAATTATTAAATCACTGGCTTACATCTTTCCCTCAGCTCTGAGCTAATGTCCGAATCCCGTTTACGGGATTTGACATACTATTGTAATAGATATTGCATCCGTCGAAAGGCAATAGTAAGAAGGAGCTATGTTTGGAGAATTTGATCGTTTCTAAAAATTGTTTAGTAACTTTGCCACGAGAGACCGAACGTTGTCATGCAAAAGGAATACTTTATATATCTGTCTGTCTGTCTGTCAGTCTTTTTATTCTGGCCGTTTTTCTCATAATGCACGGTGCAACCTAAGTAATAGTAATCTGCTTCGAATACCGGACTTTAGCAGCTCATTGTACACAATGCTGCCTTGATACCGATTATAATGCAAAATTTCATTAAAAATATTAAAACAACGTAATTATACTAACAAACAAAAAATATTGTCGAATTAAAGGAAATTTTGAAGCAGTTATACAACCCAAAAAACCCACCATAAAACCCAATAAAACCCGGTGGGCTGGGTTTTTTTAAAAAACCTGGGTTTTTGCCAACCCTGCTCGTAATAGGTGCATTGGCTATTGTATGACCACGTTTGGGTTTTCTGAGCTCCGAAAACTGCAATTTTGCTTATTAATGTACCCACCAAGATGAATATGAACTTTATCCGAAAAGATGATATTTTTTTGGCAAAATCGACATCATCGTGCAGTTTTTCTTTGGCTCATCTCCCGAATCGAAAACGAAACGGATGGTCATGCGGCTTAAACTCTTGAACCAATTGAACTTTGTAAGGCGTCATACCAAGATCGTTTTGCAAAATTCGACATAAACTGATACCTAAAATGTTAAATTTTTGAGAACGATGACGAGTTGATGTTGATGGATTCTCACACACACTCTCAACCACGGCTTCGATATTTTCGGTTGTACGTACTGTACCAGCACGCTTACGTGTTGGTGCATCAACAATAAAATCAGTTTCACGACCTTTAGCAATAAACTTGCGTACACCGGGCGCAGGTGGTCATTCTCTGTGACCAAATTTTGTACGACATTTTCGTACAATTTCGACCAATTGTCGTTGTTTTGGAAATAAATTTCTAATATATCCCAACGTAGCTCAAGCGTAAATCGATTCATTTCGTTCAGTGAAGATAATACTGACAGAGTAAAATGACGAGTATTGCCAGATTCGAAATAACTGCTGGTTCAAATTTAAACCGATAGATGGTCCACTCGATATATTAAATATATATAGGGTCCGCCATCTAACGTTTTTTTTTAACTAGTGCTTATTTCGTGAATGGTAACATTTCGCTCATGTCTGATTTGACAGATAATTAGTTTTATCCTTCCGCTGAACGAATATGGTTGTGTATACGCTTTTTTCGCCTCGCTAAGTGGTGGATCACAAGGATCGACATACGGAAGATGCCAATTTTTCCAAAACAATCATCATCATCAATCAAAACTGTCGCACTTGGAGCACGTAAAACCCGCACACATACATTGAGAAGCCGATACACCCAAGACGAGTCACTGTTTGGTGCGGATTTTGGTCCAGAGGCATAATTGGCCATTTTTCTTCGAAAATGAGCAGAGTGGCCGTTACAGTCAATGGCGATCGTTATCAGGCCATGTTGAACGAATTTTTGAAGAGGAGGATATTAGCAAACTTTCGTTTCAACAAGACGGCGCTATGTGCCACACAGCCGAAGCTACACTCGATGTTTTGCGCCCTGTTAAAAAAAAAAAATAAATATATTTTATTTATTATTTATTTATTAAAAATCAATAAAATATTTGTGGGTTAATAATAATTTTTAGAAAAAAAATGCGTACCATGGACATCCATGTGTGTGGAAAATCACACACGAGAGCAATTAACATAAGTTTTTTGAGAGTGAGATGAGGGTGAAATAACACAAAGATAATATTGGTAAGCTCATTAGGAGAACTTGTAGAACGTTGAATGTAAATATAAACTGTTAGTTTGGAATAACAAACCAAGCTCAACTTTGGTTGTTCCAATGTAGCCTCTGATGGGCATTTTTGTTAATTATTTTTTTAATATGTGTCTAACATTAAGTAAATATGACATATTAGTCTAATCACAAAGATTTGTTATATATGGTATTGTTTTCACTGTTGTCTGTTTAATGCAATAAATCGGATGTTTCTTTAGATATTGTTCTGCTCCACGTAGCTTAGGGCTCAGCTAGACATATTTCTTTCGACTTATTTCTATGATTAGTTATCTCTCTTAGTCGTTCGTTATTAATTGTCCATAGCTACCAGATTTCAAGAACTCAGATATCTGTTTATGGAGCGTACGTATGCAAAAGGGCCAAGTTTTGCTTCCATATTACAAATCGACTTGACGCATGCATTTAAATATTTCAATTTTTATAGGAAGATTTGGTTTGTACTTGCCAATGAGTAAATAGCTGGATTTAGTGCCAAATAATACAAAAACTTGTTTCATATATAATGTTTAGTAATATGTACGGACGTAGTGGCAAGAAGAAGAATTACCAAGAAATTTTGTGTTGATAAAAGATATAAAAACCTTAATTCTAATCATCAAAATATATGATACTATAGCAACCGTTCCCTCATTGCTAGGAGCCTTTGTGTGTAGACCTATACATTTTATGTGACAATCACACCATCTCAAAAGGGTGCGTATAAGGCATATCAGTAGACATTCTTTGTGTTTTTTTTTCTGTAAATTCATTACTGACTGATGTGTTCTGTCCAAGAAGTTGTTTAAACTAAATTTAGAAACCTATACTACTACTGATGTCATGTTATAAAAAAATTACTGACTGCTGTGCATGCTAGGCCAAATTCAGAAACTTACACTTTAACCGTTTCAAAAATATACTAAAATCAATTTTTGGTTTGTATGGGAGGTACTATGACCCCCTTGTCCAATTATACCCAATTTTTTCCAGTGATTTGTATTGATTAGTATGTCATTCAGACCAAATTCAGAAACTTTAGCTTCAACCATTTTCAAGATAAACCAAAATCTCACTGTTACCGTTTTAAGATTTAAGCAAATAAATATTTGTATGGGCGTGGCACTGTCTGTGTTTTAAAAAATGGCAATCAGTGAAAGTAGACAAATGGCAATCAGTGAAAGTTTCCATCACATGTATTGGTTAAGAAATCGGTTAAGTGTCTCTCGAGTTATTAAATGACACACATAAGACGACTTTTTTAATGTATGTAGATAAGACAATCTTGAATTGTCTTATAACTATACTTATGCGGCTGTGGTATGATAGATAAGACACCCGTGTACCAACCAGTAGGTCCTCGGTTCAATACCAGACCAGATCATCTGACATTAGTTAGTAACTGCTTATGAGTATTATTACGTCTCCAATGCATTTACTGTTCGGAGGCGCCATTAAACTGTGGGTTCCTTTCAATGAGCCTAAAAATAGAATCGCGTGCAGCTCATTGAAAGAGAGAAGTCCCCGTTTTTCTTCACGAAATTTTATGGAAATTGTAATGTATTATTATACGTTTCCTTAAGCTATTGTAGCTTTTAAAGTCGAAATCTTTGGAATTTTCTCACGAAATTTTTCCTTTTCAAACTTAGGCGTTATATTGCATGCTTCTATTGCATGACGATAAATTGTCATCACAAAGAGAATAAAGACTTATGATGAATACATGCAATAAGCAGTGAAAATTACTAAATTTTTGTGAATAAGCTGAGAAGTTGTTGAAAACTTAAAAATGATATTCGTTTTATTATCTATAATTTTTTACATACATGTTAAGTTGCCCCAACTGAAATCGATACAGATACAGATAATATGGCTTATTTACATAAACTTGGTCCTAAGCTTGAACTGCAAACTTCTTATTTATTTATAATGCGATTATGAAGCCAATATAATGCTGTATGACACTGTTTCAGCTTCAGAGCGCTAAAATAATGATGACAAATCCACAAAGACCTAAATATAATCATGGTTAGAGAGAAATCACGAAGATGAGCATAAATAATGTCTATAGCTCTACGCTGGTTGAATCTAATCAACGTTATTTCAAGAGTTGAATACAAATTGGCTGTTCACCTTGCTATATATCGATTAACTCCATTAAACAAAAAATGTAAGAAATGAAAAAAACATATTAGAAGAAGCTTGTAAAGAAGTTATAAGTATACAGACAGAAAAATTACATTTTAAATTCGAAGTGGGCGGTTGTTGAATTTAAAATTTTACAACTTGAATTTTTTAACTTTAATTTAACTTTGAAAGTATGTAAAACCACATAAAATTAACGTATTCATCTTTAAAACCAAAATGTTAGTGTTAAATTCAAAATATTCAACATTGAATTTATAACAGAAATGTTAGATTTCTGAATTAGTTTAAAATCAAAGACAACAACCGCAATTTTAAAATGCCAAAACATAAATTTAAATGCGTACACTTTTAAACTAAAAAAGTACATTTTCGATTCAATGTGAAAACACTTTTGGAATTATAATATACGTTGTTAAAGACATTTTATATTTTGAAATAATGAACAACAAGTTTAGCTTAAAAATTTATAATTTTTGATTTGAGTTTGCCTAATGTTAAAACAAGTGAATCAATTTTGGATCAAAGTTTTTTCCACATTAGTTTTGGATTTAAAATGTTTTTCAAATACACTGTTCAATTTACAATTTTCCACCTTGGCTAGTTTTCATAGTTGTTTCTTGTTGATTTAACGTTGTTTTAGTTGGATCCTTGCTGTTTATCTCTGGGTATATTTTCGTCATATAGTATTGTTATTACTTACGTTTATAGAAATTTTTTAATATAATATAGGTTGGGCATAATTATGCAGTGTTTTGGCGTTATTATCTAAAAAATGCAAGAAGTGAAGTTAATCGATTTGGCATTTGAGTCATATATTCATCTCACTCCTACCAGGATCATGTGGCAGAAACAAGATCAATCGACTGTACTCGGCGTTAACAGATATTTTGAGTTTTTTTCTTTGTTTTCTGCGTCTAAAATGCGGATTCCAGTCGATGTGCTGTGGTTTCTGCCATAGGCCAAAAATAAAAAAATCTAAGACAACATTTTTCACCCAATATGGCATCACTATTTCCAGATAGAACTAGCACTATAAAGGTCTATTAGCACTGTTCCCATTATAAATAGCCTCAAAAGGGAAAGAGAAAATTATTAGTTCCTGCTTGCAGTGTGAAAAGGTCGAAAATAAAGCACAGCATAAACAAGTTTAAAACCCTTGAAAGTTTTTCCGTATTAATTTGTACCAAAAAAATTATTTACTTTATTTTGAAATATTTTTATTGTTGTTATTAGTTTGATGAATATTTGATATTTCTCGTTTTTTACATGTGAATAAATTTCAACGTAAGTAAAATTTTTAATTGATCCAGAGAGATCCAGATCCAGCAATCGAGATCTAAGCAATCTCTTTAGTTTAAAGACAAGTTTCTTAATATCACTATGCAATCAAGTAGAATAAAGTGGAAATGCGTGGAAAATGATATAATGTTTCAGATAAGCGCAACCGAGTTAAAAAAAAATCAGTTATTGAAATTTTCATAACACCAAATTCTTGAGTTAGGGTTAAAAAAAACTGTTTTCTGAACCTTCATTTTTATAACTTAAATATTAATCGATTATGTTTGTCTCATAATTAGGAAAGAAGTCGAACAGATATTTGGTATGATATATACTTAACTCAGATAATCTTGAATAATCATTATATATTTATTAAGCAAACACATTTTTTATATCAAGTTTTTTCCACATTTCGCAAGTTTAAGAATGTTTTTATACACATCTTATATACATACATAGTAACCGAAGTATGTTTAGTTATAAATAAAATGACATTGGCTGAGTCATTTGGCTTTTTATTAAGCAACTCATGAAAATATCGTGCGATTATTAGTAGATCCTTATTTATCCGAGCAACGAAAATAAGCAAGCAAGCAAAAATTAATTTTATTGTCTTCTGTTACCAATCGTCGGTAGATGAGTCTAAAATTTAATATCTCTGGTAATATTAATTGTATCAGGTAACACTGTAGTTCGTTTGATAGGTTCGAAAGATTGCTGGCGATAAAATGTGAATCATGTACGACAATAATGTGCTAACAAGATCATGAAAGAAGCAAGATGAAGATTCACAATCGATGGCAAAGCCGGAATTGGCACCAAGAAAGGTATGGTTGTACGTGTAGTGGGATTGGAAGGGAATTGTTCATTATTTCTCTTTATCCCTCTTCCCACAACATATTTTCCTAGTACCAGCACAATGCATTGTATGAGTGCTGGTCTCAGGAGAAAAAAAGTTAGCTTTTAAAACCTAGTCAGACGATTGATTCTGATCTCAGCTTTCGAGAATTAACAGGCTTAAGCAAGCAATTTGATTAAAACGGCCAGAATTAATCGACAGAAAAGGTGTTGTGTTCCATCAAGCATTAAACACATAACCGACAGCAAGCAGCAGACAGCAAAATGTCAAAAATATATTACATATGTTTATATGAAAACAATTATTTTAAAGGCTGCACAGCAAAAACCTAGGCAACAACTTTTGCTGCTGCCGCTTAACATAAAACAACCTTTATTTTTTTTGGCAGCAAAACAAAAATAAGTGATGCCAGTACAATATTTTTTTTTTATTTATCAGAAAACAACAGTACAATATTAAAACATTTTATCAAACAACATTTATGTTAATAATGAAAGGTTTTAATCACATAATTTCATTAATTTTTAAGTAATAGTTTAAAAAAGCGATTTTTGATTTGATTTTGATTTGAAAAGCTTGAATGTCACCACTGAAAACTATTTGTCTATAACAAATATATATATATATATATATATATATATATATATATATATATATATATATATATATATTTGTATATAACAAATATTCTTATCACAAATAAAACAGATGACAGTGAAACCAAATTTTATTGCTGCGGATGCTTTGAAAATATTTATGAACTCGATGTCATAGCAGCAAATACTACCAACAACAACTTACCGCTTGCTGCTTCATGCTGCTTGCTGTCGTCATGCAACACCAGACTACACACATCTTTGATAACTTGGCAGAAACTGAAATAACTTGGCTTTAACGCATCTTCCATATAGCACGGACTATACACCTTCAGATTATCATTAGCTTGTAAATTTAAATTTGCAAAACGCAATTGAATCTGTTTTTCTCTCAGAAGTTCTATACTGATGGAATAATGTCTACACCGCAAAAGTAGAAACAAGTTAACTTACAAAGTGACACATAAAGCTCGTTTTAAATATAAAAAATAGCGTTCATTTTTGGTCAAATTTGTAAGCAAACTTTTTCGAACTTATACTACAAAAATTTTATTATAAATATATTAGATGAACTAAACCAGGGAAGAAATGCACTTAAAGTGCTTTACGTTATTAATTCACTTAAGATTATTAAAAAATAAAATAAATTGTGGTTTAAAAAATCTTGAAAAACTATAATTTTTCTTGATTCTTGATAAGCTCTAAGAATTCTTGTAAATATAGGGAAGTCAAGTTCCATATAGCTCCAAGTCATCTTAATTTTTGTCTTACTTATGCGGTTAGTGAAATCAGCTTTGAAACCACCAATGCTTCCTAGATAACTGAAAGGTTAAAGCTTCTCACGAACAACTAGTATTTATCCAGTGTTGGCGTTTATATGTATTGCCATTGTTTTGCCAACGTTTGTATTCCAGCCAATTGGTGGTGATTTTTTCTTGAACCATTGACAACTTTTCCTGCATATCTGAGAAATTGTGAGAGAGTCTAGCATGCGTATGCAGATCCTCTATTTTGCCCATGTAATACCATGTCTATTGTGTGTTGCCATTCTCATTACAACATCGAGGACGCAATTGAGTAACAAGGAAGAGTGTGTGCAGGTTCAGGTACTCCGAAGCGAATTTTGAATGTTCAATTTCTTAAATTGGAAAAATGAAAAAAAACTGATAATTTATAAGTTGCTGAACCAAAGATAGAGCTCAGCTCGTCAAAAAATAAAATTAGTTTCTAACAATTTTGTCTTACAACTTTCGCGTAGAGTAAAATGATGCATGATGAAACGTCAAACCTTAGACCACATTTTGACTTATTAATTTAGTAAAAAGTCAGTAAATAAATGACAGTAGTAGTTACCTGCCTTGATATTTTACACAAAAATTTGTTTAATCCTGGAAATTCTTGCATGAAAAGCTCATTTAAGTTTAATAAAAATAAATTTCGGGAATTGTTAAGTTTCCAACAGTGAAATTTTAGATTTCATTTTAGATAATCTACGTTGTACCCCTTAATAATTATAGTGAATGTAGTGAGTATACAAATCTCTCAAGCCATCTACAATGCTCATTATATTATAGCGTATCATGAGTAGGTCTTGAAGGGGAATAACTTTTCAATTTATTTTTCTTTTTATTCCTTTTTTTATTCTGTTGCACTTCAATTTAGAGTTGTGTTCTGTCTCTATTTCCTATCTTTTTACACAATAATAATTTTTTATCATTTAAATGAAAGTCATAAATTTCGTAACGCGTGTATTATAAAATTTTTATGTTTTTACATTTCCAGTGAATTCGATTGTGTTCGAGCTATGTTCACTTTTGTTGATGTACATTGTAAAATATTATGAAATTTTTACATTTAGAAGCAAATACATTATACGAGTAGTAGGGATTGTTAGGATTTAACAAAACTAGAACAAAATATGAAAGAAATAAAATAATTTTTTTTTCTAGTAGTAAAAGTTCAAGTAATGTGACCGTGTTAGTAAGTCGAAATGGCGTAAATTTTTATTAATGTATATTTAGAGGAGGCAAATAAGAATAAAACCGTTGTCATTTTGTTGCCTTTTTATAAGAAAATATTAATAAAAGCATATGTTTGTAGCAAATTGAAAATGAAAAAATATGGTTGACAGCAATGCATCAACGTCATCATCATCGTCAAGACCATAAAAATTGTACGCACTTTGGTTAAAGTAAATATTTTTAGGAGTTCATGAATCGCGATGTTTTGTATTTGTGTTGATATATTTTTTTTTATAAAAGCATGCTACGAATCAAATAATGCACTTTGCCATTTTAATATATTTTCATTTTAAGATGAACACTGAATATAAAGCAATTTATGTCATTATTAAAAGTTATATTTTAGGAGTCAGGGTGAATATTTTTGTCATTTGTGAATCCTTTAAATATGTATATGATTTGACTTTTTTTTCGGTTTTTTGTAAATGAATTTTTGAAATAAAAAAAGTATAAAAATACTTTGTTTTTGGATCTTTCTACCAAGTATTTATTATTCATTATTGAGGATATTCGTTCAAAGTTTATAAATACCAAAAATGTATACATATTGCACTTGTACCTTTAAAGTGAGTCAAATCACATTTTGAAATTTTCGGTAGAGGCAAAAAGCTTATCTGTTTGTTATAAATTTAATTTTATTTATTTATTTATTTTTTTTTTTTTTTTGCGAAAGAGTAGAGAAATTAGTGTAAAATTGTTACAGCAGATAGATATGTTCTTTAACAAAATTTATATTCTTTAAAAAAGTGAAAATTGCAAAATTTCGAGTGGGCTTACTTTAGTGTTGCAACTGCGATATTTTTTTTTTTCTGTGTTTATATAATGTATTATAACAGTAAGCCAATTCAGCAATGATTTCTATGAAGTGCGTTATATACAATGTGTAGTAATCAAATTGTTACGGAGATGAAAATTAACAAAAAAAAGTATGGTCGGTAAGTGTAGAGAGTTGCATGATGGTGAAGATCAATTAGTAAAAGCTTCATTCGCCAAGTTCTTTAAGTTACAACTTTGATGTCAAAACTATGAAAACCATATTTCGGATTTATGTTATCGAAGCTGTCTTCAGCTGGATTAAAAAAAAATCCACAGTTTTAGTCGAGTTTAGCTGCTATCATTTATAATACATAAGATTAGTGGATTTGAATGCGAGTTGAGCTTATATAAATAAGTTTCAGCATTCCAAACGCTTCTATTCTTGATATACACTGGTGGCCAGATATTTAAGGACAATAAGTGTTTGTATACTGACACGAATCTAATGCGGTTTTTTGGTTTTGATTTTCAAAAGTATTTTAAGCGTCCACCATACCAAGTTCTTAATCCTAGGCATACCATTAAAAAACTTTTGCCCAGGATTTATAAATTGTCATGTCAATATACAAACACTTGTCCTTAAATATCTTGCCACCAGCGTATATTGTATTCTTATTTTTGAACGCTATATTAAAACAAATATGTGCCATTTTGATCAAAAAACTTTTGCCATTTTTGGGGTAAAGCCATTATTCCATCAATGTAGAACTTTTGGGTTTTCTAAGCGAAAAACTGATCAACTGCATTTTGAAGGCTTCCACAGAATGTAAACTAACACCATTACGAGAGTTCTGCAAAGATCGATACAATTTAAAACCTGAAAATGCAAAGTGCGAGCTATATGGTTAATAAATCAAAACATTTCAATTATGCTCTCCCAGTGTTTGCCCGGTCATCAAAAATGTATGTGGCGTTGTCATGATAAAATACAACACCAATAGCTTATTGAAATTTTGTTAATTTTTAATAGTAGAGATCAGCATCAAACGTTTGATCGGATTGTAGAAATTCATGATGAAAAATTCCTTTCTCATTCCAGCAGACGCATTAACGTTTTTGTGTCAATACTGTCTTTGCTATCGTCTATGAAGCTTCCTCTTGCTTCTTCCATGATCTTTTTTACACATCATTGTTGTAAGTGGCCCACTTTTCATTGTCTGTAATCATTTCCTTTAGAAATAATTCGATTTCATTTCATTTTTGCAGTGAATCACATATAAAATATTTGACTGTTAATAATTGTGACATCCGAACACCGAGCTTCTTTGCGTATCCAGTTTTCTTCAAATGGTTGATAATTGCTTGGTGGTAAATGCCTAGTTCCCTAGCTACTTATGTGACGATCTTTATCAATTTTTCCATGATTTCATCGACCTTTTTAGTGATTGGTCAACCAGAACGAGGTACATGCGTAACATCAAAATTATCAGATCGAAAACAAGCAAACAATTAACTCCTGTTATTTTTCTAGTTATAGCATCGTCTTCGCAAGCAACATAAATTTTTCCAACAGTCTGCGATGAATTCTTACATTTTTTATAATAGAAAAGCAAAATATGACAAAATATTTCGAATTTTTATTCATTTTTAAGCACAGATAACTTTTCATAGCAAAATGCAATTTACGATACTATCTTTTAGCAAAATACAGCTTAAAGTGTCGACTTTCAAATGAGCTATAGTTTTGCCTGATGCATATAATATTACCATAGATATTACATTTTAGAGTCATCTACCGACAATTTGTAACCAAAATTATCCGAGCACCCAATAGTATGGGGTGGAAGTAATAATTTTTCTATGTTTGAAACAGTTTTCCGTTGTTGGATACCGTAAAGCCGTATCGGTTTTAATATTGAATTTGCGTGCTAAAATAAACTTATTATTCTGTTTAAGCCTAACAATAAATATCAATAAAGTTATCAAAAGGAAAGAGAGATTTTGTGATGAACATTTTACTGATTCATAAATATTTATTATATTTTCTTATTAGTTTCAATAGAAATTACTTTTTCCCATACCTACATTGTTAGTTCAAGAATGTTGTAAATTTGGAACATATGTTTGCTCTCATTGGAAATAAGTATACCTGTTTATTACCATGTGGGTTGCTGTGTGGAACTTAACTTCTATACAGGCATATAATGTATACGAACATGTTGGCTGATATGCAGCATATATTAAGATGTTGCTGAGTATTGTATGTTGGTAAACACAGAATGCTTATGATCATACTGTTCGATTTTAATAATAATAAACATGTTGCAACTCCAGTGGACATTCTGATTTGAAGAATGTTGATAAAAACCTTTTGTTTCTACCACAGTGTGGCGATTACTGGACATATGGGAAAAGAATAGGAGGATGTATTGATTTAAATTTTATTTCGAATCTGGTGTTAGAATGAAAGTAAATTCGATTTTTATTGATTAGGAATAAAATATTCGGTCGGTCAGTGATGCCATATGATTAGGCTAATCTATTACTTTGTGTAACTTTAAATGGCGTCAATAGAAGAAAATGTCATTTTTAAGAAGTTTCTAGGCCACGAAAGATTTAAAGAAAGTTAAAGTGGCATATGCTGCCGAATTCTACTTCCTCTTTTACTTAAACACCTTCGTAGAGGCCACACGTACCGAAAGTTAAGTCGGTGAATTTTTATTTGTTTTAAAAAGTTTTATAAGTTATATAAGTTTATTGTGAGCATGCTGATTCACATAGAAGCATAAAAGATTTTACAAGCAGTTTTTGCCAAGTTGAGTGCATCCTCTCGAGCGGTGACTCGGATTTTGCACAAATTGCACCCAATTTTCCATGCGCTTGCCACCCAAATTTCCGGATCGCGGACAATTCCGTTAGAGGCCTATACTTGTGCTCCATGGACAAGACTACCTGAGCTTCATAGACCACAAAAGGCACTTCCACCTCACCTGACTAGGACTTCTCGGCAATACGTACAATTGTTACTCTACTGAATTTTCATCTTAGGCAAATTTCCTGTCACCTTTTGCGCCTACAAATCCATTGGAAGGAAGAGCAACTCATAATTACCTGGAGGAACGTATTTGTATTTAATATTAGAGATTTTATGTATTTAGAAAATTTGAACTAAATTTAAATTTAATTTTAATTTGTTAATAGGGTAATACTTCTCAATAATAGTAAAGAGAAAGGATTTATATCAAGCATTAAGTGATTTTATAAAGCTTCGATTTAAATATTGGAATAAGTGGCACCAAAATCTTTAATACAGTTGAACATAATTATCGAAAGGCATATGTAAGAATATTATAATTAAATTATCTTGAACTAGCAACACTTAAACCCAATAACCCTGTACGAGGAGGCCTCATCGTCCAGCAGTATAATTGGTGAGTAAAATTCACATTTATTTACGTGTAGTAGTGAGATTATATATTGAGCCTAAGCTATCGCGTCAATGAATAGAATCCAAGAGTATTTTTCTTACAGAAAAGTAAATTAACGTTACCATATGACCATATGATTTAATGACGTTACCATATGATTTAATGACGAACTTGTTATCTCAGGTGGATAATCGATAGAAATTTTATTGGTTGAAACATTTGTGCATTGATTTAGGCTGGTTTCATTGTAGGAGGTTGAGATTTGAAGTTTTTTGAAAGATTACGCTGCTTACATTTAGGACATTGCGGCTTGTAAGTATTTTTAGCCCCACATCCGTAACAAAAGATAGTCCGTTCGTATAAGCAATCCTCCCATAAATGTCCTGGTTTGTCGCAGTTCCAGCAACATGGTAACGAGGTTGAGGTATTCACAGCATTAATAAATAAATCAGTTGGTTCAGAATCATTTTTCGCCAAATCTAAATCAATTTCACTTATATTCCTCCTGCTGATTGGAATATTAACAGTTCGATTTTGAAAATTACGTCTTACATACTCGTCTTCCAAAAAATGTTCTCTCATTTGCACTAATTTGCGCAAATGTGAAAGAGAGTGGACCGGGATATACAAAAGTTCTTGACGGATTTCTGGCCTGAGATTTCGGGTTAATATTTCAATTAATTCCATTTCAGAGAAAGCAGATGGTAGTCTATCCATAATCGCAGAAATTGATTCGTAAAAGACATCGAATTTTTCACCTGGTTTCTGTTTTCTATTCCTTACTTCCTCACGAATATCATACGAAGATTTAAAATCTCTATATTGCGCTCTTATTGCATCACAAAACTCATTCCAGTCAATATTTCCTCTTTCTTGCTTGTGATAGCGCCAAAACCAATCTCGCGCCTTACCGGTTAAGAGAATATGAAGGTTGTTGCATATAATTCCAAAATCTCCTCCAAAATTATCATTGGTCAATGACGGTTATCTATACAAGAATTCCTCTACGTTAAGACCAGTGCTAGCGCCATCAAATTTCAGGCCCCAATTTTGAATAATTGAAGTAATTTTTTCTGCATTTATACTTGAGAACTGAGAACTTGGCGATGTTATCCGTCTGATATTATTATTGCGGCTTAAATAATTTGAAATGCTGGGCGTATTATTATGAGCGTTTGGAGTTCGAGCTTCATTATTTCTAGACGCAGTGGGATTTCCATTTACCTGATTTCTTGATTGATAACTTGCGCTAGGGCGTGTATTACTATTTGAATTTGATTGTGGGTTTCTAAGTACTCTTTGAATTCCAGATTCAATTAATTGATTTACTGAACTCTGATTCATTGCAGGCAAATTATTGGACAATAAAATATCTCTAGGTTCATTAGTCAAATTTAGATTCCGTACAGCTTGGTTCACCTTTTCCTCAATAATTCTAGCAATAATATCATAGTTAATTACATTTGGTAAAAAATTCTGGGACAAATCTTCAGAAGTAACTTGGTCATTGCTGGTTTGTAGTGTAGGTTCAGGGTTTTGATTCGTTACAATCTGATCATCAACAGAATCATTAAATTGTGCCAAAGAATTAGAAGATTCTTGAAAAATATTTCTACTCGCATTTCTAGTCTGATAGTTTTTCGAAAATCCTCCACGCGATTTAGCTTTCTGCTTAGGAGCGTTCTGCTTAATAGGAAATGAAATTTTACGAAGATCTTGCAGTTCACACGTTAATAAACAAACAGGGCATTCTTTGGCAGTGGCAAGAGAATTTTCGATACAAGGTCTGTGAAAAACATGGTTGCATCGATTTATAAACATACACGGGATCTTTTCGTCCATTTTCTCCGTACAAACCTGACAAAGTGATTCAGAACATATTGAAGGGACATTCTGCTGCGTAGGCGATTGGGTAGCAAAAGATACCGAAGATAAGGGGGGTGATCGCGGAAATTCCAATATAGAATAATAAAAGAAATAGAGAACTCGGTTCGAAATCTATTAACTACAAAAGGTAACAAACTATTTTCCCTCGAATTGGGTATAAAGGAATGAAAAATAAAAGTTTGGAAGTCAATATAGAAGAACTTAAATTCCTAACAAACTTATCCGAACAAAAATCCAAAGATTATTGTATCCGAAAAATTCTATGAATAAAATTAAAACTAGAACAACAAGAAAAGATATGAAAGAGTCTAATAACTACCTATTATCGAAAAAAAATCAAATCATTATTTTAAGTTTTCTGTATGAAATATTTGCAAAGGGTTAAAAGAAAAAAGTCCACAGTGATCAATATAGACAACAAGACCGGGCTATGGAATATTTTTAAGTGAAATGGTATATATCGCATGATAGTCTCAAGTAAAGATAAATCGCAAGCGGATGCTATCCCGCAGTCAGCAAGACACCATTTTCCATTCTTCCAACTATAAATCGAAACTTGATTTTAGCAATTAAAATATAACATTCTCCTTAAAAAATACTTAATCAGCGAAAACTAGAGGTCAATGAAACATGAAACAAAAGTAGGAATAATCCATGCAGAGGTCATCGGTTAGGTTATTCGAACTCTTAAACCTCAAATACCTAAAATTCCATTATGACGTGCACAGATCTTCGCAAGCAAAGTTCATAATTTAATTGCCGCCAGAAATGCTAACTGTTACTGAAATCTAATAAAATATTTAGTAGTCTATTGTTCGGAACCGAAAATACTCAAGATGTTAATCAATTTTCACAAGGTGTTATTCGCAAAAGATGCTCTCGATTAAAGTATTTTCGCCCCACGTTGGGCGCCATTTTGTAATATGTAACGTAAAGGTTAAAAAAGTAAATGTTTGCACTGTACCGACACTGTGTAATAAAAGAGCAAGAAGCGTTCAGTAGACAAATGGACAACGAACGACACTGAACGAACGAAACAAAACTAGAGTGTCATCGCTGAAGGTCAAGATTAGATAGAGTCGATGGGAGCCTATGATGTGCTAGCAAACAGTCGGGTGGGGGGTTCGTGACTCACCTATTCCTGCCTCTGTTTCATTACATAATTTATTATAAAGACTCCCGAAAGTCAATTAATATATTCTCTACGTAAGTGTTAAGTGGACCAAAATAGCTTAGTTTCAAAACATTAAAAATAACCCCTACTAAGCTATAACATGTATATTGAAAAGCAAAGATACTGATCACCTGGATCACTTAAAAATAGTTTTCCGGATGTATTGGAAAACCGTGTCTCTATACCCGCCCTAACCATGATTCTACTGACACTAATATTCCCGAAGAATCCCACATTCTATCACCCTATCGCATTATTCCATACAGAAAACTAAAAAAATTCCTTCACCAATTCATTTTAATTATCTAATTCATTTATTTCAATAAGACATATTCTTAAAATTAAAAGACATTCTAATATTATTAACAGCCGTCACAAAGAATATGAGATTTCGATAATTTAAGCATTTAAATGAATAACTGTTAAAGTAGATTTACAAAAAAAAACTGCTATTTTTTCACGCTATTTTCTACTTTACCAACTATAATGAATTCAAACGTGTTGATCTAATTTAAATACAATATATAAATTCAAAATTAACGGTTTTCCCAGTGAAATGTACTAAAAATTATTATTTTAAATTTTACTTAGATGTTAATTTTAGTGTTGTACGAAAAAAAAAGAAGAACAGGATACAAAAAAAAAAACAACTTAAACATATGTTTCTTTTTCTTCTTCTTCTTTAATATTAAATAAATTTCATAAACATAATTAAAAATATTTTACTTAAAGAGAAGAAAAACAATGCAAAAGCCAAAAAGTGATTTTCTTAACAAAATAATAAATAACCGTGATTGTGACCGTGGCAATATTTCGCATAATTTTTATAATTGCGATTATCGAAAGTTTACGATATTTGAATAAAATGTTAATAATAATTTTCCGATCTATTTTGTTTCATTCAATAATCAAGTTGAAAATTAGGTTGTTTTGACTTATTCGCTCAATTTATAGGTACAACCAATGAATATAATCCAAAATATGCTCAATTTGGTCACATGGTAACGTTAATTTACTTTTCTGTAAGAAAAATACTCTTGGATTCTATTCATTGACGCGATAGCTTAGGCTCAATATATAATCTCACTACTACACGTAAATGAATGTGAATTTTACTCACCAATTATACTGCTGGACGATGAGGCCTCCTCGTACAGGGTTATTGGGTTTAAGTGTTGCTAGTTCAAGATAATTTAATTATAATATTCTTACATATGCCTTTCGATAATTATGTTCAACTGTATTAAAGATTTTGGTGCCACTTATTCCAATATTTAAATCGAAGCTTTATAAAATCACTTAATGCTTGATATAAATCCTTTCTCTTTACTATTATTGAGAAGTATTACCCTATTAACAAATTAAAATTAAATTTAAATTTAGTTCAAATTTTCTAAATACATAAAATCTCTAATATTAAATACAAATACGTTCCTCCAGGTAATTATGAGTTGCTCTTCCTTCCAATGGATTTGTAGGCGCAAAAGGTGACAGGAAATTTGCCTAAGATGAAAATTCAGTAGAGTAACAATTGTACGTATTGCCGAGAAGTCCTAGTCAGGTGAGGTGGAAGTGCCTTTTGTGGTCTATGAAGCTCAGGTAGTCTTGTCCATGGAGCACAAGTATAGGCCTCTAACGGAATTGTCCGCGATCCGGAAATTTGGGTGGCAAGCGCATGGAAAATTGGGTGCAATTTGTGCAAAATCCGAGTCACCGCTCGAGAGGATGCACTCAACTTGGCAAAAACTGCTTGTAAAATCTTTTATGCTTCTATGTGAATCAGCATGCTCACAATAAACTTATATAACTTATAAAACTTTTTAAAACAAATAAAAATTCACCGACTTAACTTTCGGTACGTGTGGCCTCTACGAAGGTGTTTAAGTAAAAGAGGAAGTAGAATTCGGCAGCATATGCCACTTTAACTTTCTTTAAATCTTTCGTGGCCTAGAAACTTCTTAAAAATGACATTTTCTTCTATTGACGCCATTTAAAGTTACACAAAGTAATAGATTAGCCTAATCATATGGCATCACTGACCGACCGAATATTTTATTCCTAATCAATAAAAATCAAATTTACTTTCATTCTAACACCAGATTCGAAATAAAATTTAAATCAATACATCCTCCTATTCTTTTCCCATATGTCCAGTAATCGCCACACTGTGGTAGAAACAAAAGGTTTTTATCAACATTCTTCAAATCAGAAAGTCCACTGGAGTTGCAACATGTTTATTATTATTAAAATCGAACAGTATGATCATAAGCGTTCTGTGTTTACCAACATACAATACTCAGCAACATCTTAATATATGCTGCATATCAGCCAACATGTTCGTATACATTATATGCCTGTATAGAAGTTAAGTTCCACACAGCAACCCACATGGTAATAACAGGTATACTTATTTCCAATGAGAGCAAACATATGTTCCAAATTTACAACATTCTTGAACTAACAATGTAGGTATGGGAAAAAGTAATTTCTATTGAAACTAATAAGAAAATATAATAAATATTTATGAATCAGTAAAATGTTCATCACAATTTCCGTCATTTGTAAAACAATTTAAAGCTAATTTGCTTCTGTAAACACTTTTTTTCCAATTATAATATAAGTCTACATTCACTGTATAACTAAATGTTGTTACCAAATTAAAAATTCCTAAAAAGAAAATGCACCACATATTTGTGTATTAGATTGTGTCAAGGTTGAGACATTTCCGGAGCTTTGCGAACTATAGGCAATTAGATATAAAAGTAGGCTGCTTTGCCTACGTCGATATAGTTATCGTATTGATGTCATAAAGTAAAGTCGTGCTTAGACGTAAATAAAAGTGTTATATAAATAAATATTAAGTGCAAGATAAATAAGATGCTGTATTAGGATAAAAGAGTAATTGTGTAAAAAGTTTACAAATTAAAAGAACTGCATAAGAGAAAAAATTCGTTCCGTTATTTTATTTTATGCAATTTAAAATAACTCAACCGTTTTAAAAAGGTTAAATTTTATGAATTAATATTGTGATAACAGATTAGAGCGTTTTTATTTGAAGCTTAACAACTTTGCTTTGTTTATTGAGACGGCCTCCGGTTAACAATTGAGTTGTATTAATCAATAAATTTCTACTGATTTAATTTTATTTGTATCAATTTCGACTCTGTATTAAATTTCCACGTCAAACGTCGATCATGAAGTATACCAAGGTATTTAACATGCATGTTTTATGTTATGGTCGGGATTCGCTACGAAAGTGAAGGATCACATGTTGGGGTTAAATTATAAATGAAAGAGTGAATTACGAAAAAATTTTGTCGTGCGAATATGCTATAAGACTAATCTAAATATTAAGAAAGAATGCTACATTAAGCTAAACAAATATAGCTTTCAACACTTATAATGTTTTTTAAAAATCAGATGGTTTTATTCTAGAGACTTTTTTTTGACAAATCAGAGCCTCTTTAGCGAGGAACTCAATGTAGATATAAAATTAATGTATAAAATATCTTTTTTTATTATAATCAAAAAACTATATTTTTTCGAACGAAATAAATATTATGGCATACAAACTAATATTATTACAATTTTTTTAAGTGGGATATAATATATACGAGGGCGGATTGATATTGAAGCTACCTAAGTAGGAAAAAAAACAATTTTTTTTTTCAAAAACCATTCATTTCTCAACATAGCCTCCTTTTAGCTCAATACACTTAGTAAGACGATTTTCCAACTTTTTTATACCATCTGAATTATACGATTTTGGGAACTCCTCAAAATACGCATTAGTTTCGGTAATCACTTCTTCGTTTGAGATGAATCTTTTTCCTGCGAGCCACTTTTTCAAGTTTGGAAACAGGAAAAAGTCACTAGGGGCTAAATCTAGACTACAAGGTGGATGATCAACCAATTCGAAGTGGATTTCTCGTAGTTTTATTATCGTATATAATGCTGTGAACTGGTGCATTCTCTTGAAGAAAGAGCACTTTTTTCTTGTTTAAATGTGGTCGTTTTTCCTTGATTGCTTTAACCAATTGATCCAATAATGCACGATAATACTGTCCTATGATTGTGGATCCCTTTTCAAGATAATCGATGAGCAATATTCCGTGTGCATCCCAAAATACAGTGGCCATAACCTTGTCAGCCGATTTCGCTGTCTTCGCCTTCTTCGGAGCACTTCCACCAGCTTCCACCCATTGCTTCGATTGATTTTTGGTTTCAGGTGTGTAGTGGTGGACCCACGTTTCATCAACAGTTATTAATCTACGCCAAAAATCAGCAGGATTATGCTTCATCATGTCTAAACACCGCTGTGAAGTGATCTGTCGAACTCGTTTTTGTTCAACACTGAGCAAACGCGGCACCCATCTTGCCGATAGTTTTTTTCATATGCAAATGTTCATGCAAAATGTTGAACACATGTTCATATAATATGTTTACCATTTCAATCTCACGTATTTTGACCCGGCGATCATTCATAACGATATCGAGGATTTTCTTGATATTTTCTTCAGTAACCACCTCTTTTGGCCTTCCTGTTAATGGTATTGTTGCAGTGCTTGTTCGACCCGTTTAAATTCAGCAATCCAATATTTTACCATATAATCTGACAGAACAGATTCGCTGTAATGTTTATTAAGCTTTTCTTTTGTCTCTTTCGCCGTTTTGCCTTTCAAATAATAGTGTTTAATCACTACACGAAATTCACTTTTTTCCATTTTCCAATAACACAAAAGTTGCTTACTTCAAACGACTACAACAAATAGACTAATCGATGCATTTGGCTAAAGTTTTAACAGCTGACGTTTGACAGATCGCAATTTCTAAGAAAGAAAAAGTTTTTGTGTTTGTGCCGCCATCTAGCGCTAGGTAGCTTCAATGTCAATCCGCCCTCGTATTTATTACGCAAAATTGGATATATTGACTTCACTCAATCGCCTTGGCATAGGTTCGACGGGATTTCGTAGCGTTCAGAGCGGTATATTTGCACATTTTTCAAGAATACACGTTCTTAAGCGCGTTGTGATAGAGTGGACCAAACACTCTCTTTGTAGGAATAATAGCCGACCATTCGAACACATCAATGTTTTTATCCAAGAAAGAATTTTTAATTGCATGGAAATTGTGGACTGCTGCGTTATCTATCCTGTTGGAAAGTAATGGAATTTTCACGACAATTTCTGCAGCGCGATAATTTGTGGTGTTAAATTTAGATGGTCCCAAATGTCTTTAAAAATATTGGACAAATATTCAGAGATTGTCTCTTATGATATCGAATGCTCTTTGCTATAATGGACTTAAGCCTATAGAAAGAATGCAAGGTTATACGTTGACAATGTTTTAATTGACTGCTCGTGAGAATTTAATAAGAAAAAATAAAGGTTCTGAGCGTTTTTTTTTTTTCTTTTTAATTAAACCATCACAGAGAGAGACCATATTTCAGACACAAATTTACAAAAGCTCTAAAACTCTCTTTATCATGTCATTCTTAAGCCATAATGTATTGTTTATAAAATCATATTGTTTTCATATCAAATGTAAAAGATTGTAAATAATGCTCTAATTGAACCCTAATATAAAATCTTTTTTACGTAAATGTATGACTGCAAAGAATCCTTAATTGGAAAACTACATAGAAAGGATTAAAAACGGCACTTAAAAAATCAAAAGCAATATATTAAAAATAAATAAAAATTGAATTATTCTCCCACTTTATTTTTCAACATTTCAGATATGACAAAAAATATATCGCGCATTTATTGCAACAGTATCATAACTCAAAAAACGTGATTTTTTTAGTTAAGTATTTTAAGATATGCGGTATGTTGTGATGCTTATGGTGTGAAAAATTCTTTGCGATTCGTATGAAATTATGAGCACAGCAGCAAAGTGTTTATTCCCATTTCAATGTTAAGTAATGGGAAATTGAAATTTAAAATAGCTCACCTGAAAAATATCTTTTTTTTTTAATTATGACACTGTTACAATAAATGAGCGATATATATATCGTCATATCAAATCCAAAAAGACCTAAGTTACATTATAAAAATTTTAAAGGAGAAGTAAAAAACTTTTCAAAGTGTAAAGTAAACCGTTTAGGTTAAGCTTAGAAGATTGTTGATAAGAACGCTGTTTCCAATTGTAGAAGAGTAAAAAGTGGTTGGAACATGTATTTTGCAATTTAGGGCTTTTGGGATTTCACATGACGATATGCACTATTTTATTTATATTTCATATATATTATTTAAGTTATTTACTTTATTGTAGAATATTTCTTTACTTGCAATTTTCTTTTCTCCTTTTATAAAAAACAAAGAAAATAAAACCTTAATTAAAAATTCGTTTTCAGAGTACATTTAACCAAAATTACCTGTTTTTTTAAAAGAATTTTTAACTTAACAAATTATTAAGAACACCCACCACATAATACCGTACACAATTGCACTCAGATAACAATATAAGCCAAAGTGTTAAAGAGGGTAAATGTGTATATCCATGTGTGTGCTGTTAAGGGTTTCTTCTTTTTAAACATTTTTACCTCCTTTTAATTAAAAATTTTAACAGTAGTTTAACAGAACAATATATGAGTGTAAGGAATATTTGTTTTTTTTCTGTATTTTTGTTCAAAGTTTTGCCTCAAGAAATTTGAATGTGAAAAAAGATAGTTCTTTAACAAAAATAAATAAATAAATAAATAAATAAATAAATAAATAAGCAAAAAATAAAAAAATTCAATTCTTTGGCTTTTCTGTGGATTCCATTCTATTACTTACTTTCGTCCTGTAGTTTTGGGTTTTCACAGAGAGTGAACAACTAATCTTCATTCTCCAACATGGTTTGATTTTTTCCATAAAATTTGCCGAAAGAAAAGAATAGCCATTATGGTTTTAGCTACATCTTCCCTAAATAATTGTATGTGGACAAAAATCATCATCTGTCTAGCCTATCTCATCTATATATTCCTATCTCATTTTGTTTAATTTTACATATTTCGAGATTTTTGTTGAAATTACTAGAAAAAGGACAAATAATTCCGTCCTATTTTTTGTGTGATTAAAGCAATTTTTTTACAATAATTATCGCTCATCTTCTTCCATATTGGCTTCTATTATTTTAACAACTAGGTTTGTAAAATTTTACTTGAGCTGAGATGATAGTGTTTGTTATCAAATTTTTCACATTTTTATGCGTTCTACAATACTAAAATGAACGTTAGTGCAAAAAGGCTGTTAAGAAGAAGAAGTTAATCTGCGTTTTATTATTCGCAGTAATGCAAAACTGTAGATACTTGTACAGAGTGTCCGCTGGGAAGGTATACTACTTTCTTTTGCCGCCATTTTGGTAAACATTAGGTTTGACAGTTCATATTTGGCAGTCGTGAAGTAAAGACGTAGCAAATTATTACGGAAAAATATTCGGTAAATCAACGTGTTTTAATCGTTAAAACATTTAATCAAATTCTAGCATAGATTTTCATGAAAAAATCATAATGAGTGACGAGGCACATTTTCCTTTACTCGTAAATGGATATGTGAATAAACAGAATAGTCGGTTCTGGGCAATGGAAAATCCTCAAATTATTCATCAGTCACCTTTGATCTATTAAAAGTGACAGTCTGGTGTGCAAATTGGTCAGGAGGAATCATTGGACCTTACTTGTTTGAAACCGAAAACGGCCTAATGGTAAATGTCAATGGGAAGCGATGTCTTGATATGATTGAAAACTTTTTAACGCCACATCTGCATGTTTTGGGCTTGACTAACATATAGTTTCAACAAGACGGTGCCATATCGCATACAGCCAGGATTACAATGGAATTATGAATGAAATTATTTCAACGAATGGTGATGTTGATTGGCCTCCACGTTCGCCTGATTTGACTGCTCCGGACTTCTTTTTGTGGGGCTATCCGAAAAGCAAGGTTTATGCAAACAAACCAGAAACGCTGGGGATACTCAAACAAAACATTCGTGACGAAATTAATGAAATACCACGCGAAATGTGTGAGATTGCATATGTGAGGCTAACAGAGGCGGGCATTTATCTGATATTGTATTCCATACATAATTGCTTACATTAAATAAAACATTTATCAATATAAGATCCATTCTCTTTCATATAATCAAAAACTATAAACAAACAAAGTAGTATAACTTCCCGGCGGACACCCTGTACTGTTAAAGTATTGGTGACCAAACATGTACGAGTGAGTAAAGTTAAAAATAAAACGATTCCCATTCACAACATATTCAAAGCCAGCGCAACTTAAATAACTTCAAGTAGGAGTTGTATTGCTGGGTATGGGTTTATTTCTATTCGAATATACTGAGAGTATACTTAGAGAGTATAAATACAAAATAACACCTTTTGAAACCGCTGTGATACCGTTAATAAAAGTGTTTTATATTTGATATTTTAGAAATGCTAATATGACTTATATATGAAGCATGTGGACTATTTTCAAAACATTTTCAACGGGTTTTATTTCAAAAATAAATACTTGTATTGTATTTAGGATAATTATTAAAATACTTCAACAATGTTCAGCCAAAGTGGTTTTTTAGGGATTATGCTGAATTTTGATCAAATTTACAAATTAAGGCAAACTTTATTTCGTATTGAATTTATTAAAAAACTTATATGTTTGATTTTTATATGATTTAAAATATATATTTACTTATATTAATGCTAAGCTATAAAAACAAAGAACATTTCTTCTAATTAGGAAGAGATCTCTGGTATACTATATTTTACCAAACATTTTTTTATACAAGGAATTTAAAAACATAATACTGTCTATTGTTTTTGGTTCCAAGCGATTTTTTTTAGGTGATAATATTTCCAGCTAAGACAAAAAACACTCTCGGATGTTGCGCTACTAGCAGGAATAGGCAATACTTACATAACTAGTTATGATTATTTGTGATATTTGATAGAATTGTTTTTCCACCATAACATTACGTCGAAATCGTCAGTAGTCCCCACGTTTTCATTGAAGTAATACTCGACTTCATCTCTTTCTCTTTTAAGTGTGGCAACTGGCGTGTTTATTAGACTTGGACAGAATAAAATTAAATTTGAAATAGTTGGCTCTGGAGAAGATGGCTGGAAAAATTTTGGTAAAGTACTTATCGGGGACCCAAATTTTGCTGACGTGTAGTGTGTGTCGTTAATAAGTGGTTGTATGTTGGTGTTGACTGACACGTGTGAGAAAATTCTGTCAAAACTTGAGTATGATTTTCGCTTAGTTTTTTGATGCAAAATTCTTTTATATAAACAACGCTGCTTTATGTAAAATAGTTGAATTTGAACTTCATTTCTTCCAGTGCGATATTATTTTAATCCTTAGAGCCGCGATTCCAGCTTCTTCATTATTTTAAACAGGGCAAACCATTTAAATTTTATTAAGGGATGGAATAATGAAACATAATGTAGGAGATACACTCGCTTGAAGTTTTCTGCATATTTCTACTAAACCTTCGAAGACAGAATAATTAAAATTAAACATACTTCGCCTTAAAACATTATCCTCAAGAATATCGTTGATATTTGCGTTATTTTTAAAAACTGTCACAAATATTGCGAAATTCGAATTCCACCTTATAGGACAATTGCTCTTCGGAGTTGTTTCCAGCATGTGCTGCTTTTGGCCTTATTAAAGTACTTTATTATTTTTTTTGTAAGCATTTGTAATCCCATTTAGTTCATTTTTATATTCAAAACATCGGTTAGGACCTTAGAAAAAAGAACAGTTTAATCTTATGAAGTCTCTTAGTGCACTTAAAATATCACTTCCGCGATCAGTTACGAACACCATATTTAATATATCAGTCACATCGAAATTTTCAAAAAGCTGCTTATTTTTTCGTTTATGTCAACTGCTGTTTTTTTTTTTTTCGTTACTCCTCTTAGGAGCATATGGATTCCACAAAGCATTTCCATCTAACACGGTTTACAGCTGTTGACTTTGCCTCTTGCCATGTTAGGTTGTTCTGTCTCAGTTCTTGGATAATTGTGCGTCTCCAGGTGTTTTTTAGTCGACCACGATTTTTTAAGCATTGAGAATTCCACTCGAGTTGCATTCTAGTGATACTTTCTGGACTTTTTCGGATGGTGTGACCGATCCATCCACACTTTCTTTTCCTTATCTGTTTCAGTATGGGTTCCTCATTAGTCATGCTCCACAGTTATGTATTACTTATGGTGTTAATGAATACCTTGAGTTTCTGTGTGATGTTATTTGATACAAGCCAGGCTTCATTGCCATACAGAAATAACGAATATTCTGAGCTTAGTTCGTTTGGATATATGTGCGCTTCTCCATACTGACTGCAGTTGTCCAAATGCCGCTCTCGCTTTGTTATCTACGTCTGTTTCTGCGCCACCGTTTGCACTCATTGTACTTCCTAGATAGCAGGAGCTATCTATATACTCGACTGGCTGACCTTGTAGCATGATGTTTACCGTGCTCGTATTGTTTATTCTGATGGCCTTCGATTTCTTGATGTTTATCTCAAGCCCAACGCTACGAGCCAATCTTTCCAGGTCCTCCAGTTTCGACTGCATATTGGAAGTCTTATGCGAGTGTAGACAAATGTTATCCGAATAGTCCATGTCTTAGAGTTGGAGTGAGAGACTCCATGTGATCCCTCTTCTTTACGAAGAAGAGACTTTGCTCAATATGTAATCCAGCACAATGGTGAATAGCTGAGTTGATAGTGGGCATTCTTGTTTAACTCCAGCATTGGTGTGGAATGGTTGGCTGGTGTTTCCGTTGTGAAGAACTCAAAGTTCTGCATCCTCATACATCGCTGTAATTATTCGAATTATCTTTTGGGGTACTCCTTTAGTTTTTAGTGCTTACCATATAGCCGTTCGCCTGATGGTATCAAACGCTTTCTTAAAATCGACGAATAGTAGATACATGGGGTACGCCATCCTATGGACTGTTCAATGATTATTCGTAAAGTGTTGGTCTGATCTGCGAAGCTTTCATTCGGTCTGAAGCCAGCTTGTTTGTCTCGCAGAATGTTGTTTATTCTGCTCTGAAGCCTCCTCTGTATTATGACTGCAAGTATTTTATATATGGTGTTAAGTAGAGTAATTCCTCTTCAATTTTTATAGTCTTTTAAGTCGCCACTTTTTGGTATGTTCTCAACTATTTCGCTCAGTAGTGTTCGTGACTTTACTAATTTCATTGAAATATTCTCTCCATCTTTGTGTTTGTGCATCATTGTTCGTTATTAGTGTACCATTTTTATCAGCAACGGCTTGGTTCCTATTACACTATTGATTAGTGAGATATTTGGTGTACTGTCATGAGGCTGTGAATGAACGCACTTAGGATTGATTAAATTTGATGTTTAATTCTTTATAAATTTAAAAATCTTTCGGCTTTCCAGTTAGCACATTGTATACTCATTCAATTATTTTCTTTAAAATTTCGTCACAGTTATTTATTATTAAAATTTGCAAAAGTGTACACACTTCAAAAGTGCTAATAAAACCGTGAAAACTCGGATTGCCTTCTTATTTACTGTCTAATTTTGGGGATTTCCCACATTTGTATTGCCACATATTTTTGTAGAAAATTTTTTGTTTTTAATCTTCCATGAACATAAGTATTGTATTTGAAAATTTTTGGAAATTTGTCATAAGTGAAAGATCGTAAATATTTTTATTAAGTGTTTGTTTTGCCTTTGAACATATATTTTATGTTTATCCATGAAATAGAAAAAAAAAGATTTTTTTTTTTAATATTTTATAGCAGGTAGTGTTCCTTAGTGGGTTGTCCCTAAAAAATAGAAAACAAAACATTGCAATGGTAATTAAACAATGCAATAAGAAATGCAACAACCCTTTGATTTTTCTATGTTGAAGTATCAGGATTTACTTTTAAAATGATTTTTTAATTGCTATTAAAAAAATTCTAGGTATTTGCTTAGTGTTTAAAATACAATTTTTTATGTCTTGGTTTGTTTCTTCTCTCAAAAAATAAAAAATAAAATAAAATAAAATAAATAAATAAATCTTGATGTAAAAGAGCATACCATTTCTTTTATTCATCCATACACACATATCATATGAATACTTTTTATACACATGAGTACTTGATGTACTCTAAATATTTTTCCAATAATATATATATTTTTTTTAATATTTTTTTTTTCATACTTCGAATGCATGAGGTATAGCGAACAACATGGATACAAACATATTATTTAGGTTATATAATATGATTTTGTACAGATATCTTTGCTATAAGTATTATATCTGTATATTGTTAACACCCAAAAATATAGATAAGTACCTAAGTATACTTTGTCTTTAAGTACTTATTGTCATTCTCTGGTTACCAGTCGGAAGGTATGTCTTGTTACTTGTGTTGGTTCGCATAACTTTTATTTTGTAAATGACTCATTGCAAACACGTTTTGTGTGATTTTAATTGAACAAAGTCTCGCTTCGCCGGCATGTTATATCCGTAAATCACGAGATAGCCCTTTCAGGTTTGGATTGAGTCCCCTGGTTATACATTTTGGCAAATGATTTGCTCGTTGTAATACCCAGTCGAGGATGATCAGCAGTGGAAAGGTCGAAGCATCCTTGTCCAACACCAGCATTGATAGGGATTGATCGACCGACGTTGTCTTTTTTGTACAGTACTTCAATTAAGCCAATAAATGTCGCATTAGTTCCTCTACAGGCCAACACGATCGAAATGACCGAGTGTATAACGGTATAAAAGCATTTTTTAAATTTGAAAATAACAGTTCGTTATTTTTGAAGCAAACTATCTACTACGAGGGTTGGACGAAGGCTTTGAGCTAATATACAAGCAAATATAACGTAGGGGTTATAAATGGGAGAGAGATAGAAAAGATATCGCGTTACAGTTAATTCTTTTCTATGGTAAGTACATAGGTCATATTTACCTTTAGAGCGGGTGTCCAAAATCATAAATAAAAGGGTGAGAAGTATATTTCATTTAAACCTTATAATATTTATTTATTTAGTTAAGCATATTTTTGTAAGTATATTGTTATTATTACACGTGAGTATATTTACTTAATTATATAAAATAGTTATTTAATTTTATTTAGATTTTTATTAATTATACATTTTAACATAAGGTAAGTATTTAAAGTGTATTTAGTTTATAAAATAAAATTATATTTTTTGTTAATCAGCACATACATATGTATATACAAAGTAATAGATATTATCACAGCACTTTTAAGCAACTTTATTTAAAGTTGACAAGACGACAGTTAAGACACAAGTAAGTATCGATCATAAATAAATTAAATATCAAGGAGTAATAAAGTTCCAATATACAGTACACTAAATTTCCAGCATGCATATAAGGATGGTAAATTTAACGTTTATTTTTCCCTAAATTTACAAAAAACGTTTATATAAAAAAATTAATGTCTAAAGTGCAATTTTGGAAAAAATTAATAAATTAAAGGTAAAGTGGTAAGCGTAACTCGAAATGCTTAGCAGTGATGCTATTTCTGTGTCACAAATATCACCTTTATAGATGAATCCATGCGTTTTCATTGCATAGCTTGAGACTAAGAGTCTCAGAGGGACTTTTATTTAAAATTTGGACGATGATTTAATTGGCTATGTTAATAACGCATATTCTACTTCAATATTTGCACTGTATCAGGTCAAACATTTTCGGTATATTTCTGATCACTCACTTCTTCAGTTTATTTAATAACTGATTCTATTGCCCACGTACCTATATGATGTAATGTTTTTTAGATTATTGATGGCCTCGGTCATTTCTAACGTATATAGCGAATCCGTCGATATATTCTCTGTAGCAGATTAGGTTATGCAGTCACAGATATTTTGTCCATTCGTTTAGCTTCGTGGAGCTTCACTTAGGCCAACAACGGAAAACCTTTGGCTATTCCTAGTTAAAATGTAGTATAAAAGAGTAAAATATTCGTAAAATACATGCCACTTACTACATATCAACTCTAATTGTGAAAATACTATGATTTGAACTGCAAAGTTTAGCTAAGTCAATTTTTATATTAACATGACCTATTTTTGATTATAGAAGAAATATGTGATTGATCTTTCTTGAGTAGCCTTTTTGGAGATTGATTGATAGGTCTTAAAATACTTTACCTTTTTCAGGTAGCACTAAATGCCTTGATGGGCATACTGTAAGACCTAGGCATATTAGTGACTGCTAGACGACCTTTAGTTAACTGCGGAACAAATATGTGGTCAGTTCACTGCAATATCAACGAAGACAAATTGACTAGATAGAGTTTGGCGATCATGGCCTGTAGAACAGTTGCCGATGATGTAAGGACAACAAGCTAGACAAATCAGTAACTTAACTACTGCCGGAATAAAGCATAAAAAGAGTTAAGAGTTTCATTGGCGACATTGCTCCTTAGGGTTAGGAACCTTCCCATTGGACATTGGTGGTACACCGGACTCCTCAACGATATGTAAAGGCGAGGATGAACTAGAGGCAGTCAAGCATATTGTCTGCGACTGACTGAGACTACAACACCTGCGATATAGACCGTTAGTTAATTGATTTTAAAATAGACTTAGCGACGTACTAGGCTATAGTCTGGGTAACATGATTGAGTTTATCAAGAGGATTGATTGGCTACGAGAGAGTGGAGCGTTATAGTGATAACACTCGAACTGAATTTTTCTAAGGAGATTTAAAAGACTTTCACAATAGACGAGATGTAATCTCCGGTTGAAGACGCAATTTATCAGCATGTCACTTCCTTTTTTGATTTTTAGTCTACGTCTGCTTCCTAACCTAATCAAGCTAGGATGTAAGCCTTTATTATCTTTGAAAGCTGATTTAACTATTTCTCAGTAAACACAACATTATTTTCCTTTTCTCAATTTCTATGTAAACAATTAAACTTTTTCTTTTTCAGAGATTATGTACATACACCCCGGTGTCGAGCATTATAGTGAGTCATAGTGACAAACGAGGACAGCAGTAAATCAGCGATGACTGACGATGAATTTTCTTTGGTGTCATACGTATATTAGTGTATCGTCACAAAAATATCATTGAGAATCATTAGTGATTTATTCGTTAACGGCGAAGTGTAGAATACAAAATCCAGCATCGTTCAGCATGCACTCGTTTCATAATAATGTTGGTACATTTCAGCTTTTTTAGACAGACAAAGCTCCCTTAATATTTTTCATTGTCACAAGGATTCATTAATGAAATTTTCATTTGCGATAATTTGATACAAATATCCAGTTGATACTGATTTTGTGACTATGATTCATCGAAAAAATATCATAGTGACAATGTCTCTCATGTAAGCCACCGAACATACTCGTATCTGAATTTTTGTTTTTTTATTATTATGATAATTATTCTACTCTCATTATATTCTTCCTTCTTTATCTGAAGTTGAGTGTGGATCTTTAATTCAAAAGTCAATGAGGATTCAGCACATAGTTAAAAACAACCATGACTTAAAGAGAGATCTTAGTAATTTGGTGTCTTAAAACAAGATCTTCAAAGAAGATTGCTTAAAATGTGAACAAATTCCTATTACCATTTAGTCATGGTCATAAATCTTTATAATTGATTTTTATTCCGTATAATTTCATTAGGGTTGGTGGGTGGGTTAAATTGGGTTCTATATATTATATTTAAAGGTTTTCGTAATTTATTTGCAACAAATATAATTACAATTTGCGTACGGCAAGTAAAAATTAGCTCAAAAAAGATAATAAATTAACAAATTCATCCAAATATAAATTTATTAAATCAGTGCTTACATATTTTCCCACCTCTGAGCCAATTTCCGAATCCCGTCTCAGAAAAACTTCTCGTAATTTGAGGCGATCCACTTTGAAGCTGATTTTATAGTTTTTCAAAAGAAGTGATTCGGTAGCATGCAAAAACATATTGTGTCCTTCAAAACAGCCAATAGATAGAAGGTGCAATGTTTAGAGAATACGGCGGGAGCGGCAATTAATAGTTTCTTATAAATGTTTGGAAACTTTTGCGACGTGACACCGAATAATGTAATCAAAAGGAAAACTTAAGCATGTCCGTCTTTATATTCCAGCCGTTTTTCTCATAATGCACGGTTTAAACGAAGTAGTTGCAGTATGCGCTGATCATCGAGTTTTAGCAGCCCATAGTACACACTGCCACTTGGATCCAAATAAGAGTGCAACATTGCATGATAAATACTAAAACAATGTGATTGTAATAACAAATAAAAAATATCGTCGACTTGAACGAAGTTTGGAGGCAGTTATAAAATCCAAAAAAAACCATCAAAACGCCCAACCATGATTTTCACCTTAGAAAACATTAAATTTACTTCCTATCATGTTTATGAAATATATTGGGTATGAGATAAGGACAACATATGGCATAACTATCACATATGGTTTGTGTCAATAATAACAAATATGGCATTTTGGAGGGTAAACATTTGTCATTATAATTTAGTGTTCGATAGACAAGAAGAGTCCTGGTCAGCCGAAAATGTTTAAAGATGAGGAACTGGAAGCATTACTCGGCGAAGATTGTTGTCAAGCCCAAGAAGAACTTGCATTATCATTTGGAGTCACACAACAAGCCAATTTCATACATTTAAAAGCAATGGGATTCATTGAAAAGGAAGGAATTTGGTCCAATTGAAGCCGAGAGACGTTGAAAGTCGATTTTGCATGTCGAAAATGATGCGTGAACGCTACAAGAAGATGCCATTTTTGCATCGTATTGCCACTCCAAGCCAAAAAGTCATAAGTATGTAAAGCCCGGCCAACCAGCCAAATTAACGCCAAGGTAGTGCTCTGTATTTGATGGGATCGGAGGCGTGGTTTGTATTATGAGCTGTTGAAATCGGGTCAGACAATCACAGAGTACCAGTGCCGAAAAAAATTTATTCGTTTAAACAGACCAATCAACGAAAAACGATCAGAATATCCAACCAGACACGATGTCATAATCTTCAATCATGACAACACTTGGCTACATGTTGCAAGACCGATCAAAAACTATTTGGAAAACACTTCTGACTACCATTTGTTTCGATCGATGCAGAACGACCTTACTGGAATACGCTTCACTTCAGAACAGGGTATCAGAATTAGCTTGATTCATTCTTTTCCTCAAAACCGGAGCAGTTCTTTTGGGGCGGAATCCATATGCTACCAGAAAGACGGAATAAAGTAGTGGCTAACGGTAGACAATACTTTGAATAATGTATCAATTCATTTTGTTATTATAATAAATGCATTTTTCAAGCAAAAAAAATCTAAATTATTAACTTGTATACGCAACAACAACAAAATACCATTATAGTGAAAACAAAGAAAAAATTAGTTTTAAAAATATTTAATCTAAATTTCATTGTCATGTTTCATTTCATGTTTTTTAAACGTTTATTTCTTTCTTGTAAAATCTTTAGTTTAATTTAATCATTAGTTTTATAGAATAATAAGCAACGAAATAGTAATTATTTTAGTAGTAGAATAAGAAATTTAATAAGAATATTAAATCCGTATACTTAATCCTCTTTACCTACTTATACTAATAAGAATACTTGTACATACATATGTATTGTATATGAGAGCCACCTGCAAATGAAATAGATTGTTGTTTGGAGTATAGGTTAAAAACACCATTCAATATACCTGTTTAAGAATTTCTACTTACAAGCTTTAGAAAGCAGGAAAAAATCTCTCGCTTACTATTCTTTTAAATAATCTGATTATAATTATCACTGATGATAGCAGATTTTAAGGAAAGTATAAGCCTGCTTTTTACAGTTGCGAAAAAAAGGAACGATAGGTTTATTGCAGTCCATTTTATTGTGATATTTTCTATTTCTGCATATTCCTCTTATTTGATATTTTTTAATAGACACCCTATGTTTCTATTCTTTCATATGATTTACGATTTGCTAAGATCACGCCTGTTTGCGAAGCAAATAAGTATGGGCACATTTATTATTGCGCCAATTCCTGAACGCTTTCTTTCTAGATTTGACTGACCTTTTACACATCGGACTTAATCAACATTTGTTTCTAGGTTTAGTCGAAAGTTTCCTGGATGAGATATAAATATCTATCCCCAGCCTTATATTTACTGCCATTTCTGCCATGATATCCACGTTTGAATCAAGGAAACAAAATTTCCAATTAAAATGCCTAAAGATATCGTTGAGCTCTGCCCAACGGACATTCTCGTAATTAAAAATAGAGCGGTCTGCAGCCGTGGGTTGAACCTCACGAAGAGCGGAGAATGCGAATGAAGCAGAAATTGTGCAATATCCGAATTTCCGAGAGGTGTAAGAACCTCAACTACGTAGTTTTCAGGGTGTGTAGTAAGGAAAAGGTCGGAGATATTGTTCTGGTGCCCATCTATACACGATATATGTGTAAGTTCATTCACTAATTGCGCAAGGTGATTGTGGGTGGCAAATAACTAAACCTGTTGGCCTTCTGGAGTTGTGCGACCTAAATGGCATAACCAAGATAGATTATGAACACTGAAACAACAATTTCACTGTTCGGATAATTCTCAAGGATACCCAATATGGAGTCGGAAAGAGAGTCGAAGCCACATATAGTAACCTCTCTTCCCGCGCTTGAGCTTCTATACAAAAACCCAAAATGCAAAAGATGTGCCCTGATTCTTAAGTGAACCCATTGACAGTTAAATTCTGCATCATACATGGAAAGTGGTTGGTGGTATTGTTACTTCATTGCGAATATATATAGCAAGACCCCTATGAAAACTATAAAGGGACAGAAGGTGATATCCAGGGATATGAAAATCCTGTGGTCCAACATTTTCAGAACGTGGGTCTTACGAATGATGTTTTCCGGCCTATAGAGACACATGTGAGCATACATGAAGAAAAAGTTCGCCCGTATCCCACGCACATTGCCGAAATCAGCCCGAAAGCATCCTGTGACTACGCAAATTGAACCAAATAAAAGAAAAATAAATAGATAAATTAACCACGAGTAAACAAAAGTCACACAACCTTCCCTTGGAAGTAGGATACTGTCAATTGATTATTTAGCAATCAGCCTTCGCTATTGAATAATCCAATTGCAGCCCCTTCAAATGGTTCGTACCTAAAAGTTTGGTAAGGGATAATTAGAAGGGCAAACACTATTAAACACTATAAAATTTTTCACTTCGAATCAAAGTGTCTTTTAATGTTTAATCTCGCCGGTATTTCATTTGATTATTGTCAAGTGTGTGTTTATTTTCTTATGTAAGTGTTAGAACAAAATCTAAACCTTCTATTCTAACCTTCTATTATACCGAATGTCATTGTACGTACACATAAGACATTACGATACATGGTTTGGTAATTTTTCAAGTTACAATAAAAAATGATAATATGGAAACTAGAGCAATTCGTTGATATTTGTCTCCGGAATCACTAGGCCGATTTCATACAAACACAAACCACCTATAGACCATCCACAAATCACCCTGAAATATTTGTTGAAATTGGTCGACCCGTTTTCGCAGTTAGTTTTGACATCAAAGTGTACACTTCTTATATATATATATATATATATATATATATATATATATATATATATATATATATATATATATATTGCTTGGCAAAAAAAAATTATGCCCCTTATAACCGAATTGAATTTTCTTTTCTGAAAAAAAACAAATGTTGTTTTCTTCTCCTTCTTTTTCTATGTTATTTAAAAAAAATTAAAATTAGAAAAGAATGCTCTGTTTATCTCTAAAAATGTTGCCATAAAAAAATTTTGGTATTTCATAATTTTGACGACTTTTTACGGCAAAGAATAAAAGAAGTGCAACGTTTTTTGTCAGAAAAGAAAACGGCGAAAGACTCACAAAATGGATTGATGAGAGCAAAAAATTAAATGAATTTCAACATAAATCCATAATGATGTAAAGGAAGATAACAAAATAAAAAGTTGCCAATCTTAGGTAAAGACCCATTATGGATTTATGTTGAAAATTATTGAATTTTTTGTTCTCATCAATCCATTGTTATTGTTTATACCCTAAAGTATCACGCTGCGAAAAAAAGCATAAGTTGCTTTATTAAAAAGATTAAGATTAATTATTATTAATATGGAGACTTCTCTCAACCAATGAGCTGCACCCGACTCTGTTTTTAAACTCATTGAAAGGGACCTACAGTTTAACGCCGGCTCCGAACGATAAATGCATTGGAGAAGTTTTCAATAGTATTTATACTCATAAGCAGTTACTAGCTAATGTTATGAGGTGATACCGCTGCCGAAAAACTTTTTTCTTTTTTTTTTAAATGGTCTGGCCTGGAATTGAACCGACGACCATCTGGTTGGTAGGCGGGTGTCTTACCCACCATAACACAGCGGCATTAAAAAGATTAATAACTCCGTCAAATTCCAATGGGTTTCTGAATCCTATGACTTATTTTATTCCTTATAAAACATAGTTTCAAAGTCAGTTCCTCTATTGCCCAAAAACAGCTCTAAATATGACAAAAGTGAAAAAAATTGATAAAAAATTTGTTTGCTTAAGAAAAGTGTACAGATTCCTCAAGTATACTTAAATGATATATATTGGGTCCGCCATCTAACGTTATTTTTTTAACTAGTGCTTATTTCGTGAACGGTAACACCTAGCTCATGTCTGATTTGACAGATAATTAGTTTTATGGACGTGTATACGCTTTTTTCGCTTCGCTAAGTGGGCCTGCGATCGACTTACAGAAGAAGCCGATTTTGCCAAAAAAAATCATCTTTTCAGATGAAGCTCATTTTAATCTTGACGGGTATGTAAACAAGCAAAATTGTCGTATTTGGGGCACAGAAAACCCGCACGCATACATTGAAAAGCCGATATACCCAAGACGAGTCACTGTATGGTGCAGATTTTGGTACAGAGGCATAATTGGCAATTTTTCTGAGAAAATGAGCAAGGAGTGGCCGTTATAGTCAATGGTGATTGTTTACGGGCCATGTTGAACGAATTTTTGTTCACAAAAATTAAAGAGGAGGATATTAGCAACATTTGGTTTCAACAGGACGGCGCTACGTGCCACATAGCCGAAGCTACACTCGATGTTTTGCGCCCTTTTTTCAAAAAAAAAAAAAAGTTATTTGGCAGACCCTTTACATCACTTCTTTTCTTTTTAAACCAGCTTGGAAACTCAAAATCGTGTAATAAGTGCATGATGGTACGAAAACCGGTGTTTTACCCGTAACTCAATATTTTGTAGATTTTTCGAAAATTTCAAAGCCTATAAAAAGTAGTATCACTTCCCAAGTTTTTTTTTTTTTTTTTTTTTTTTTTGTTGCACCGCATAATGAATCAATATGGAGACAAATGAATATATAAGGAAAGATCAAATGAGTGGCTTGGCGTTGCTAATTTTATTTTCGCAACTGTATATATTAAATAGGACATTACACAACTGATGAACGAAACTCTGCATGTGGAGTGCAGAAACAATAGACCATCAAGCAGTTAAAAGGTTTCAACAAAAATACTTTAACTATATAATAGACCAAATTACCAATAACCACAAAATTTAATCAGCGATTTACTAACTTGTAGAATTCAAATACATGTATTTGTATTATATTTGTATTCATATATATATATACATACATATATTGTATTAAGTCATGTAGTCTGTCTACTCGCTCAACTGCATTTACCTGTACAATCAAATAATAATACATTCGTGGAAAAGAACATTTGCACCAACACATATTAATGTTTAACTTCAAAACCTTAAATGCAAACGTTTCAAATTGAGATATTCCAAAAACGATGCTTAAACACCAGTAGAAACGTTCAAATATACTCAGATACTTAATAAGTAGCTGAAGGCAAACATACATACATATATAGCTATGTGTAGTTTGATTTTATTACATTTATTAAAATACATATTCTTACATTGGAATCAATAATAATTCGTACAACTTTATGAAACATAAACATTCTAATAAAGTTGGCACACGTTGTGTGTGTTCAGGTTTTTTGTTTTAATACTCAGAAAAAGTATCCAAAAGAGAAGCAACATGCTACTTTTATGGACTTATTGTATTGACCACTGTTATAATGTTTAGTGATTTTTTATGTCATGTATGACGTATACTTCATTTTTAAATTAAATATAATTTATATGCAACATTTATATTTATATATTCAAAAGAGGACTATAATTTGCGTTGTAATTAAAGTTCTCTGAAATGCGCTTTTTATGTATATTCAGTTTTTGTAGGTCCATTGGTTCGGTAGTTATTTACGTTAGAGTGAACCCTTTTGTATTGCATACGTTTTACTTGAAAACGAAAATTGTTACAGTATATAATTTTTTGTGACATAATGTATACATAGCAAGCATTCATTTTTACTTAATATTAAACGGTAACAATAGAAGTTACTTAATTTGGTGCAAGCAACGTTGTGGATAATACATTAATTTTTGTATATCTTTGGTATGGCAATAAGTAGTAGGCAATACACATCATCATTCGATATATGGGCGAAATTGAATAAGTGGGTGTGACAACTCCCATTCAAAGAAAATATTGGTTTTTGATTATCTAGAGTACGATTAGAAGGGCAGCTACTAAAATTGGTACTTTAAATTTTTCTCATGAAGAAAATATTTCATAGGTATATAACACAAATGCTCCCAGCTATGCGAAAATGGTTGCTCTACTATAGAATAAAATCCGTTGCAGTTGATGTTCCCTGAAATGCGAAAACCGATTAAGGTAAATTCAATACCAAGGTTTTTATCTATATGCGGTTATTGTAGGTGCATACATTTGCGAGTTATTGACGTTAGAATGAACACCTCTGTATTGCATAAGTTTAATCTGAAAACGAAATTTGTTACAGCATTTATACTTTGTGTGAGTTAGAAAATATTTTTAAAATAAAACTGTATATATTAAAAGCATATGTAGAAAGGTTTCATTTGGTGTGTGGCTGCACTATTTTTCAACTGGGTGGTGCCACGCCCTTACAAATTTTGTAATTATATGTCTTAAATTTATGTACTCGTATATGTTGCGAAATTAACCTTTGTATTTGGTTGCTTAAAATCGAATTGCAAAAAAATGAATATTTATTTAAAAAGTAAATATCAAAAAGCAAACTACAAAGCAACTTATTTATGAAGATTAACTTAATCAATAACACCGTTACAATTTTAATATTTTACAAGATCAATAAGTAAATGTCTGTTTTTGGAGTTCAATAATCGTTAAAGCAATTGTATATAAGTTATAGTTAGCAACAAGCTAGTGCTTAAAAACTCTGCAAGTAAGAGTCTCTTAATTTGGCACAAATAACTTTGTGGTCAATACAAATCATTTGTCAAAAATTGGGCCGAATTGAGTAGGTGGCAATAGGATCTCCCTACACAAAGTAAATATTGATTTTTGCATATCTCTGGAACGGTAATAGGGAAAAGTTCTGAATTAGGTATACATGACTTCTTAGATGGTACAAACCATCAGTTAAAAACTGTGCGGAATCTGATAAGTGAACATGGTATCTCTCACACTATTTAAATAATAATATTTATATAGGGTCCGCCAAATAATTTTTTATTTTTTTTTTTTTGAAAATGCTATAGAAAAAAACTACTGAATATTTTCTTAAATTTCTTTTTTTATTTGAAAGCACAATCCTTCCGGTTAATAATGGAAAATAATTTCATTCAAATGGCTCCCTCGGCTGGCCATGCAGTAGCCTACACGATCGGTCCAATTTTTAAGCTCATTATCGATTGTGTGCAGCTGTATTTCACCAATGGCTTCACGAATATTGTTCTTTAAAGCGTTAATTGCCTCTGGATTGTTGTCATAATACTTATCTTTGACGGTACCCTACAAATAATAGTCCAAACGGTGTCAAATCGCAGCTCCGAGGTGGCCAAACGACATCAGCTCTAGAGTGTAGCTTCAGCTGTGTGGCACGTAGCGCCGTCCTGTTGAAACCAAATGTTGCCAATATCCTTCTCTTCAATTTTTGTGAACAAAAATTCGTTCAACATGGCCCGATAATGATCGCCATTGACTGTAACAGCCACTCCTTGCTTATTTTCGAAGAAAAATGGCCCAATAATGCCTCTGGACCAAAATCCGCACCAAACAGTGACTCGTCTTGAATGTATCGGCTTTTCAATGTATGCGTGCGGGTTTTCTGTACCCCAAATGCGACAATTTTGCTTGTTTACATACCCGCCAAGATCAAAATGAGCTTCATCTGGAAAGATGTTTTTTGATTCTGCAACATTACCATAATTTTCAAAGTAATGTCGCAATATTTCCCAGCGTTGTTCAAGCGTATACACAACCATATTCGTTCAGCGGAAGGATAAAACTAATTATCTGTCAAATCAGACATGAGCAAAGTGTTACCATTCACGAAATAAGCACAAGTTGAAAAAAAACATTAAATGGCGTACCCTATACATCTTGAGAATGGTTAGAGTTGAAGTTTCTAAATTTCGTTTAAATAACTCGCAGTCAATACAAACCATCATTTATAAAAATATTGAATTTTGCATGTGTAGAGAGCGGTAACACTTAAAGCTTTCTTTATCTATTCACATCAGTCAAAAAGCATGTACAACACAAAGACTCCCAGCAACGCGCGAGGGATTACTCTAGTTTCTTATAAATTAATTGTAAATAAAAAATAAAAAAATTTAGATACTTGTCTTAATATTTTTATTATTACAGAAAGATGGCAATTATATGTGAAGCAAAATATCGCCAAGTTTCAGTGGCATACCACTATATGTCGGTCCATATTTTCAATGGCTCTGAGATATAATTGCGGTTTAATGTCGTTAATGTGCCGAACTATCTTATTCTTTTAGCTTTTGGCTTATTGACGTACACTTTTTCTTTTATATATCCCAAAGAAGGAAGTCCAACGGTGTCAAATCAAATGATCGTGGCGGCCAATTAAGATCGCCACGACATGAAATAACACAGCCATTGAATTTATCGCCCAAAAAGAAAACATTGTTTCAATGGCTGTGTGTCAAGTGCACCATCCTGTAGGAACCACGTATCATCCTTAATTTCTGGCTACAAGAAGTTCGTTATCATCTCGCGATAGCGAATACCATTCACAGTAACTGCTTGGGCGACCTTATTTTCGAAAAAGTACGTTCCGATGGCGACGTTAGCCCATAGGCCGCACCAAACACACACTCTTTGTGGATGCATCGGCTTTATAACTATCTCCCGTAGATTCTCAATTGCCCAAATGTGGCAATTGTGCTTGTTGACGAATCCACTGGGGTGAAAGTGTACCTCAAAAAAATCATGAAGTACACAAAATGCACTACTCAATAATGTATCTCTCCATGGTTGAATATATCTAGAACTGAAACGAAAAATATCAAATTATGTTGAGGTGAGACTCACAATTAATATCGTGCATTATGGCTGGATCACCCTTTATATGTAGATGCTTAATACATAAAAAAAGGTCTTTTATACACATTTTTTACACAATATTTTATTTAAATATCACGGTCTAGAAACAAAATCTGATTCCTTTTTTTACACGATTTTATTTGATTTAGTGGTATTAGTTTTAGAACTACTTTTGTTTATAAATTTCTGATGATTTTTAATTTGCTGAGAAATGGATTATGTACCTTTTATTCATTAATTCAATTGTTGTTTTGTACGAGTTTTCAGTATTCGGCCTGCGACAATTTTATAAAAAAAGTCCCAAAAACAACTAACATATGTATTTGTTTACAAATAAAAATAAGCTATAACAACAAAGCAAATAGACAATGAAACATATAAAAAACAAAATCAACACAATAAGTAGTGGAACTAACAAGATGATTACGCTCAGATCGCTGCATAAGAACTAAAGAAAAAACTAAAGGAATGGAGTCTACTTGAAATATCGAGAGATTCTAAGTATTGTTTACTCAACCATATAAAAGTCACATCGATGGGAATAGCAATCAGTTTACTTGGTGTAATCTCAACGAGTAGAGTTTATTGGATGTAAACTTGACGTGAAGAGAGTTTATTGGTGTAAGCTCACAGTACCGAGTAATTAGAGCAAACTAAGTGTGAAGAGAATTTAGTGTGGATGAACTCTGGTTGAAGAGGACGTGATTAAACGATCGGTTGTAAGTTTATTATAGAGAAAGATTTGTCATATAAGTTTTACATAAGTATTTGTAAACAGAGAGATTAACTAAAAAAAAATAAGCTACTGTTGCTAGTGATAAGGTTAGGTTTGTCGTATAAGTTTTACATAAGTATTTGTAAACAGAGAGATTAACTAAAAAAAAAATAAGCTACTGTTGCTAGTGATAAGGTTACAAGCAGTGAAACACAAAACTGTGTTAATAAAACGTTATTTAATTAAAAAACCACACATATTTATTTTTATTTTAACTGCAGTTTACAAACTACTTAAAAAGTAAAAACATAACAATATTTTATAGAGTTGAAGGCCATGGAACCAATTCCCTTCTTTCCTATAAACTTCATGTCTCTTTTACACAGTTGTTTCTGGAACTTATTTACCGTGTAAAATAGAACTGGGTGCAACTGCGCTTTAAAATAAATGTTTACTACGAAACTAAATAAAATTAGAGTTAAGAAAATGTTTCACTTATAATTGAAAAACCTTCCTCATTTAATATAAGTATTTAGTATTTTATTGTAATTAAATACTTATTTGAGTAAATAAATTAAAATTGATTGTGTCTAAATTTTAGGTCCTATTTTTATAAAAAAATTAAAATTTAGGTTTGGAAGAAGTTGATTTGTCAGCTTCTGGTTTAATACAATAACGAGATTTTTCATACTTTAAGAAGAATTAAAAAGTTGTAATATATACTGTGATCATTACCTACAGTGACGTGCAATAGTGTAACATGATTTAGTACTTTCTATTTCAACACCCTGTATTTTTTTAAGCTTAAATAAACTAAGTATTTATGTTGTATGGTATTATGGGTACACATGTCCTCTTCCAAGGCCAATACAACAGCAACAACAGTCGTAACAGCACAAGTGTAAACAAGAACAAATGCAATACAATTTTGCACCGTTGATTTTATTTTGAATATTTATAAAAATAAGTATTAATATCAATAAGATATCCAACATTCTTTTCTCTTTTTTGAGACTGAATGCGATTAAGGATACCGGATGTGTCTTTAATTAATTATACTGATATATCTTACCATACTTCTTTTGTTCGCTTCCACAGCTCTTTCATTTCTGTGGTCAGACTTCAAACACTTGGCGAACACTGATTTGACATAAATCCACAAATTCTCACAGGGATTTAAGTCCGGACATTGTGGTGTCCATTTCATATTAACTATCAATGTCCTTTTAAGCAAAAAACACTTTTGCTACTAAACTTGGCGGATTTTTTAGCAGAATCAACAGGTTTTATTCCTCACGTATTGTACCATCTATGCGTACTAATGGATCTATACCATTTATCGAAATGCAATCTGAGACCATTATGGAGCCACCACCATTCTTTATTGTCTGTTCTACATGATATGTTTGTGCTGCGTTTGGGCTCTTGATCCAATACCATGCTCGACTCTCAGATTGAAATCGGTTTATTTTAGCTTCGCTAGACCAAATAACCAAGTGAACGGAAGTTAGAACGTAAGAATAAATCGTATTAAAGACCCAATCTCAACTCAAACCCATTATGTAAAACAAATAATAAATCATACTGGTGGCTTAACAATAGTTTAGGGTTGCATTTCAAAAAGTGATGCAGATCCATTAGTACGCATAGATGGTACCATGCATAAAAATGCCGATTCTGCAACCAAATCTGCTAGATGTAGTAGGAAAAGTAGTATTTGCTGCTGAAAAAGTAAGGTTCTACCAAGGCAATGCCCCAAAACACACTGTATATATTGTTAAAAAACGACTTAAAAATATAGTGATAGTTAATATAAAATGGCCACCACTCCTTATATAAATCCGATTGAGAATTTGTGGATTCATGTCAAATTATGGCCGTGTTATCTCATGCCGTAGCGATGATAAAATTCAAAAGCTAAAGAATGAGATAATACGACAAATTAAAGACAGTGAACCTTTATTATATCTAAGTCATTGAAAATATGGACAGACGGATAGAATTATGCCAACAAAGCCGTGGCGAATGTATGGCCGTTATTTTATTTCACACATAATTGTCACAGATCCTGCTGTCACAATAAAAAATATGAAAATAATTCTCTGAGAACATGTTCCCTTGTTTACAATTAACCTCGTGCGTTTTGGTTGGATCACCCTTTGTATATAGTAGATAGCATTTACACGATGTTCTTTGTGCAATATCAGCTTAAGCCAATCTCTCCCGCACTTAAACTGATGTGGATGGATAACGAAGCTATAATTGTTCTCCATATACATATACGAAATTCCATATTTAGCATGAAGGTGCCTCATCCATTTATACAAATTTGCCAAGTTATAGACCGATGATGTCCATTGCCAACAATGTTATTTGAAACAAATTTAGAAACGTAGTTTTAATAAGAAGTTCAAGTACACTGATTTGCCTAAATATGTATATGTATGTATTTCCACGAGATCTGTAAAAAATATACGTTACAGTTCTTCTAACCGATACACACTGAGGAGTTTTTAGCTTGGGTACTCCGTCGTGTAGATATAAATAAAAATTCCGCTCTAAAGATATACAAAAATGTACGTTTACTATGCATGGGTGATGCCACGCCCACTGATCTAATTTCACTCATTCATTTAATGATGGTTTGTATTGACTATGAAGACATAGTCAGACCAAATAAAGACTCTTACACTACAACTGTTCTCAAGATATACGAAACACAATATTTATTTTTTACCATATCTTATTATTTTACGAGTATTCCAACCACTTCTTCACTGATGATTCGTTTTAACTATGAAGACTTTGGACAAATTTTAGAGACTCGTAGTGTTACCATTTTGAAGATACAGACAAATAAATATTTACTTTGTATTAGCGTGGCAACACTCAGTTGGAACTTTTGAAAAATACAAAGCCTTTAGTTCCTTTCACACATACAGAGAGATACTGTTAAGTTTTCAAGAAAATCGATTCAGCCATTTAGCAGCCTGTAAATTCCAAGCATACAAACACAAATTCATTTACTATCTTTGAAAAATTAACGGCCCCACCGAATTCAGCATCGCCGAATTAGCTTTACTAGAATGGCGCCCAGCTTGTTAAAAGAAGTTGTCAAATTCGAGCACAGTGTTACTATTAATATTTTGTGTATCTTAAATTGCTCTTCCATCTGTTTTAGTTTACATTAGAGGAGTCTTGTTAAGACACATGCTTAAATTTGGTCGGAGCTTTGTAAATCTTAATTCCTGCCATGAAATTGAAATTTTAATTCATCAGCGTATGTCAGCATGTAAACCTAACATTGTGTAGCGCTCAGCTAACAATACTCATGTATATCCGCTAAGGTCTATAGAGTCAAGATAAGTTTTAGATGTACTTGTAACATAAAAAATATGCATACACAACGGAGCTAACAGCAGCTTTTAACACAATTGTTTACTTTCATTTTATAGGTAAGGATGTATGTATTTTACAAAACCTTTTCATATGCAACGTCACTTACTTTATACAGACAGTTATGGCCTCATGCTTGCAAATTGTAGGTATTTTTCATGCTCATGTACTAAAACGTAAAAAAGGCAACACTTTTTGATGTTTGTATTCAGATACAATATTATTTTCATATAACCACAAATTAAATATTTCTTGCAGATTTACTGACCCCAGTGGTTTAACACTCGACTAAATTTTTACAAAAAAAAAAAAAAAAAAAGTCAACCATATAAACACCAGATATGATTTCATTTTTGGGTTAATTTTCTCTTTACAGGTTTGTACGTGAAGTCGCGTATGCTGATAAACTTGAGTGATTGCAAAACATTTTGAAAACACATATGTTTATTGAGCAAAAATAATAAAAAATAAACTGTTTTAAACAAGTTTAATTTAAAAATTTCGATAATAACTGTTTTAAAGAATTAAACTATGTTTTTACTATGGAAATTTATCTCTTCAATTGTATGTGTAGAACAAAAAAAAAATGGAAATCAATTTTTTTAAATTAGTTTTCTTCAACATAGTGAGAACTGAGAACATATTTCTTCAGCTTCTCAAATCAAAAATATTATTGTTTTATTGTAGAAAAATTTATTACATCGTCAACACGTCAAAAAACTCAAACTAATCACTAAATACTGTGTTTCATTGATAAATTGCTGAAGCATGTCAACTGCAACGTGCAGCAATCACAGCAATAGTAAATAAAAATAAAGAAGCAACAAGAATATCAACAGCATCAACTATTTTTGCAGCAAATCTTAGCAATAATTGTAAAAGAGAAAAAAACAAAAAAAAGCGAAAATAAAAATAATGAAATAGTTTTCAGTTATAAGTGCTACAAGAAACATGTTACAAATTGAAAATAACTCTGCTTTGAAGTTTAACATGATGAAGACGTCGCATTTGAAGAAAAAATTGTTAAAGAACAGAAGAGAAGATTGCAAAAATATTAAATAAAATTTTTCTTGACAGCTTCTGACAACGCACCAGCAAGATTAAATTAAAAAATCTCGAAAATTGCTATTTTATTCATAACGGTACATATGTGTGTGTATGCTATGTATGCATGTATGTATATCAAAAGAATGATGGGATACTTCTCGTCAGTTTTTTAAATATCAATTTTAAGATTCTATTTAATATTCATATTTAATAAAAAATAATAATAACTCTTAATAAACTGTTTAAGAGTACAAAAGCAGAGGTATGACATTGAAGTTTGGTAACAGCTTTAAGTTGGGCGGAGTAAAATTTTCACTAATCTATCTTGTTGTCGTTAACTCGATTCTTATCATACTTTTAGCTACACCTCGGTGTGTTTTTTCGCTACACATATCTTAATTACTACCTTATTATAATTTATATAGACTACATAGACTTAAAAAAAAAACAAAAAGAAAAAAAACTATCGCACACTAAATCATGAACAACTCAAAATTTATCAAAATCGTTTTTTTTCCATAAACCAATTCACAGATCAAATCATTAACGACTACAAAAATGACGTTGGTATAACTGTCTTCTTTATCTGGGAAAATATTGTTACAAAAACAAAAATACAACACTGCCATTTGGAATTTTGTATTTTTTAGTGTCAGTCTGTCATTTTGACATTTGAATTAACGTATATCGAAATAGAAGATGGTCGATATTTCCTGAACCTTCCAAATTGTAGGCAATCAGGTAGTTAATTATCGTTTGGCTGTCAATAAACAAACTTTGGTTAAAACGGAAATAAAAGTGTTGTATAAACGAATATTAAGTGTTTTATTAAGACAAACAGTTATAAGTGAAAAAGTTATAGTGAAGTTATAAGTGAAGTAAATAAAGAAACTATAAAGCGACAAAATAAAGCAGTGTGTATTTTATTTTAACTCAATTTAAAGGAACTCAAGTTCTTTTAACACGTTAAAAGGTTAAAGGTAACAATATTGTTATATCTGTTTGTGTCTAAAGAGTTACGAGTATATTTTTAGTCCTGACTGTGATATTATGAGTTACTGAATAAATAATAAACAAATAAATAATAAATAAATAAATAGTATTGGTTTGTGTCAAGGCTCTCAAGGTGAAGTTACATAACACGAGTTGGGCGTTAAGCACGTTTGGTACTTTAATACTTTCAACGATTTAAGGACGGTAAATTACACAAGACGCTTTAGAGATGACACTTGAAGCAGATAATTGCTGAATTTTGGTTTGTTCATAGTATTTTGTATTTAAAAATGGAGAGGGATATATTGTAAATTTAATGTATTTTCTCTTTTTAACAATTCAACACATCAAAAAAAATGCAAGTCAGCTGTTCAATTGTCACTGCCTCTGAAAGTTGAAAGTCAATTAACTTTTTCACGTTGGAGGCGTTGCATACTGTTACGTTTTAACCTTTTTTATGAATAAATAGTGAAACTGGTAAATATTTGCTCTTTTGGGGAAAAAAATTTGAAGAAGCGTCTAGTGCAACAACAAAAAAGCTGTAAGAAATATATGAGACGGTAAGCATACTGTTTGATGACGTCGAGGCAACAGTGTCAAATCTAAAAAAGACGTTGTCGAAAAATTTTTTGTAATCGAAGAGAATACCAACAGACTATAGAGTCAACTACCGTAACTAGTGCGAATCGTACCGGAAAGTTCTGCAGAACAAAAACATTTTGCTTTGATGGTAGTACACCTTTAGCGGTATTCAAATTTCAGATTGATACTCTAGCCAGTAGAAACCGATGGGGCGATGAAGAGAATTATCTAAAACTAGTTTTTGCTGCAGAAATAGTTACAATGACTTAATGGTGGCGCAAATTTGGGGATAGAGATATCTATTATATGAAATTAAGGTGTCGAATGCAAAGAGCTAATGAGTCGCTGATAACACTTGCGATGGGAGTGAAGAGGTTAGGGCAGCTTACATACCCAGGAGAAAACCACCCGCTGATAGATAATTTAAAGCCGAAACCTTTATTAACGGAATTCGCGTCGCTGATATTAAACTCGCGGAATTATCTGCACAGACAACCTTTGCAGAGACCGTGGCCTCTGCCAAAAGACTGCTCACAAACAAAGTGCACAATATGAAAGTCGTGAAGTAAAAACAATGTTTTTTTAAATGAATCTGAAGCAACTTCTGGTACAAAATTAACAAAAGGCAAAACTTAAACTTTTTGCCTTGGAAATTACTCATAACAAAAACGTATGAATTCCAAGAGCTGCCTAATCTGTGACCCATCAAAAATAGCCATAGCTTGTCCCGAATACGCAATTTTATTTTAAAGTATTGATATAACGCAGTTTTCTCAAAGTCCGATATAGGTTTTTGATGTTTTTCAAACATATTATTACAAAAATAAGGTTGGGCAACCCAGCGCTTATTATATCGCTAAAATAAATAAACAAAAGCTGCAAGAACAACTATACGTATTATTTACAAATAACCAAATCTACAACAACAAACATTAGCAGAGATAAAGTAAATAAAAATAACATGGCAACAACAATAATTATGCAGCAAATGAAAGTAACAAACAATAAACAAGAAACAACAAATACTAGGAGTTGAAGGAGGTAGATGTTTACATGCGCATGGCCATAAAAGAACTAAAAATAAATTAAAAGAAAGAAATAGAATCTACCTGAAATATCGAGAGGTTCGAGAGCTTTCGATGTGTTGTTTACTCAGCCATATGAAAGGCACATCGATGCGAACAACAACCAATTTAAGTAAAGTAAACTCAGCGAATGTGTTATTGGTGTGAAGAGAGTTTATAAGGAGTAAACTCGTGAAGTGAATCGTGAAGTAAAAAAACAGTTTAGTTGGAGCTAACTCATTAAGGAGAGTTAAGCGTGGATATCCTGTGGTTGAAAAGATTGGGACCGAACCTAAGTTATTACTACGATCGGGTTGGAAGATCTTTATGTAGAAAGATCTGTTGAGTAATTGTTGTTGTTTACAAAGTTGTAAACAGACGGAGTAATTAAGAATAGAAAATTGTTATTGTTTGTAAAAAAGTAACAAGCAAAAAAAGGTAAAAACGTGACAATATATTCACCACAAATATGACAAAACCAATTTGGACTAAGCACACAACATATTCTTAACGAAGCCATATCTAAATCATCAATAAAATATATTTTAGCGTCCCATAAAAAACGAAAATCTAAGTAAAAACAGTAAATGAGGGTAGTTAGCTGTAACTCAAAAACAAAACCTCTTGGAGAAAAACTGTTGCCATATTTGGAATATGCGCGCCAAATTCAGTCTGTATTTGTTTTTTAAATTATTGTTTTTAGATTAATAAGATCTTTGTAGGTGCAAAAAAACCGGAAGGCTTTAATAAAACTTCTGTATAGGAACAGAATTTTATTTAAGGCAGGACCGAATCCACACGCCCGATTGTTTACTTGCCAATTAATGGCTACCGTAATCCTTTCTTAGCAATTCTTGTTAGCTCATTTCTATTAGCCTTAGAGCTACAAAATCAATTATATTGTTACGAAAATGAAAATGCTGAAGACAAAATTTACCACATCAGGGACTTATTATGAGCTTTTATCTATAAAATTTATTGGCTTGTGTCAAGGCTTAATAATTGTCAAAATTGCCTGTACTAATTAAGAGTGCATGCAGATGTCTGACGGAGTTGCCAGTTCGATTTCTTTTTGTGTTTATAAAGTTATTTTAGACCATTTGAATGAATGTAGGTAAATCGAATATCGTGTCTGTACTAGAACATTCGAACTAGTGATGAAATACTATAAAAAGGTAGCGCATTGCGGTTAGTTAGTTAGTGATCATATGGCTGTCAATAAGTAAAGTGTTGTATGAACGAATTTGCTGTATTAAGACATAGTGCATAAAAGTTACAGTGGAATTAATAAAGGCCGTAAAAACAACAACAAAGTAGAGTTTTATTTTATTTTAACACAATATAAACGAACTCAAACGTTTTAAAAAAAGTTAGAAACGTAACAATATTATGTGGTACATTGTGGCTTTTGATCATTACAATATTATATATATTAAAATGCTTAAAAATTTCTTTTTTCCCAATATTCACTTAATAATATATTACCAAAAGAAAAAGGAGATATTTGTGGTTAGAAAAGTTGACGACATCAATATATATTTATTTTTCAAAAAATTCTCTTTTTCCACTCGAGGTCAGCACTCTGTAGATGACCCTTACTTTTGCAATGCATTGTATTAAAAAAATGACTGGTATTATAAAAATCGGATGCTGGGAGGAGGAAAGAGTAGGTAAAGATAACAAAAGTTATTTGAATTCAAAAGCGTTTTCAAGCTACCTAATAGTGGGAATAGACTTCTACAAAAAATTAATTTTTTTTAAGTCTATCTCCTTTAAATCTAATAGACAGCCAGTCTTTCTGTCTGTATAATATGGCAAATTGTCAATTTCATTCAAGGTGGAGGAGCGCTAGGAGGTTTTTAGTTTCCCTCGCCATCTAGAACCATAAGTGATATACTTTAGGGTTTTTCTTTGCAAATATTATCATCTTCTCGACGTAAGGCGTGCGCAATCCAGTCATATTTTCTTCCATTTTGCTGACTGTGTTGCCCATTTGGAATTATGTTCATTTCAAGTAGTTGGCAAGCTCTTTTTATTGCAATATTCCGTTGATGTACAAGTCGAAAATTACTGTTGAAGAGTTCTGAGGTTTTGGTTCACAGTGGTATATAAAAATATATCATATTTAAAATAAAAGGAAGCATCTTTATAAATTTTACCGTCTTCACTGAAACATTGTGATTCAATTCGAAATAATTGTATTACATAGTTTCTCAATGCTGCCCTTTCATTAACTTGCTGTCAGATATATATATGGAAAATTTGTCCATAAGCGTTTTTCTATTCCTATTATAAAGTAAATTTGTAAGAAACTTTCAAAGAATTTTATTCGCCTTGAGCTTATTTAATAACACCACAGAAGAAACCCCGAAGATTCTGTTTTTAAAGTGTAAAATTTAAACACATTGTTACAACTTTAGTTAACAATAAAACTTTAATAAGGTAATTAATCATTAATTATTTAGATATCTTACGAAAGAAAATAGCTGAAGGTGTTTGCCAAGAAAACCAATTAATTAAATTTACAATTTGATATGCTGCCAACATATAATGTTACAACAAACGTAATTCACACTACCACTACCCCACTCAGAAAAGTGGTAAAAATAAAAAACAACAACATAAAAGATATAAATATTCTAAAACAAGTTAAAAATAAATACAAAGAAGAAATACTCGTGCATGGATAGATCTAATAAAACATCTGTTTGAAAACTAGAAGCAAATAGTACCCACCCAAGATGAAAACACAAAAAGCAACAATTGTTTAATGTGCAAAATAAATTTATACTCGTAGTCATCAATGCAAAAAGAAAAAAGAAGACAAGCGTCTTAGATGATTATAAAAAATGTTTTTTGCCACCATACAATATACATTTATAAGCTTCTCTAGTTACGTTTTAGAAAATGGGGATGAATACTTAATTTAAAGATTTGCCGTCAATTTAATTTTCGTTTTCCTCAGTGAACTGAAAACTACTTTTTGATTAAGGCCATGTTTAAGTAAGTGTTGGAATAATTTAAAGGAGGAGAAAAAAAATTTTTTTGCACTGTAACTAACAATCCTATTTGTCTTACAAAAAAATATGTTATTTACTGTCGCTATTTTAACAGTTAAGCCTTGTTCAGACGCTTAGCCCTTTTCAAATTGCCTCCTCATTGTATAACAAATCATACGAACAACACTGGTCTACAAAAAGCAAAAAAATTTCTGGCCTTTGAATAAAACTATGTATATGGAATATAATGATTTTGATGCGCTGAATTCAAATCCGTTTTCAGTTTTTAGGAAATAATGTTCCTAAAAATTTGCTGGTACTCTAGTCAAAATCGGTCGAGTCGTTTTCAAGTTATGATGAAATATATTAAAATAACTACCATATTTTGGGCGAAAAATTAGCCACGCCCATAAAGAAAAATTTACGCCGATGGAAAAAAACTGAAAACGAATTTGAGTTCAGGGCATCAAAATCCTTATCTCACATATAGTTTTATATTAAAGGTTTTTCTCTGTAGATCAACGTAATTAGTATTATTATTTTATTTTAAGGTGTCCGTTTTTTCTCATCAGTATTAACAAACCAAATCAGCTAAAGACTAGTCTCAATTATAAAAATAGACCGTCAAGAAATGAGGAATTTTTTTGAGATCTTTTGATAGTTTTTTGCGTCTGAAGTTGATCCAATTGTCGACAAAGAAAAAGCAAAAAATTTTTAAGGTGTACTGGAGAAAAAAATGCTGCCATATTTTCAAAAGGAAATTAATTTTAAGTGCGAGTTTATACAGGCCAATGATTCCAAGCACCATACGAAAGGTAGGTTTAAAAAATATCATGTAGCCTTCTTGTGAAATTCTTAGAAATATGATTGCAGGTCGTAAAGCAAAAAATAAGCAAGAAACCTCCAAAAATGACTGGAGAGTAACTTTGCAAAAAATTTAGAAAAAAAACTACTTATTTACTGCAACTGAGGCTCTATGAATAAAATAGCTCTCTTCACGAAATATTTTTCTAGGCCTAGCGCACTGTGGAAGAATTTTGTATGTCTCATTGGCTTGAATATAAACTAATCTGTTGTACATCATCTCTTTGTAGCAGTTTAATAGAGAAGCAAAGTGACAAACGATCAATGCCGCTCAAGCTTATTTGATGAATAACTCCACACTATGCCTTTGTGCACCATTTACCTTGACCCATTTCTATTTATTGTTTTATGATTTTTATTAAAACTTTTCAAATTAAGCATTCACAAAATTTAACAATTTAAGATTTTAAGCAAAAAATTTGAATTTAATGCAAAAAATACTGTCCACTGCAGATTACATACTTTTTTAATTACATTCTTCATTAATTTTAAGTTAATAACTAGAGATATATATTTTATTTATAAATTTTTATTTTTTATTTTTATTAAATTAGCTTACAATTAAAATTATAAGGTAATAAAAGATAAACGAGCTTTAGCTGCTTCAGCCTTTAGCTTTGCAAAGTCGATATTTGAACACATAAGTTTTTTTTTGTATAGTTAGATTAAGTTATATTTAGTTAGTATATACAATAATTTTAATTTAAAGTTGTCCTTCTCATAAGAAGGTTAATGCATACCTGTTATATCGAAACCCAATTATATCGAAACCGCTTTTTATCTCCTTCCGGTTCAAATCTAAACATTTAATATAGTCTATAGTTTCTTTCAGAAAGACACTGTAGACAGCTGCAATTACTCTACCCTCTAAAAGAACTATAATATCTTTGCCACTCGCCGATAAGCATTCCTAAATCTTTCGGCCACTTTCTAATGACTTAAAGGTGGATACAGTACACTTGCATGTGTGGAAGTTATGCCAAAATTTGGAGTCTTTAATATGTGTTCCTTATAAAATATTTATTTTTTCTGTTTGTTTGTCTTGCTTATGTAAGAAATTTTACCTGACCTTTCTTATAGATTTGGCACAATCGAAAATGTATCTTTTTTCGCGCACTTAACAACTGCGACCAAAGCTTTGGCGCTGATAAGAATGGGTCAGCACTGAAAATTAGTAAAAAAAATTTCAGAGACTATTTTATGGAGCTTAGGTCGCATTTTCTGAAAACTGCGTGTTCTTTAGTGTACTTTGGGATTACCTTCCAGATTAATTTTTGATTTTTATAAAAAATTTTTGCTATATTGTATCTCTATGTATTACCGTTTCTATATTAATTAGTAATGTGTCTTTTAATTGCCTAATTCAACCACTTTTAAATTGATTTAAAGATATCCTAGAAGAAAACAGATATGTATACTATTTAAAAAAATATCAAGGAGACCTTTTCTTATAAAAAAAACTGACTAATTTTACTTATATATAAATTCTTTCATTCTAAATAATTATAAATCTTTATTTAAGGCTTTAAATATAAATTAATTATTAAGCACTTTTTGCCTTATAAACCCAAAATATAAATTCTTATTCATAAACGGGTTTACACCATAATACAAGTCGTACGACATGTCAAGTTTTTGTATAGATGAAAGCGGATAGTATGGTGTAAACTCAATATGTAATGAGAGCTCACGACGTTGAAAGAAAATACGGATGAAAATTTGGCAGTCGCGTACGTCTCAATTTGTTATTTAAAATTTTTTAAAAACCATCACACTTCATTAGATCAGGGGTGTATTTTTATGCAAACAAATAAAATAAACAAAGAAGAAGCACTATTGGTCTCTTTTAACACAGCTGCTTTCATTTTACTTTGTTTTGGTTTTTTACGTATCATGTATACGTTAAAAAAACTGTCGTTTGATTTTTAATCTCATTTTTAAAATACGGATGGAATTTTGTAACATTTTCTCTCTGATTTTACGTACGTAAAGTATTATCGTGTAAGCCAACCTTAAACTATGTTATTGTTTTGTTGGCAACCACACGTTATTTAATTTTTCACTCTCTGTTTTATGACAAAAAAAAAATATAAGTACTTTTAAAAAATATTAACTAAAATAAACTCAAAAATTAAAAAATGGCTTTAAAAATGGCTTTTTCTTTACTGAATTAAAAAAGTAATTAAGTACCCACTTTCTTTTTTTTTGTTTGCTCATTACTGTTTTGTTTTTATTTATATAAAGTTGATACTTTTATAAAATAAAAATAGAAAATAAAAATGCCTAAAAAGAAAATATACCACATCAGGGACTGTATTGTGGGATTTTTTGTCTATTGGCGTGTGTCAATAATGATAATGCGTTGCTCTGATATAGCCGTACTGATTTGTCTATTTGACGGCATTGCCAATTCAACCATCTTTGGGTAACATAAATCGTACATGTTTAAATTTAGCGGATATAAAATAGAGGATATAAGAGCATTTAAAACATTTCTTGATTTTTACTTTGCCTGCATCGAGTTAGTTATCGTTTTGCAGTCATAAAATAAAGTCGTGTTTGGGCGTAAATAAAAGTGTATAAAAGAATATTAAGATAAATAAGTTAGAGTGTGAAGTTATAATTGTATACTTTAAAACAACAACAAAGTGGTATTTATTTCATTTTGACGCAATTAAAAAAAAAAACTCAATCGTCTTTAAAAAGTTTAAAACGTAGCAATATAATATAAAAGGAATAATGTGGGCGACATTTCATATATGTATGTTCATACATACGAAAATATATATACATATGTATATAATTAAATCTGTTGAATATACCACTGATCTGTGCCAACGCTCTTACTTTTTCCAGCTTCTATCCATTCCGGTTAGTTCCAAGTGAATTTGCTTCCTCCTCGTATTGGCCGAGCGTCCCCTTCTTTGGTTTTAGTCAATGGCATATATGAAGACGTCGCTCCATGACCTTCCTTAAATGATGCCAATTTACAGTCATTTACTACTTTTTGTTTCCGTGGTTATGGGTTGTTGATTGGATTATTCCTAAGGCCAACTACTTCACTCCAATCTAGGCCAGAATATTTTGTTAAGACATTGAATCACATAATCTTGGATCTTCTGCATGTCTCAAAAGGCAGCGTTCTATGTTTAGCAATCATATTGCAGAGTAGATCTTTGACTTTTCTGTTTAAATTGTCAGCTTTGTGCGTTGAAGAGGAATTCCTAATTGGTATTAAACAACGAAGAATATGTTACGCTCTCTGTGCGTGGTTTTTAGTATCCTTTCTTGATCCGCCAGCAGATTAAAAGAAATTTATAATTTCTCTAAATGACTCCCTGTTGTTGCATCTTATTAATTCTTCCAACGGTTTTTGTTTGAGGTGGTTGGACATTTCTTTATGCATTTTCCTTAGCAAATTAAAATGTACAAAAAAATTCGACATACAAAAGAGGCTTCCGCTAGGGCTTAACTTATGGCCATGAGGGAATAGACACTGGACGGGACGAATAATGCATGGAAGAAGAGATTGGACTGTGAACTTTCTAGGACATTGTGGCCTAACCTGAGACTGCCTAAGTTTTTGGGTATGTATTAGTAAGGTCTAAGGGTGAAGGTGGGCATAATAACTAGACATTTCTTCACAAGAGTGATGAGAAGTATATGAGACAACCGCTTGATAGAATTTTGTAGGTTGAGCGAGAAAGTAGAGGAGATAGAAACAGTGGTACCCTTACTATGCCACTGCATTAAACCTAATTTAGGTACAGACAAACGGTAGATGTATTTCTATTCGATATTTTGTTTCTTTTTTTACTAATGATTGCAAATGTATAAAAAATAAAAACAAATTAAAAAATTTAAAAGCAAATATACAAATTTTAACTTCCTAAGGGTTTAAAGCTATAAACCCGCAATAAAAATTTCAAATTTATTAATAGTTTATGAGCTTTATAACACTGTGCGTTGTTTATGAATACAAATTTTTTTTTGTTATAAAGCTATTTTATGTGATTATGAATATATCTTACTTGATTTAAGTTTCTCATATGACAACAGATTGAAACCTTAGCTGACAACTTATTTTTGCAACGTCACACCTGCAGCTATATCATTAGAATGTAGCACCAATTCCACATTGGTTAACCAAATCGCACAAAAATACACGTGTTTTTAATTTGATTACGATACTTCAAAAATATGTAAACACATAACTAAAAGAGAACAAAGGAAGATTCTGAGATCACTTTAAAAACCAAGGTTTGCTTTGATAACTTACTTTTTACACATATAATTATGCAACAGTCTAAGTTAAGAATTAAAAAAAATTATATAAATTGTACAGACTTAATTTCGATAAAAAAAAACTTTGTTTGTTGTCAGTCTTTCAATTATTCAGTCATGCCACAGAATTCAACTCCGGCCGAAAGTGGTATTGATTCCGTAGTTAACTTCCACAGAAAACATAAAATGAAAATTTTTCTTCGGAATAAAACAACAACAAATGGATTTAATTTTTCAATAATTTATACGTTTTAATTTTTATTTACAAACCAACAATTTTTAAAGTCTACTTCTATCGTGGAATACTATATAACACCTATGGAGAAAACATGGTATAAATATAACACAATATAACACATTTCGTTTATTTTCTCTGGAAAGTTTACATAAATTTTTTATTTAGAATAAACAAAATCGTGCGGAAATTTTAGAACAAATAACAAAATCGATTGGAATATCAAATACGGAATCAAAACCATTTCGATCAGAATATGTGACATACCTGATTATATCAAAGAAATATTGATAAACAAATATTGTACTAAGTTCAACAAGTGTCGTGTTATGCGAGAGCTCTGCGTTTTCTGTTGCCACAAAGTGTTTTGAGCAAAATAAGTGATTTATGATTGTAAAATACATATGTTTATAGAAATTTGCCTGTGAAACACTACTTCTTCTTCGGAATAGCGAACTATTCGGTTCTTATTTACCGAATAAAAGCAGTGAAAAATTAAAAAAAATTTTTCTTGTTAATTTTTTTTTTTTTTTTTCTCATTAAGCCTCTTTGTAAATTTGTTGCGTGCACCAAGTTCATTGAAAAAAGTTAGTCGACCAGTCATAATCTTTGACTTTACCTGACAAAACATTTAAAATTTTATTTTTAGCATATAATAAAAATAAAAGGTGTGTGATGTAATGTGAACATATTTCTTAACTCTTTAATGGTTAACTTTGTATTTGAGGCAAATTTATAAAAAACCCAAAATTCAGCATTAAACAAAATTTGTGAAACAGCACAAACATTCTTCATATTTGGTAATAAAAATAAAAAAACAATATATTTTTTAAATAACTTTAACATATAACAGGCATATTTTTACACAACATATTTATGTTAATGCTTTAAATACATAGAAGACAGCAAGCAGCATGAAAGTAAGCAGCAAGTTGTCTTTAGTAGTATTTGCTGCTATGCTATCGACTTCATAAATATTTTGAAAACAGTAGCAATAAAATCAGGTTTCATTGTTTGTTATAGAAAAATATTTTTGATAGGTGACACTCAAGCTTTTCAAATCCACCAAAATAAAATACTTCTTTTTAAATATTACTCAAAAACATAAATATTATAATTAACATAAATGTTGTTTTATACAATATTTTACAGCCTGTCCCACGATGTCGAAACAAAATTTATTGGAAGCAAAAGCAGTCACTCACTTCCTTTCGTAACAGCGGCCCACTATCTTATGACTTATCGTTCGCTTGGCTTTACGTTTTAAACGTCAATATCTGGATTGCCATATAGGAAATCCACGAATAAATCCCTAATATACGAAAAAAAAAGGTTAAAAAATGTAAACAAATTAAAATACAATATTAAAAATCCGTATTCGTACAACCCTTAAAATGTATTGATTTGAATTTCATTATTATTAAAAAAAATTATGAATTAAACGCCATCTCACATTTGTTTTAAGAAATAAGGCATCTTGTATTTTAAATCGCATATAAAATATTATTTTTAATTATTTATTGAATTAAAAAAATGATTTTTGAAAACTTGAACGAATACAAATTTTTCATACTGTAAGTAAATTAATATATTTTATACTTCTTTTAAATAATTGTCGCTACAAACTAAAGCCTTTACAGGCACCACATGCATAGCAACAAAACCAAGTACAAGAAAGAGCACACAAGAGCGTACCGGTGGCCATTTTATAGAACAAACGACCATAAAAAAACTGAGTAATTTTGACATTTGAAAAAACGATATAGTGTATTGAAATGCTTACGTTATCGTTTGCATTCATTTTCTTTCGACTAGAAATTATTAGTGTGTCACAAATCAGCTGTTTGTTTTTCGAAACTATAACGTTCGATGCCGTGGTCCAGGCTGTTAATTTCATACTGTTCTGATTTCTGATATATTGTATTGGTATCACATATTTTTGTTTTCCTGCTTAAAAACAAAGCAGCAGCAAAAGTTGTTGTCTAGATTTTTGCTGTGCTGCATTTAAAATAATTGTTTCCATATAAACGTGTGTATTAAAATTTTAACATTTAGCTGTCTGCTGCTCGCAGTTGGTTATGTGTCTAATGCTTAAGTCTGTAGTGTAAAGAGATCGTAAAAAAAAACAAAAAGTGGATTTTAAAAACAGATTGGCATAAAAATCTTCTGTGTCTTGTAGATCTAAGATCTAATTAGCGTTTTAAAAAGTAAACAATGGCTTCTAACATAAAAAAATTTTGCAGATCAATATAAAAATTGTGGTTTTTCCATCTACTTTTTATATCACATTTCCAACAGTTTGGTGATCTGTGCTTTAAATAGTGGGTTTTTTTAACATAAGAAAAAAATAAAAATAAGAAAAATAACTAATTGGTCTGCGTAAAATATGTACATAAAATGACATTTAATTCATACAGTACACTGACCAATAAATATTTTAATTAAAATACACTGCTTCACTTCAGATTTTTATTTTTGGCATTTAAATTTTAAGAAGTTTTAATTCAGTAACCTTAAACGGCAGCTAAATATTATATTCAAGTTTTTTTTTTTTTTTTTTTGTAGCATTAAGTATTTTGTAATAATTTATTGATGTCTTCATGTTCTTATGAATACGAATGAGTTTATAAGTTTTTTTTTCAATACAAATAATCAAATGTAATCATTACATTTATGGGTATGTTTTGCAAAATATTATTAAACATTTTGTAATGAAGAGAGAAAAATATATAGAATGGGTTACACTAAATAAAACTTTACTTCAATGATAGTCATTTCATTGGCATTAAATTTGCATTCAGTCCAGTTTGTTCATTATAGACAAACATCAAATATAAATAAATGACCACAATTAATGTTGTCGGTTTTTGGAGCATTTTCGATAGAGGAAATGTTATAAAAAAAGAGTCTTTAAAACAGAAACATAAATTTCATGGTTATTGGCTAGTGTTTTATTAAAATCTTGTTTGTTAAAAGCCATTTTTGGTTAAAGGGTTTCGTATACGCAATATCGTATTATTTATACAATATACATATGCAATATGAATATGTTTATTTGCTTCTATATGATTATAAGAAATAAATGATTCAACGTAGAGTATTGGCTAACATCATACACATACATAATAATTAGGCCATATACTCGTAATGAAGATTGGTTTCTTGCCCAATTGGAAATTTTATATTCATCATGAAACTAATATTTTAAATCTTTTGCAATTGACGTACATGATTTAATAGTAACTAGTATTATGTAGTATCTTGTGTTTTTTTATAGCTACACAAGATTAAATCGTAATATAACAAAGAAATTTATTTAAAATATCGACGAAAGGGGCTTTGGCAGTTAGAAAATTTTATGACATTAACGTTAAAATATGAGATCGGCTAAGTGGCCATCACGGCTCGCACATACAATGTGAAAACCTGGAACACCAATTTTCTCTTCGAATGTTCATTTCCAGGTGTTCAATTGTCTCTGGTTTATCGATGTAGACAAGTGACTTTACGTAACCCTAAAGAAAATAAGCGAATAGGAAATGACCTCTTCGAACCATTAACTACTAGAAGAGATCTGAGACAGGTTATTATAAGTTATTTAATATATATATGGAGAAAATTTTGGAAAACGCAAAAGTAATAAAACGTTCACAATTTTTACCAAAGGCTTTTCTCACTTATGCGGATGACATTGATAGTGTTGGAAGGACAGAACGAGTTACAAATAGAGCTTCTTCAAGATAAGAAATAGAGTTGTCGAAAATGGAGGTGAATGAGGACAAGACAAAGAAAATACTCGTAACTGTTAAAGAAGTGCCGCGAAGAGAGAAAGATGAAGTTGTGACGGCTAGAGTAGCCACATATTTAATTGGCAAAATACATTTAAATTTAAAAATAGTTATTGAGTATACAAGTTAATAATGTCGATTTGGACAACATATGATATAACTGTCACATATGGTTTGTATCAATAATAACAAATATGGTATTTTGGAGGGTAAACATCTGTCATTATAATTCAGTATTCCTTAGACACCAAAGTGTAAACACACATTTTTTTCAAACGCTATAATAATGTCGAATTTTGTACCAAAAAGAGGGTTTTGCGGAGAAGTCTGATAACTTACTTTCATTTGAAGAAAACGGATGCAGAAAGTTATCGATTGTCGGTAGAAGCTTACGGTCAATATGTACCAACTCAAAAAACTTGTGAAAGATGGCTTATGCGATTCAAAAGTGGTGATTTCGACACAGAAGACAAGGAGAGTCCTGGTCAAATATTAGGGTACTTCTTTTTGTCCAATAATATGTCAAAAAATTTTACGTTTTGAGGTGTTATTGAAGGAACATTTTTCATTTTTTTCATTTTTCATGCAATCCAGTTAAAGAAAACTGTAGACACTATTATTATTATTATTGCTCTTGTTTTATGTCGTCAATAAGAGAAAAAAAACTTGTGGAGGCTAGACTTATGGATAAGAGTCCTTGAAATGTATCTTTTCTTAGCAAACGAAAACAACAGCTGCACCATAATAGTTCGAACAACGTGCTTATGGTATGATGAAACGAAGATTAGTTCGACAATTACGATGTTAGGCGCAGACAGGGAAGAACCTTGGTGTAATAAACTAAAGACAGCACGCAAAAGATCGAGGTACTTGTGATCATTTGTTTTGTTATGCCGGCCAGTACCAACAATAGGTTGTAAATTCGGATTAAGTAAGTAAACATTTAGAAAGTAAGAAAACTTATTGTTTTACTTACATTTGATTTTTCAATTATTATTGGAATTAATTATGTTCATACATATATAGCTAATCAAGATTCTAAAAGAATTCCTACTTGTCTATTTATTGATTTATAAATGAATATAGGAGTACGCTTGTATATATGTATAGTTACCCTAATTGCTTATATATGCAAGGCTTTTATAGTAGAATTCAAATTTGTCTTTTACAAAGACTAAATGAGTATATATATATATATATATATATGAGTATATATATATATGAGTATATATATATATATATATATATATATATATATATATATATATATAAATGCATTTGTGTACATAAAAGAATTTATTAATGGACAAATTTTATATACGAGCACACATTTTGATATATTCGTTTATAAGTCTGTATGTTGATATTGAAATTTTATAATGGAAAGATATATTTTAATATATTCTGCTGCTCATCCTACTGCCGTTATGGAAGATTTTGTATGCAGATGAATATAGTTTGGAGAAAAAAGGGAAGGTATACTAATAAAACTAAGTAAATAAAACGTATGAAAACTCTTTTCATATGATCAAAAAAACCTGAGAAAATTACCACCGCTACCATCAGTTCAGACGTAATACGCTTTTATCAAGTCAAACTCAGAGAAAAAATTAATTAAGTATTGGCAGTATTGGATTGGATACTTGCCGAAAACATTCAGTTTTAAATGTTTTTAGTTTCACACCAAATATCCTACGCTGCACAGTGTGATATTTGATGCTTAAATTGGAAAACAATCCAGGGAGCTTTTATCGAAAACTAAGTTCAATGGATTTTGATCTATTTCGTTAGAAATGAATAAATAAATAGCTTTTATGCATAATTTAGTTGAAATTATTATTTTCCTTCTCCTTTTTTATTTTTATTTTCTCAATACTTTTATTTTTTTCATAATAAAAATAATCATAGTACACGAAATAGACTTTATTTGGTATCATAGGACCTGTGACTATCATTGTCATCAACATCATCAGCAACATCATCATTAACGTCGTCATCATTATCATTATTGTCATCATCATCATCATTATCGTCGTCATCATCATTAATATATTGAAATTTTTTAGATTTTTTTCAAATATTAATAAGCTCAGCTTTCTCATATTGGACATAATAGGATCGAAATTCACTAAAAGTCTTAAAAGTATTTCCTCATTAGAATTTTCTCTTCAACATTTTCGCGAAAAATTCTCTCTAAGATTTTTTAAGTCTCTATTCCCAAGAAATGATTTATTATTTCTGGTCCATGAATTAAATATTTGTGAAAAATTTGAGTCATATTATACCAAGGATACATTTTCACAAAATACTTAGCGGTATCAAGTGCAAACTCCCGAAAAATGTCAATATTTACTTGAAAACCACTTGAAAATGCCACCATTATTAAGTGCATTCGCTTTATAAAATTGACGACAAGGTTTGTTATTTGTGCCGAAATGTCGGCATTTTGAAAGAAACGTCTTGCAGTGTTGCCGTCATTGTAATTTCCAAATTTTAGGTGATCAATAGCCAAACCCGTTTGACGCCTAAATTCACTTTGGCTGCGGGCTTGGTTAATTGAATCAATTTTCTTTTAATATTCAGAACTAGAGTGCCACTTCATTATTGGAAGCTTATACAGTAAAAGAAGAAGCCATTCGTAGAATCGAATCCATCCATGAAGGATTGAAAGGCCGAGTTTTACTTACTTAGAATGGCACCAAATACCTACGTGGTTCATAAAAATACTCTGTTATTTTATATCAAGTAATTTTAATACATATGTATCTATAAACATAAATCAATTTATTTTTAAAATGAGTAAATACGAAAAAGTTTATTTTTTACCAGTATTTGATGGAATGTTTGTATTTTTAGGAAAAATAAAAAACTTCGCTTAGCTTTGCTTAACTCACTACTTTAAGTCGACATATTACCCAAAAATGGCTGATTTTTAGCCTCTATTTCAAACAAAATAAAAAATATGTATATTGACTGAACATAAAAATAAAAAACGCAAAAATAGTCTCACTAGCCTGAAGTTAATGGTTCCATTACTAATTTTTACATTATTCTTAAAAAGAAACTACAGAAACTTCACTTAGAAAAGTGAAAAATCTGTGTTTTTACTTTTGTTTAAAAAACACAAAAAATCTCTTATTTTTGAGGTACGTAGCAGCATAGCGGAAAATATTACCGAATATACTCTTATGTCTAGTGATGGAGAAATTTATCTATTTAACATGATATAAAATTTTTTACTGAATTTTTTTTTTTCAATTAATTTTCACTTTCGGTATCAAATATCCCAATGTGCACTGTTGAAAATTTCATATTTTCATATAACTAAACATTTGCGGAAAGTTTTAATTGGAAAAAGGTTACAGCTGATGCGCATCGTAAGCTTGTAGAAGTTTACAGTGCCAATTTCCGACTTACAACGCATGTAGGGAGTAGTTTCGGCGCTGCAGAAATTGTGATTTCAGCGTTGAAGATAGACCTCGCTCAGGACAGCCAAAACAATTCAAAGGCGTTGAATTACACAAATTACTCGATTAAAATCCGAGTCTAATGAAAGACGATCTTGCACTTACGTTGGAGATGACCCAACTATCAGAGTCTGTACGTTTAATTATGGCCCACATTTTTATTACCTCTGGGACTTACTTTTATTTTTGCATACAAGTTTTGCAGTTTTTTTTCAAGTAATGCCTTATTTTCTGTTACCCAAGAACAGAGCTTACTTTACACATTAGTGGAATATTCTAAGCTTATTCGCCTGAATATTTGTAAACTTCTCCATACTGATTTTAGTCGTCTTAATCTCGCTCTTTCTTCATTGATCCTATTGTTTACGTCTGTGTCTGCGCCAACTTTCGTTGTCACAATTCTGTCTACGTATTCAACCGATTGGTCTTGCAACATGATGTTTTCTGTGCTAACGTTGACAGCTCTTTGACGTTGGTTTTCTTGATATTTACTTCAAGTCTAACACAGCGCGCTAACCTTCCAACATTCTAGCTTAGCTTGTATGTTGGGGATATTGTGCAAAAGTAGACAACTATCATCTCAATAATCTAAATCCTTGATTTAACGTTAGAGACTAATTCTCCTTATCTCTATACAGATTTCGCTCAAGATATCTTCCAACATCATGGTGAATAGTTGAGGTGACAGAGGGTATCATTACTTTACTTCAGCTTTGGTATAACATTGTTGACTGATGTTCCCGTTGTAAAGAACTGAGAGCCCTCGTACATAGCTCTGATGATTCGAATTATTTTCTAGGGAACTACTTTCATTTTCAATGTTGTTCATATGGTAGTCCGTCTGATGGTATCAATGTCCATCTACTAGTAGCAGATATGGAGCAGTATGCCGTTCTATTAGCTTGACCTATGCAGTTCCTGTATGGCCGGAAATCTACTTTCTTATTTTGCTTAGAATTGTCCTTGTTTTATGAGTGCTAGTATCTAGCATATGGTGATAAGCAGAGCAATCCTCTCCACTTTTCGCAATCTTACAAATTCACTACTCTACAGCAACTTTACTGCTAAGCTTTTCCTCCAGGCTGGAGGTAGCATTTATTTTCCTAGACTGCTATAACGGTGGATCGTAGAAGCCTAGCTGTAGGCTCGATGTCAAAGTTGTGAAGACTGAGACTTGGATATAATAAGTAATTGGAAAAAGTCAATTACAAATTATATAAACGAGTACATACATAAGTGGTTATTTAATATACAAATTAACAGTTAGTTGTAAATTTAAATAGTATTTATAAATTATCTTATCTATATACTATATACATATATAAGTAAGTTGTTCTATATTAACCATTTTTAACTCGACACCCACTTAACCAATTTACACACTAATACATGAGTTGGAAAACTATACTTCCTCTGCAGATTTTTTCAAGAGTTTCGTCCAAAATAACTTTGTGGTCCATAAAATCATCAGTCAAAAAGTGGGCGGAATTGGATAAGTGTGATACTTATAAATTAAATATTCATTTTTGTATATCTTTGAAACGGTAATAGTGGAAGGTTCTGAATTTGGTCTAAACAATTTCGTAGTCAATCCACATCATTAGCCGAAATGTGGGCAAAATTTAAAAAATTAGTGCGGCACCTCCCATACCATGTAAATATTGATTTTTGTATATCTTGAGAACGGTTAGAATGGCAGTGTCTGAACTTGGTTTAAATGACTTGGTAGTCAATACAAATAGTTTTAAAGTGGGCGGAATTGGATAAGTATGCCTAATGCCCTCTATACATAGTAACTGCTAATTTTTTTTATATCTACCTTGTCTATTCACATCAGTCAAAAAGCGGGAGAGGTTTGATAATAGGGTATTGCACAGAGCAAACCGGGTAAAAGCTATTTATATATGTAAATACTCGTATCTATATGTATATAGAAAAAAAGTTATCTTATTGTGATTTCCACACTATATATGAGCATTGCTTTAAATTTTTAGTATGAGGAATACATTTTATAGGTAGACAACGCAAAGGCTCCCAATAATGCAGGAAAGGTTACTCTAGTATTATATAACTGAGACTTGGCATTTTTAAATTAAGTATATGTAATACAATCTGTAAGTAATGTAATCTGTAAGTAAGTAAGTTTACGGGATAGACTTTAGTAAAATAAACATTAGAATTAAATTATTTTTACATCAATTTATTTATTTATTACCATAACTCGAAAAGTTAGTTAAAACAGGGGAATTAATATTTAATTACTTTGGGATACTTTCCCTTTATCTTTAGCATAGCATTAGCTTTAACTTGGTCAATGATAGTATTTTGTTTTAATAATTAAATGATGCACAAAAAAAGATTGTATCCATGAAATCGTATGTGCCTATGAATGAGTATCTTCTATAAGTGTATGTTGTATATTCGTTCGTGTACATTTAAACTAGAAATCTTTTTATGTTTGAATTTCAAACTGGGCAACCCAAATTCAAACAGTTTGTTGATGCATCCGTACATGCATGCAATAAATGTTTGGTGTATGTGTTTTTGTACAACTACTTAAAATTACGTGTCCACACCACCATAATGACGATGATGATGATGATGACGATGATGCTCCTGCTGCTGATAGTTGGTTAGATTAGTCCAAAATATTTGTACTTATTCGTACATGCATACAGAGTGCAAATACATTCATCTGAATAACTATATGTATATGTATACATACACATGCATATATGTACTTATATAGCTTCGTTTTTCCATGTATGTTTAAACATACATTCATTCACTTATTTTCATTTTTTTCTGATATTTACATATAAATGTAGCTCATACGTTCGTATAATACATGCTTTGTTTAAATATTTCTGCATATACGAGGGTTGGCGTATTGTTCGGCAAGTAGCTAGTTCTCAGAGTCAATTTATGTCGTACTATCTGGATTCATTTTTATATTACTTCATTGATTTTTAAACAACTTTACAAGAAATCAATAGTTGAAACCTGATTTTATGTTTTCACCAAAACAGAAACGTATTTGCTTCGAAAGTCAACAACTATCCACCAGCGAAAAATTGAGTTTTAAATGCTTCGGCTACATAAAGAATTAACATTAGTTTTCTGGTCAAACCTCGGTAGTTCTTCCTATACTTTTAGTATGTGCACTGGATTACTTAAAAGTCGGTAGCACCCCTATAATCTCTACAATAATAGATCCTTACAACAATTGTCTGATAGGATGCCATTAACTGACTAACGGTTTAATATTGTTTATGTCCTATAATGCTATAAATATTTACTTCATCTTTTCATCAAAACAGTTAAGGAAATGTAGAAAACAACTCGCTTTTCAGAGTATATCTCTAATCGAACTATATTTATACTGTAAATCTCAAGGAATTTGTTGTATTTTAGTTCATCTCAGACATTATGTCAACAAAAAATCTTTCTTTATCAACAATCTTTAGTTAGCTCATGTAAGAATTTTAGCGTGTTTACACGAAGCTTGAAATTACTTTGTTCAACCTTTCAACACGAATTGTGTACTATACGGCATCGATTTACTCGTATAATCGTTTTGGGTTTTTCTTCTTTTTTCTTGTTAATATTATTAGTATTATTCTCTTTTAAGATTTTGTATTAGGAATTATGTAATTTGAAAAATAAAATAAATAAACCGGCGAATTACAAAAAACGATGTCGTGTAAACACAGCAGTTACCGATTCTAAGTATAAGTAAAAAATGTTCTTTAAAGTATTGAACTTAAATTACTATACTATTATAGAACATTGTTCTCCTTTCAAAATTAATCGATTTTATAAAAATGGGTCTTGAGACTATTTTTTCAGGAATATATGTTTTGACCGAACAAAAATTGGTACATAAATTATTTGTTTTTCTATTTGTATGATCTTTATAAAGTTTTTAAATTTTGGTCTAATTAATCACTAGAATTTATCTAAACAGCTTACGATATCGTTTATAAATAGACACATTGTAAGCCTTTAACAGTTTGACCTTTTTTATCAAAACTGGATATAGAGGTCAAAGAAATGTAATAAGCGCTATGTGCTATGGTCGCCTTATTTCAAAAATCTTTATTTTTGCACATTCTATGGCAAATTTTTTTAGAATTTTTTTTCTAAAATATAAGATTTTTAAAGAGGCTGCTTCATACATCATATGATAACTTTGAAATAATTCTTCGATTTCGTTACGCCATGTGTTAAAAAATTCCAAATTATATCAGCTTAAAGTCATTCTAATATCTTTTTTGAATTTTTGAATTTTTTTATTATTTTTTTTAATTATGAAATTTTTGATTTCTAAAAATTCACAATATCAGAAAGCAAGAAATATTTACTAGTTTCACTATTTATTCACAAAGCTTCATATAATAGAAATAAAATAAACCATAATTCATGAAAATCTATGGGTAAATACTTATTTTATTACTGAAAGTAACTAGTTTTGAAAAAAAACCTTTTTTTGCCATAATTTCCGATAATTCTAACAACGGTTTATCTGAGTAGCATGCAACTGACATCTTTAAAATATGAAATTAACAAATAGTTTTATTTTTTGTAGTATTTTTTTGGTTAACAAAGTATGATCTAAAAATGATTTTGGCTTTTGTTTTGTTTTCTATGATTTTCTGAGTTGGATTATCTTATAAGAAACCATAGCGCATCAAAAAATATTTTGGTTATTCAAAATCATAAAATTTTTTTCCATTTGTTGCATAGTGTTCTTGGTAGGGCAACAAATTGTCAAAACTGTTTATATATAAATATTTATATTTTAAATATTAAATTTTTAAATTTGTTTTCGTGAAATGAATAAAAACAAATTCTGTCATTGATGCATTTCCGACATACATGTGATTTCAGCTTACCACTGTACTTAAGCTAGAATTTATCCATAATGTCTTAAGGTAGGATCAAACGATTGTCGTAATGTACCAATAATTAGTCTATTTCATATGCCAATCATGTGATTACAGTGATTAGTGGCTCACACGACAACTCACAACATTATTGTGCTTATTTATCCCGATCAGGTGGAACCCCGGTGCGACAATCGTTTGAAAGCTTTAAAGGCAGTCACGCACAAATGTACATGCCAAAAATACACCAATATTTTTTGTATTCTTGTGCGGCAGTTGAAAAATGCAATACTCACTAATTTTTATTTTTTAATTGATTTCTTTCTAAAAAAAACGCATGTTTGCACTGTAATTGTCAGCCATCAAAACATGCATTTTTTAATTATTTATATGTAGATTGCACCACAAACCATCTACCATTTCTTTTATTCATTATTTTTACTTTTTATTAAGCGGACCATGATAATCAAAGCCGATGCAATTTTTGTTTTTGTTTAAATATAATTTGTTATTAATTTTCAATTTAGACAAATACATATTTTAGTAAAATAATTTTTTGTAATTTATTGAGATGTAAACCAAATAAAATTAGCAATACTACTGTTTCTCATATTTACCCTGTATTAGAACAATCGGGTGACTGAAAGACGGCAATTTTTTCCATTTAATTGTTTTGCGTTAATTGGCGACAATCAAATTTATTTAAACGGTAGCAATCATGTGACTGCAGAAAATTTGATTGGAACAATTTCTTTATTGTGCTTCAATTCTGCACAATAAAAGTTGTTTAAGATTGGTGCATTGCGACAATCGTGTGATACTACCTTTCCAAACTGCGATTATTTCTTTTCAGAAACTTATCCTTATCAACACTATATTGCTACATGTACTATTTCATATTGTAGAAATTTATTCTTAAAGTCCGTGCTTGTTTAGTGATGGCTTATTTCTGTATAAATTGACCCGTGAACAATCAGAGGTAAAATAATTCAAGACGATTTTTTTTAAATAAATTATTTATTTTTGTTTTATTCCAAAGAAGTTCTTAAGAAAAGATTCCTAATTTGCAGACTCTCTCCAGTGATGTCATTTTATGAATTTAAAACTAATTTTTATCTACTACGAGTATAAGACAGTACACAGCCCTCGTTTTAAATCATTTACTATTTTGGCAAAGGCTTATATGACAAATATCTACGAATGTATATATAAATATTTGCACTTGTATATGTGCTTGTATTTGTGAATGCCTTTCAGTACAGAATTTTTTACTGATTTTGACGATTTAGTTTTCAGCTTTCAAAAAAGAAAAAATATCATAAAAAATTAAACAAACATACACACACACACACACACAAACATATTGAAGAGAAAAACTAAGGCAGAATACAAAATGACATTAGTTTGTCAACTCAAACATATTAAATGCGGCAAACGTGTGTTTTTGTTGTCCAAGGCTATTTCGTTAAACTCGCAATTGCACAAATTCCAAATGGTGCAAGTTTTTTTAAGTTTGTATGTATATGGCAGCTTCCGTTTGACTGTATGTATGTATGACTGTATGTATGTATGTATTTTGTTTGACTACACTTTATGCATGAAACATAGAAATAAAAATTAGAACCTTAATTCTAATACATTCATCATCCATCTATCCATATATTTGTACTTAGTGGCTACTCATAAGCCGTGTATACACGAAGTAGGCAATGTTGCATTTTAAATAGGCATTACGACAGCAGATGATAGTTGTAGTTGTACTATAAGTTTCCCTACAGTGTAATTGCCTACGAATGTATTGTCCAAGTCAAAGTTAAATCTAAAAAAATGATTTCTAAGTATTAAAATTAAATATTGGAAAAAATTTAAAGAACAGCTTTTGAGATTCGTTTTTATTTTTGATTTATTTTAAATTATAAAAAAAAAGTTCTTTAGCGGCCAAAAATAAGGTGTATGCTGGACAAACTAGCAAACAGTTTGTAGCGTAATTCATGGACTATACACGTATTATTATTTATTGACATAGCGCCGTACAAAAGTTCTTGAAACTTTCTAAATTCGATTTCTAAATTCTGCTTTGATCTTTGTCCAGCTGAAATCCCCGTTCATTCCTCCCAGATCCTCTGGGCCAGCTCTCTGACCGAGCTCTCAGTGGGTTCCAATCCAACGCCATGAATTGGTACATCACTTTTTCTTTATTGGATGGGGTCGTTTTCGCTTTAAATCAATATGAAGTCTGTTCAATAGCTCTGAATAATATCGCCGGTAATAGTTAAACCCTTTCCTAAGCAATTAATATGAAAGGGAAACCAGAAATATTCAACTGCATGTTTCTTCTCATTCAACCAATCAAATCGGATGTAAGATATTTATCCATTTCATTAATGTCTATGAATTTTGGCAGCTATTTGTCAGTTCATATTTTTGCATATCTTGCTCATAACAGCAGTTTTTGCAATATTTCAGTTTTAAGAGCATATTTTCGGCTTTTTCAAGTATTTAAAGAGCATTTTCAAACTTTTTAGCGCATATTTGTATACAGTGAATTATTATTATTATTTTTTTTTTAATTCTGACCAATTCATGGCATTTTTGAATTATCTTTCAAATAAAATATATTGCTTCATCTACATTTCAATTAAGTTCCTTACCAGAAACTTAAGCAATTTTTCGAGGAATATACAAACTACAAAGTGGGATCAGAAGGAGTTTAACGTTCAAAGTACATGAAACAGCTGATGCCACTGGAGAAAATTTCACAAATATTATTTTAGGTGTTCTATTGTACATTGTGTAAAAAAGCATCTACCAAAAAATTCTTTATTAAGACAGTTGTTTTGGACAAAGCTAATCACTTCACAATTGCACAACTTTTTGACAATCCGTTAAAAAAAATTGATTTTTCCATTTGTTGCTGTGCCGTATATGGTAGAAGCTGCCAAAGCCTTAAGGCGTTTTATCCTAAACCAACGTAAATTATATGCATTACTCATGCATGTTTATTGGAACGTATTGAGGTCAATACGAAAATGTAAACAAAGTCATTGCAAATGTAAAGAAAGTGTTCTTGAAAGCTCCAAATAGAGTTGAAATTTTAAACCAAATGTATACAGACATTCCATTGCTGCAGGAACCATTTATAACTCGTTGGGGCTTACAATTGTTACCCTTACAATTATGAAAACATATTAGAAGTTCTAATTAAAAAATGTAAATACAAAACTAAATTGATTTTTATTGCTGCAAACTTCAGTTTTATTCAAGAGCTACTTAAAAAACTATAAACCAATGGTCCAACATTAGTTGAGAAATATTAATGTGGCATGAACGGAGACGGTTCAGAATATTGCCAAGATAAAAGATTGTAATACAAAAATTGTTATTAAAACTAAAAAGAGATTATAGCAAAAGAACAAGACCTAGATGTAGTAAAATTCGTATGCTAATACCTAAGAAAGTATCTTAGCGTATCTTCTTCAAATCAAGTTCTAAAATGTAATGTTAAAAAATTGCTATCCTTTAAATATGACCCCATTACATGGGCAGGCATTGAAATCACATTTTCAATACATAAAATTAAACGTTTGAAAATTTAAGTTAAAATTTTATTTGTTTATTGCAACAATAAATACATACAAACCAATAAAAAATTCCTGTATTCCGATCTCCTTAGAAACGATAGTATTTGATATGTTGACTATGAAATATGTTCTCTAAAACTATGAAGTCATGTAGTTTAAACTTCATTAAGAAAGGTACAGAAAGGGCTGGAAAAATTGTCGCATATTGTAGCAGTGAAAAAAATTAGGTGAAAAAGACACTTATGGTTAAGTGTAAAAAAAGGTCTCGCATCTGACGTACTTTCATTCTTCGATCATTTAATATCATGCCATAGAGTTTAGGCAAAACATTTGATCTTTTTTTTTTGCGAAAAAAAATAAAATCAAAATTTAAAATTTTTGCAAACATATCTGTTTCTAAGGCTGTCGAAGACCAACTGATGCAGCTTTTTAAAAATTAGATAGAATTTCACAAAATTATTGCATAAAACGAGAGTAGAGTTGTATAAAAACTTATTGAACTGAAACAATGTTACAACACAAAATACAAACTCAAATTTTATTGTTTTAACTGTGTAGAGTGTCTTTAAGAAAGAGAAGAATAAAACAGAATTTCTAAATGATGACAAATATTACCGCTGATGCAAATTAAGATTACTAATTAAAACGGCAGCTATTAAATTAAAAGGTAACGACTACGAAATTGCATAAATGTTTAATGACGATACAGCGTTAAATGATTGCTTAAATTCTTATCCTTATAATTACACTTGATTTATGTCATATCATAAAAAAAATTGGTATATACATACAAATTTGTTCAAATACGTTGAAAATTTTGGTTAATGAATTACATAAAAAAAATAAAAACACTTAAGCAGCTTTAAAGAGTTTTGTTATATAGATCAACGATTTGAAATGTAACGGATGAACAAATAAAGAATAAAAAAAAATCGTTAGTGGTTTTATTTGAGGTAAGCATTGGTAGTATTAAAAATATTTTTTAAATATTTTTTCTCAACGTGTGAAAAACCAGTCATTGATATCTTTTATAAAAACTGCTTATATTTCTTACTTAATTGAAAAATAGTTGTTGATTTCAAATTGTGGACACCCCAAATGGTTTGCGAAACATATTGTCAACATTTATGACAAAAGAGGCTAAGCAACCTGTAACAAATTAAAATAAGTTGATAGATGCTAAATAAGTTGATGTTTGCTAAGCCTTCTAAAGCATCGAAAATTATTTTATAGAAAGTGACTGCAAGAGTCACTGAATTGTTAGATATGCAGCCGTAATGGAGGAGTTCTTGTCAATTCTCTCCACTTTAAGAATAAAATAAGTGAGCGTTGCACCTCCCGTACATAGTAAAAATATATATCTTAAAACGCTAAAAATGAAAGTTCCCAAGCTTTTTACTTGCACAAATCATTAGTCAATAAAATAAGCAGAATTGGATAAGTAGGTGTGGCATCTCCCATACGCAATAAATGTTAACTTATGTATATCTTTAGTAGAAGTCTCTAATTTGGTTCACACAACCTCGTGAACAACTGTCTATCTTCTTATATACGTTATATCAAGAATGAGTTTACATATATAAAAATAAAAGGCTTTTTTTAATATCAGGGTTTGTTGCTACATACATACATATTTTTGTTGTTGTGGATAATTTATGCAGTATCTTCAAAGGATTATTATTAAAAATATTCCAGTTTATTGCAAATTAAGAGAAAAATACAACAAAAACAAATATTCCTTATTTTTTTAGTGTCAAATAACTCTTTAAACACCAATTGTTTTAAACTCAGTTTAGCATTTATTTAAAGGTCAAATGTGTTTTGCCATTAGATTTGGACTTAGTTATTGTTTTCTGTAATTTTGTAAAAAAGTTGTTAATAATTTTTTGTAATGCAAATCTTATTTGCTTCAATATTACACAATTTAATAGACGCCACGATAAAGGTCATTTGTAAAAGCGTACGCCCAAAGAAAAAACAGCAAACAAAACAAATGGTAAATCAACAAAAAGCAACTATGAAAACTAGCCATGGTGGGAAATTTTAAATTGAACAACATTTGAAAAACAACTTAAATCCAAAATCAATGTGGTAAAAACTTTGATCTAAAATTGTTTCACTTGTTTTAACGTTGACCAAACTCAAGTCACAAATCGTACATCTCTAAACTAAAGACTTTGTACATTACGAGTATTTCAAAATAGAAAATATCTTCAACAAAGTACGGTTTGATATTAAAAGTGTTTTCACATTGATTCGAATAAATAGTTCGGTAATTTATGCCTACGACTTTAAATATATATCTTCAAATCAACATTCACACATTTTCATTGACACTTTTATTTAATGTAATTAATTCAGAATTTCAAAATTTTTATGTTTAATTCAGTGTTGAATATTTTCAACACGGCCATATGCGAAATATTTAATAGCGCTTGTTAAGCCTTTATTAAGCAAAATTTCTAAATGTTGCATGCAAAAACGATAATTAGCTTAAGATTCATTTGTTAAACCTACGTTAACTTTAAAAGTTTTACAGTAGGAAGTTACCTACTTCAAGAGTACTTTAAAGTGACATTCATGTTATGAATATTTAATAAAATTCATCTTTCAGTAACATGGTGATTCAAGCCAGACCGCTAAAATGGTCAAAAAATGGCTGTTTCAATAAAAATTCTAAATATGCAAATTAGTGATCACCGTAAAGCACTTATTGCACAAAAGAGGAGTTCTAAGAATAGTGTTTAAGAAAATATAAGTTCCTCTCTATTTAAGCGAAAAGTACAAAACTAAGTGCATGCAGATTTTATGTCATTGCCTTTCTCCCATTCCAGTATTTGAATATTTTGTTATAAGATATGAAAGTTAAACTTGAATTTATCCATTATAAGGACAAAAATTATGCCTATAAGAGAAAATAATAAAATTTAGTTTTTTTCCCCTTCACATTTCAAAACACGATTTACAAACATTTAATTAACAAGCGATATTGCAAGCTTAATTCCTCTTTACCATTTTTTACCTATTGAATATAATTGAACTGATTTCATATTTATTTATAGTCATCGATCAATCATTTTTAGTCAATAAAATCGCTTCCATTGGAACACTTTTTTATCCAAAATTGTATTCTTTTGAAATCGGTTTTATGATGATATGGTAACGCATTGACACTTGTAAACAAAAGAGTTCATTCAAATTGCAATTCGGTGAATCCCCGTTTTGTATAAAAAAAAAACTATGATGATGCTAGAGTAGATCATTAGAGTATTTTCTTTCAATGAGTTCTGATTAATTTTTGGTGATCAGCGTGCATACATATACAATATATATATTTTTTGTAATTGCTCATAATTGAGTATTTTTACATAATGGCACAAAGAAGAAAAGTAAGTATTGTAAAGTAAAATTTTTAATGTTCCAAACGTTTAACGTTCTCCTCTTAGGTTCCCTTCATCATTCAGCCGATGTAAGAGATGATGACAAAAATAAAACCGGAAATAATACACCATTACAAGTAAACGAAAGTTGGAGTTGATGCGCTTGACTAAGCCATGGCCTGTTCCTTATTTTCAAATATAATAGATTTATCAGCATACAACTCCTACGTCATATTGACTGATATGAATCATACCTGGAATTCCAAGAACAATTACAGACGCAGACTTTAGCTGGTCGAATTTTCGGATTAGCTAATAAAGGAGCATATTTTGCGAAGAAATTTCCACATGGACCATCAGCAAGAAATCTTATTAAAATTATTATTAGGTGCCTCCCAATCTTCTTAAAAAAATAGTACAATTTCACCATTGTCCAGTAATTACCAAATAAACGACAGCGGTGTTTCTTTTGTCAATATGGAAGGAATTCAAGTAAGTATTCCACTAAATGTGATTCTTGTAAAAAATTTATTTGCAGAGAGCACATTGTGTATAAATTGTCATACAAATTCTTAAGTTTAGATACATACATTAGTATTAAAAATATAATTATTTTCAAAAAAGGCTGAATATCAATTTAGTTTTATTTTATATATGTATGTATGTATTTTTTTTTAATCGTTGCTCAGGAAGGGTTATTTATTTTAGTTTTCATTTTTTATCATACTAAATAAAAAGCAACAAAACAGACAAATTTCCTATATTAAATATGAAATGTTATTTACATTTTATTGTTGGGTCGTACTGTCCCAAAGGATCATAGGAAGGACACATATTCAAGGAATACAGAAGGATTAATTTTTTTTTAAGACAACAATGAATAAATGTGAGAAGTTTTGTTTTATATATAAATTTTTAACCCACTTTATCATCCTCGGCATTATTTTCGACCCGTTTTCTTTTAAAGCTAATTATTTTCTAATAAATTCATTCATTTACGCACAATAAAAATATTTTTCCTTTAATCTACCTGGAGTACTAGGTATTTATTATTCCACTAATAAAATTAATTGTCTCAATTTTTTAGGAATTGAAGAATTTTTGCAATAAATATTGTTACGAAAATAAAAATACAACACTGCATTGTGGGATTTTGGTATATGTAAAGTTGGCAGCACTGCCACTTCGAATATCTTTACGTTACATCTGAATTAGCGGATATGGAAATAGAAGATGGTCGATATTTCCTGAACATTCTAAAATGCAGACAATTAGGTATATAAGCGGCTGATTTACCTACATGTGAGTTAGTTATTGTCTGGCTATCGGAAGACAAAGGCGTGTTAAAATGGATATAGAAAGTGTTGTATAAGCGAATATTAAGTTGTCGTGAACTGTATATATGTTGTTGTGTAGTAAATAAAAATATAACAGTAAAACAAATAAATAAAACGGTATTTATTTTATTTTAAACGCAATTTAAATGAACTCAAACGTTTTAAAACGTAACAATATGTGTAGCACTAAATAAAATATAAAATCGTAATGAAAACTGAAACAGATTTATTAAAAAATATAATTTTATATTAAATTAATAAAAATAAATCTCTTTTAGTTCGACTACTCGTATGAGTAGCATTCGTTGTTTTGTATCGCTGACACAAAAAACATCATGGTATTGCCAGCATGAAAAATTAAAATTTAGTAAAACACTCATTAGCTAATGTAGGGTTTTTGCATACTTTTTTTTAACAAATGTTTGTTAAGCTTAAAGTGTGTTGTAGCTGAAGTGCACTTCAAGTCTACTTTTAAATTTTTTTCATATGGCCGGAAGAGGTTAATTTAATGTGGTATACTTTGAAAGTTGAATTAACGTTATCTAACCCACTTCGATTATAAAATGTGTTTTTTCTCTTTGTGTATAACCGAGTTATCAGAAATGCTTTCAGTGGCAAGAAAAAACCATATACAATGTAAAAAATAGAGCTAAAATAAGATCATAATAAATAAACATGTATAGATTATTGTTACTACAACAATCGCATAAAACAAATTTCCAAATGGTGTTGTTGATTGTCATTAAACGGCTCGGTAGGCAGTTTTAAAATATAAATAATAATCAAAAGCTGCACATCACAAGAAATCATTATCATCTGCAGCAAGCACAGAAAAGCGTTTTTTCGTCGCCAGTATGAACATTTAACAACCGTCTGACTAGTGGGATAACGTTCTATTTTGTGCTAAAACGAAAATGGTGTAGTATTACAATGATGGGCCTACAAGATGTGGCGCTCAACATCGCTAGAAAGGAACATAATTATTCCAAATATTAAGTTTAAAAAAATGTCTGTGTAGGTTTAGGGGTGTGTCTCAAGGGAAAGCTTAGAAGACCTTGCTTTATAGAATCAATAATGAGTGCACAGCAATACTAAGGCATTTAAAAGACCCATTTGATAAGCAGCACTAGGAAATTCGGGTTCTTCAGGGCAAAAAACAATATACTAAATTTTATCATGATGACGACTCTAAGAATACTTCGCATAGAATGCGGATGTTGCTTCATTATAACTGCGGAAAAGTTATAGACAATTTCGCACAATCCGCCGACTTGAATCTTAAAAGAATTTGTTGGGTTTTTGAGAAAAAAGGTAGTTAAGTGCCGACCAAAGAACATCATAGCATTAAAAATTCAAAAATGGTAGAGTGACAGAAAATATCGGCAGATTACGGCCTGAAAAAGTTGGTTAATTGGTTTAAAAAGCTACTACAATATGTAATAAACGCAAAAAGGTCATACCGGATGTTAAAAGTCTGAAAAATGGATGTTAGTTTAAGACATTAATTTTCATAAAAAACATATTTTGAAACTAATAAATTTAATTAATTTTACTATACAACAAAAAGTTTAATTTTTGTGTGCCGCTGTGGTGTGGTAGGTTAGACACTTGCATGCCAACCAAGTGATCCTCGGTTAATTTCCAGGCAAGATCATCTGAAAACGAAAAAGTTTTTCAACGCCGATATAACCTCATAATATTAGATGGTAACTGGTTATGAGTATTACTACTACTGAAAGCTTCCCTAATGCATTCCTAATCCGGCCCCGGCGTTAAACTTGAAATCCCTTTCAATGAGTTAAAAAAGAATGTTATGGTAATTATTATTATTAACCCTAGAAACATAAATTTATTTTTTGTACTTTAAAGATAACGATGCGTTGGAAGGACGTATAATTCTTAGCATCCCTTTAAAGACACAAGAAAATGAAAAATTTGTAAAGGATGTCCAAAATTGAGGTATCATTTTAATTTTAATAAAAATATACCATTTTTTTAGATATTAAGAATATTTTTATTTCTGTTTATTACAAATAACTTCCGGTTAAAAATAGAAAATTATATTGGACAAGTGACCCCCTACTGGCTCTGGAGGCTCCCAATCTTTTTCCAAAATTATCAATCACGTTTTTAAACGAACCGCTGTCAATGGTTGATATCTACTTGATAATGTTGGTTTTAAACTCTTGAACTGTTGTGGGATTATTGCTGTAAGTTTTCGATTTAAAAAAAAAACCAAAAAAAGTCTAAAAATGTCAAATCGCACGATTTTGGTGGCCAAATTACTCCTCGTCAACGAAAAATAAAGCAATTTTCGAACTTTTCTTTCAAAAGATCCATAGTTTGTCTCGCTGTCTGACAACCAGGCACCATTCTGTTAAAACCACATACTTATTCACTACGTTTAAATCATCAATTTTCCATTGATCGTAATCGCATTTCCATTTTCGTTAAAAAAATGGGCCGTAAATTTTTGTTGATGTAATGGTTGTTCTAAGATAACTCTTCGATTCTCTTCACCCATAATGCGGCAATTCTGCTTGTTGGCTTCGGCGGTAAAGATTATTTTCTTAAAAAAATTTCCTGTTTACATATTGAAAATTTTTGCCATTTCGAAAAAATGTTTTAATAATAAAAACAAGTTATTCTTTCGTGTAACGTTCCATATTAACTAACCGGAATGTATTTAATTCTGGAATTAAAAATTTAGAATAAAAATTACAGGTAGAAAAAAAATGGTAGCAAAATTAAAATGATACCCCAATTTTGGACACCCTTTATATCACCTATTTGATAAGTTTTTTCTTTGTTAACTTAATAGTTTAAAAATTGATAACAATAATAAAAAGAAATAACGAAGAATTGAATATATAAATTAACGCAAAATAAACAGTCATTCTCAATTAGGTATTTATATATAACATGAGTTATCTCTATTTAAGGAAATTTTGTTTTCTACCGTTATATGCAAGAGACGCACACTAGTTTTTTATGTTCTCCAGATACAAGTGTTTCCCATTTGGCTCGAAAATTTTTTGATATTCGCTGAATTTTTGAAGAATATTTAAAAAAAAAAAGGTTGAGCTTTATATTTTCTATGTTAAATCCCTTTTTGTCGTATCATCAACTAAATTTTAAATGTTGTCACACAATGATTTTAACGAAGTGGAAGTTTCAGCCCTCATTTGCATCCAATGTGGCGTTTAGAACGAAATGTTTTTTTGTATATTCTTTGCTACTTAAAGGCTTTCGATTAGTAGGAAATGTGTTCGCAATGTATTTGTTGTCGAAGTCTTACCAGCACTTCGAAGTAATCCAGTAGTACCTACTTTTACTTCCCAAGGTAATTTGAGGGAACTGTATTATGCTGTCAAAAGTTGTAGCAGCTTGAACAGGCTTATTGACCTCGTCAGTTTCTATTATTCGGTCAAAAGTCGTAATAATTTAAAAATTTAAATTTAAAAATGCAATTAAGCAAAAACGCAATTAAAATTAAAATTTTGCCAAATTTATTTTTTTGTTGTGAAGTACAATTGTTCCGGTTAGAAATGAAATATTATTTTATGCATATGACTGCCGCGGGTGGCCCCACAGTGCCCCATTCGATCGGACCAATTTTCGAGAACTTTTTAGAGTGTATGGGGTCGTATCTCGGCAATGGCATCACGAATGTTGGCTTTCAGATGCTCAATTATCTCTGATTTGTCGGCATAACACTTTTTTTAACGGTGGCACACAGAAAATAGTCAAACAGTGTCAAATCGCAGCTTCTTGGCGGCCGCCTGACATCACCATTTCGCCTAATTAAACGACCATCAAACGTTTTACGCAAAAAATCGATTTTCCCATGAGATGTGTTGCAATTTGCACATCCTGTTGAAACCAAACATCGTTCATATTAAAACGATGAAGAGCGGGCACAAAAAATTGGTTATAATGGCCCAGCCGGTACCTTGAATGGTCTTATATTTTCATTGACCTCGTCAATTTGCATATTCTCGTCTTCTACATCACTTTGAAATTTTTAATATTTTATTCTCTAATGCACTTATATTTCCAGATAAAATTGAGTCATTGCTCCTCCAGTACTCGCTTACATGCCATTATTATAACAAATTTTTGAAAAAAATACTCGAAAAATAACTTAGAATTTCAAGGAATATAAGAACACAATAAACTTAAAACATTACACAAAAGATTACTATACGTCTCCAGGCGTATGGTTCTGCAATTTTTCAAAATTAAAATCAATATATCCCACAAAAACAATGACCATCAAGCAAGCTACTCTTAATGGCTGAGAATACTGAGCACAAAAACTCTTTCGCATAACAAACTACAAAGATGTAGTAAAAAATTAAGAACGTATACGTTTGATAGACGTACGTTATCTACGTAAGGTTAATAATAAGCTTTTTTATGCAAAAGAAACGAATAATTTGAAAATCTTTGAAACTGGATAGTTTTAAGAATACACCTGTTGACGGGCTTCCGATTTTGTAATACTCTACTTTTAATGTACTTAGGTTGGACTTGTCTTATAAGCCAAACATCTTTAAAAGGCTTTTATACTGAGTTATTCGCTTTAGCGTTGCAGTTAAATATACGGGTTCGATTCGATCGATTTGAATTTAAATTTAATTTGGTTAAATCAACTGTAAAATGTACAGATTGATTTCCTTTGCCAATTATCATATTTATTTGAGTATACGAGTACAATGTTTTAATTTAACTATAGAACATTCAAAATATCAACTTTGTAAACTCCTCTTAAAATAAATCAGGTTGCCCTAATGTTGTTGTTTTGTTTTGTTTTTGCCTACTTAACAAAATTACGTAGTAGTTTAAAGACAAATAATTAATTTGTTGTAAAGTTGTGTTTAGATTTTACCAGTAAACAAAGCAATAAATTGTTTGACAATAATTGATTAATGTGCTGATGATAATGATACTCGTACTGTTTGTACATTATACACAATCTATGCAACATTAACTTATTGTTTTTCTTCATCTTGTTGTTGTTCCCGTTGTTTTTGTTTACGGTAAATATGTTATGTAGTTGTAATTGTATACACTTGATAAATTTTCTTAAGATATAGTATGCGTATCGATATTAAAGTACATTGTATACGTATGTACATTTTTAATATATGCACTACATGGCTTGAAAAGTTTTTAGTACTGTAACGACACGTTTTCCGTTCGGATGCTGGGGTAGGTCAACGGCGTCCAGTGTCGGTCAGAAAACAAATTAAAAGACTTCTATTTATAATTATAAATAATTTATTGATTATTTAACAAAGTAAATCAATCTATCACTTATAATCATAAACAGTTTTTTAAACATTGCTCAACACTAAACAAACGTTTGTTTCCTAGCTGAAAGCCCGGAAAACTAAGTCCGCCCGTGGTCGTAAGTCGCGTTAGGAAATGCTGGGTAACTCGATCACCACGGGCACCCAATGATGATCGGGTTACATGGCCACCAGTTGTTGGCTCGGTCGCAGCTGTTCATCATACTCCGACAGAGCTTTAAACTTTTTCCCTTAGTCATGTCAGGTCCTACTGTCGTTGGGGAAAGTTAAATATCTATGTCACCACGGATATCCCAGTGGTGATCGAGGTATCTAGCCTCTGGGTTGTCTTAGTCGCAGCGGTTAACTCCGACGAAGAGTTACCCTTGTCCCCTAGTTGATGCCAGAGATAATATTACTGGAGCCAGTAGTATTATTTTCTTAAAATTGTTGTTGTTTATTTGGTATGGTTATGGTTAGAAGTACCACAAGCTAATCTAAGCTTTACCCACTTGAAGCTGGACACCAACTGTCCTTTTGCTTTATTTATTTATTTATTTTATTTATTCTGTTCTTACATAGTTTATCTTAAACAAATTAATCATGTAGATACTTTTATTCTATGCGTAAATGACGCTTATCATAGACTTATCAACTGAAACTTAAAATACTGCAAAATGGCCGCAATCCATCACCAAAACAAATCAACTCTTATACTATATTCCACAAAAAATGGATAAACGGAAACACTCAAATACTTAAAAATAACTTAAAACTACTTACAACTAATTAAAAACAATAGGGTACAGACAACCACCTCACTGTGAATATTATACACCAGGCTGTCCTAGTCCAGGGTATTGACCCTCCTGTGATAAAATAGCAGGACCTCGTCGCCATAGAGCAGCCCTTCGTCCCTTAACGTCAGGCGACAGGTATCCGCGCATCCTCAGGGTCTCCATCATCTCGAAACAACCGGTCACCATCTCATTCTCTAGGGCGGACGATCGTTCCAAAAATGTCAGCGCAGTCCTCATAAGAAAAACATCAATCCTCTCGAAATCCGCACTAACCATCGGGGAACTGGCGAGCCCTTAATCCAAGACAGGCCTTTTGCTTGGTTTTTTCGCCCTTTTATACTCCTGACAATGGTATGAGATCACGCATGCTCACACCGACAGTGATGTTTGCAACATCATACCAATCATATCCGTGGCTGCGAGCGTCAGAGCAAACATCTAACCAACACACAATCGATCGTAACACAGCAAGATACGTTTTAACGCCGTTATCTTATTTTCTGTTTAGCCTGGGTAAAAAGACAATCCAACAACATAAATTAAAGGGAAAAAATAATAATTAAATAATTACAATACTAATACTAGTGAAATTAATAAAGCAAAGAATAATTACAAAAGATGTTGAACCAAAAACGAAGCTGTCTGACTTTTGTCGTCACAGTACTGTTTAGGGTATCAATGTTTATAATGTTGATAAATCTGGATCTGAATCACATTTATATTAGGCGACTACGAATTTTAGATCTACAAAAATTTCATTTGTTGTTACTATTGAGCCAGTTAAAAATTTGTTCACTGGCTTTCCGCCTATAACAATTCATAATCCTACTATGAACTCTGTTGATACAACAAAAAATCTTGGTGTGAAAGGGGTGATACATTGGCAAACATTTGTTTGTAAACATGGCAAATAGCCAATCGCATTCAAGTAATAGTCAGTTATTTGCGATGTTTGGAAACAAATGGTTGCCAATGTGTCACACATTTAATGTGGGAAAACATTTTCTATGCTTCGATTTTTTTGGATTTCAAAATTGATTTAATGCCCAATCTTAATGTATGGCTGCAAATTATTCGATAGCTTTGATGCAACCACATATGTATGTGTTTGGCATTAAAAGGAACAAAAGCTTTTCACAAACTCCAAAATAAATTTACTATGTCACTTTTGATATTCGTGCATAAACTTAGATGTATATACTGGGCAACATTAGTACACATCTACATATTTCTTCTACTTACGTTTTCTGGATAGAATATTGTTAAAGCAAATTAATATCCTCCGATTTTCCTTTCCGAAACCTTTAACCTTCATAAGGTGTTTAAATCTACTGACGTTAACGGTGTTCGAGTCATGTTTGGCCCAAATAGAAAATTGTATATGTTTACACAATAATAAACTTGACTGAAGTATGAAATAGTTTATTTATTACTTGTTGTCTATATATAAATAAATAAATACATATTAATTGTATTTATATACCATGCAGAGTATATCAATAAAGAAACGTTGGTGAATTTCTAGTGACGTTGTCACCAGTTCTAATGACAAGCTATACCCCTTTCAATGATATCGTCTGTTGGCTTAGCATTAAAAATTCACCAGTGGACAACGTCACTACTGACCAGGTAGTTTTTTTGTGGTGACATGGACCAACGAATTACTAGCAAGCTTGGTTAATATTGGTCTACAATATTGTTTTTTTTTATAACAAAAAATTAAATGTAAAATTCAGTATAACAAAATTTTCAAACATACAAATATTTTGAAGCCTATTTTCTTCGAGGCTGGCTGCACCACCTTACATTATACATTAAACAAAATATATCTACGTGTGTTTATTAATTTATGGTCTATGTAAATTATTGTTTATCAGACGAAGTAGCGTTTCTGTGTTCATTTTCGTTTATATCTGATGTTTTGTTTTTGATATTGCTGCGACTTGTTTGTTTAAAAAATTTCTTTTTGTGCCGCTGTAATGCTGCCCTTAATGTTTTTCAGATGCATTGTTAAATAATGAGATTACATTTAATAATTTAAAATGTACTTGTATCTGCTTTTTATTAAAGCAATATATGAAATGACTTTTTAACTATTATAGCTTCAAAGACATTGCTGTAATCCTGCAATTTTCTTTTGCCAAAATTTCCGTCCACATTAAAGCTTAAAATTAAACTTTGGCCAATTATGGGATGAAGTTACGTTCAACATTTCCAGCAATTAAAGTTTACATTCGTCAAATGTGTTAAAGTAATTTCAGTTTCATTTAATGAAATAAATTAGAATTTTGTCTGCGAATGAATGCCTTACATATGGGTTGGAGTGTGTAGCTAAAATAGAGTCAAATTCTTTTAATTGTTGCACTGTTTTTATAGGAAAAATTTGCATAATGTTTTCCACGATTACATTTTGGGAGACCAACCGATCAAGTAAAACCGTGTTCAGCTAAAATCTCGAATGTAGAATTTTGTTGTTTTTCAATGCTGTCAAGTTTTTTTGAAAGTTCTTGATAAAAGTTTGAATTACCAAAAAATAATAAAAACAAAATTCGGAAAAATTATGTTTTATAACGATAAAAAAATTCTACAGCTTAACTTGCTGAGGAAAATGTTTTAGTTGTTCTTTCGATTTGGATGTGGATTTGACCCACATTTTTCTAATTTGTGTAATTTTTGAAAAAATGTCCCTCTTTTGTACGTATCTATCCTCTAAAAATAATTAGTGTTCGGTAAAGTCCTCGTTTTTATGACTTATGGTTTAGCTAAGACATTATAAAAGTACTATTTTAATTTCTTTTTTATTCTATTCTAATTGTGATGCAGTTTTTAACAAAATGTGAAAAGAAATATGGATCTTTCTTTCTATATTCCTGCTTAGAACGTAAATGTGAAACATATTTTTTCAGTGAAAAAAGTATAATGAACGCCTGAAAGAAATAAAAAAAATTCACACACAATACACCATATAATTGAATGTAAATATGATTTTGAAATCTGATCTCAGATATTGCACAATTATTAACTGATATCTAATTAAAAAGTTTTAAATTGTATAAGAAGTGCCAATATATATTGAGCATAAGAATCGATTTATAGAAAAACTTATATCTGTACGTGTACATAACAACACTGGGTAACAGCCATTGTGTTGCCTTAGATCTGTGGCTTGTTTTTGACCAATTTATGGTCTCTTAATAAGAAACTAAACACAGTTTTTGTTTTCCATGTCAACTTTTTAGGCCGCAGTATACCCGTTTTTGTCTCAAAAGTCAGACAAATTGTTCATATATGGTAAAAGAAGATAAAGGAAAAACTGACGATATATACTCACAAAATACTTTTATTGATACCAAGGTTGTACATAGTTTGCATAAAAAAGGCAAAAATAATGCCGGGAATTTTAGGAACAAAAAATTCTATATAAGAGAGTAGTCACATTTACAAAAGGTGTATAGAGAAAAACCTGACGAGTTAGATGAAAACTATCTACGTTTTTGACCCTACAACATCTGAAATATCGGACACAACAGATATTATGTTGATATATATTTGCTTTTGATTAAACTTTCACTGACTTAGTTTTGAAAAAATTAGGCTTTTTCAAGAGCTGCCTTATATGCAATTTGATTAAGCAATTTGATTTCAAAGTATGGATATAGCGCAGTTTTTACAAAGTCCAATGTAGGTTTATGATATTTCTCAAGTGTATATTCACCACAAATACAATAAAAACAATCTGGATTAAGCACACAACATCTTCTTAACAAAGACATACCTAAAACATCATTAAAATATGTTTTAGCGTGCAATAAGAAAGGAAAATTTAAGTCAAAGTAGTAAATGAGGATAGTTAGCTATAACTCAAAAACCAAAGCTTTTAGATAAAAACTGTTGCCATATTTGAAAAATGCGCGTCAATTTGATACAGAAACAAGCAAACAAATCACAGGAAACAGACAACTTTGTTTGTTTTGTTGAACAGTGTTATTAATGTTAGATTAATCAGTACTATTGTTAGGAAAATGAAAAGGCTAAAGACAAAATTCACCACGAGTTTATTATGAGCTTTTAGCTAAAAAATGTATTGGCTGGTGTCAAGGCATAAAAACTTTTAAAATGACCTGCTCTAATGAAGAGTGCTGCCAAGCGAATGGATCGATTACTTATTGTGTTATTTTAGAACATTTGAATTAACGGCGAATAATCGAAGATTCGTGTCCGTACTATATCGAACATTCTAAACTAAGATGAAACACTATAAAAGGCGGCGAATTGCGGCTGGTGAGTTAGTTACTTTTCAATTGACTGTCAAGAAATAAAGTCTGTTTAAGCCGCAAATAAAGAGTGTTGTAAAAGCGAATTTGGTGTATTAAAGTACAGTGGAAATAATAAAGAAAGAGACAGATTGTAAAACAACTAAAATAAAAATAGTGCTTTTATTTTATTTTGAAGCAATAAAAACGAACTCAAACGTTCAAAATGGTTAAAACGTAACGTATTTTTAAATCGTGCATTACTTTCATATTTTAGAATGTCGTTTGTATACAAATTTTTTGCAACTAATACATACTAGTGCTGTTTTATGTCTGTTTTGTGGCATATTTTCAAGCTTATCGCGTTGTTCTTGTATAATTTATTTCAAAAATTATGCACTTGGAAACGTGTTTCAGTACTTTCGATCCAGGCAGATAGAAAATAATTAACGCTGAGAATTTTAAGTAAAGTACCAGTCTTATTTTTAAGTGCTTTCTATAAATGTCACCATCAGCTCATCGAATGTTTTATTTTGAACGTATTGCATATTAAGTTTGGTCAATATGCCAGCCCTTTATTTCACAATTCAGATATGGGTTCAAACTTGCCTATAACTCATCGATCACTGTCCTTGTTCTTGTTTTTATATCGTATTACTTTCGATTTGTTGCAAATTGTGCTGTTTAGGCTAACAGAAATTCACGATTTTTACTCTGGGTCCAATTTGACCCGAACACTTTATGAAAGTTAAGAAATATCCTACTCATTAAAAACAAATACAACAGATTGGATTAACAAAAACCAAGTGTTTTTTAAGCGACCAAAAACTTTCAATTCCTGTGCTATACTTCTGTTCCAACAAGGCATAATATCTGTTAAGATATCAAAAGACTTTGTGTATGTTTTTTTGTTGGCAATAACTAAAACATAAAGCAACAACAAATTAATACATAATAGAAGTAGTTTAGATAAAAGAAAAAGCAGAGACTCTATAAATAATGCAGGAATACACAGAAATAGACAATTTGCTTAAGAACAAACAAAAAGTTGAAAAAAAACTATTGATAACGGTTTTTAAAGTGGTGTTTCAAATACTGCCTGTCTGGTATACGTCTTATGAGGTATGTTTTAATTGACATCAGTTAAGAGCATGAAAAGTTAATGAGCAAAATTCAATTAAATTTTATACATACAATGCATACGTATGGTATAATGGGATGTGCGGCAAAACTACGTAATTTATTTTTAAACTTCCAATTAAAGAAGTGAAGGAGAGAAAATTAAAAAAAAGTGTGTTTTAAGGAGTAAAATTTGTTTTATTGAAATCGCTCTCAAGGCTCATTGAATTATGTAATTAAATTTAACAATTGTAATTTTAATTAATAGGAATCAATTCGGAGAGCCTTTCTCGAGAACTAAATTCAATGGATTTCGATCTACACTTTAGTGGAAATTTTTAATTTTTTCTCTTTTTTATTTTTATTTTTCAATACTTTTATTTTTCTCGTAACAAAAATAATCATAGTACACGAAGAAGTCTTTATTCGGCATCATCTGACTTATGAGAAGGGAGATTGGACGGTTATTATTCGACCGGTTTTAACCAGTTTTTTTGGTTTTTTGAATACGGTTTTTCAAAATGTTCGTTTTTCGAATACCGAATAAACCGGTTAATTTAACACGAATAACCGGTTAATTTAAATAAGTATAATTTTTATAAGTTTGTATATTTCTTTAATTGCACATATGATTATAATTGAACTATTTGTAAAAATTTAATTATTTTTGTATATGACAACGTTGAACGTCTCACAAAGAACGTGAAAACCGAGGTAGAGAGATATGCACTCTTGAGCAAAAATAACATTTTCTCATCTTCTATAAATAAATATTGATCTTTATATAGGGTCCGCCAAATAATTTTTTTTTTTTTTTTTTTTTAACAGGGCGCAAAACATGGAGTGTAGCTTCGGCTTTGTGGCACGTAGCGCCGTCCTGTTGAAACCAAATGTTCCTAATATCCTCCTCTTCAATTTTTGTGAACAAAAGTTCGTTCAACATGACCCGATAACGATCGCCATTGACTGTAACGTCCACACCTTGCTCATTTTCGAATTATGCCTCTGGACCAAAATTGGCAGCAAACGGTGACTCGGTGACTTTTCAATGTATGCGTGCGGGTTTTCTGTGCCCAAAATGCGACAATTTTGCTTGTTTACATACCTGCCAAGATCGAAATGATCTTCATTTGAAAAGATGATTTTTTTTTGGCAAAATCGGCAACTTCTGTAAGTCGATCGCAGGCCCACTTAGCGAAGCGAAGAAAGCGTTTACACCACCATATTCGTTCAGCGGAAGGATAAAACTAATTATATGTCAAATCGGACATGATCTAAGTGTTACCATTCACGAAATAAACAACAGTTGAAAAAAAAAGTTAGATGGTGGACCCATTATATGGATAATGATCAACTAGGCTCATTCAAAGCCCACAAACCCACAAACGCCGGTTCCGAACGATAGATATATTAGTTACTGAAGTTTTTCACAACTTAAATACTCATAACCAGTCGCTAGCAATGTTGTGAGGTGATATCGCTGTCAGATGGTGTGGCCTGGAATTGAACCGACGAGTTCTTGGTTGGAAGGTGGGTTCCTACCTAACATACCACAGTGACACACGCACTGTTAAATACGTGATGCATAAATTTATATATAGTGCTGCTCGAAATCTAAGCAAATTTTCTTGTCGAGGCAATTAAGGACTCGTATATTACTAATAGACTTGTTCAATAAAACATTTAATTGTTGTTACCTTAGGCACCTAAATTATAACTATAAAAACAAACCTTTAATTCCATTCTCCACCAAGTAATACAACAAAAACGAAATTAGTTCCTTGAGTAGCTGTTCGAAACTTAAGCATTTTTCAGTACTTTGAGTTTTTTTTTTCTATGGCCTCTGCACACCCTTTGGCATAATTTTTATTATATTTCTTAGAATAATTATTAGTATTGATTACCGCTGGGCGTGGTCCAGATCTGCGCTTCAAGAATTAGGAACAATTTTATTTAAATAAAAGAACCGGTTAGCCGGTCATTTGAATTATTATTAACCCAAAACCGGTTTTTTAAAAAGTTCTACTTTTTGAATTTTTCAAAACCGGTTTTCGAAAAAAGTCAAATAATCGATCTCCCTACTTATGATTATCATTGCCATCAACATTATCATTATCGTTGTCATCATCATCATTACTATCGTCATCATCATCATTATCGTCGTCATCATCATTACTACATTGAAGATTTTCTGGATTTTGTTCAAATATTAATAAGCTTAACGCTTCTAGTGGAAAATTATTACCTTCTTTTTTCTTTAAGGTTTCGCATATTGGAAATAATAGGATCGGAAGTCACAAGAAGTGTTAAAAATATATCCTTATAAGATTTTTTTTTTTAATTTATATTTTTTCCACTTTCGGTATTAAATAATGTGGGATGTGTATACTATACTATTGAAATAGTTTTCTTAGCTTTGTTAATAAATCTTTATTTTAAAAAATTTTTTTTTTTAATAAGAGGACTGAGATCAACTGAGAAGAAATCAATTATAAAATAAAAAATAAAAATTAACAATTTTACTTTTTACTTAAGTAACTTCATAAATTCAGAGGTTCAAAGAATTAAATTCGTGTTTTTCTTGCTGCGATTCTACACAAAACAATTACTTTATTTATTTTTTGTTTTATTCTTTTGCCTTACTTGGCTAACAAATTTTACTTTTGGCTTATTCATTATTATATTAATTTTTTATCATATTTTCCAATAACAATATTGTAACTTATTAATTTGATTTTCCTATTACAATTCTCCTTTCATTGTACTTAATGCGAACAAGCAAAATACAATTAATTTTTGGTTTACCAACTAATAATATAGCAAAAATAAAAAATATGCTTAATAATTAATTTTTGGTTTGGTAAACCAATTTTTGGTTTGGTAAACCATTTTTGGTTTGGTAAACCAAAAATTAATTATTAAGCACTTTTTTTACATAACAATAATAAGTATTAACAGATTGCTACATTATTCAGGGTATTAGCACCTGTTGTTAACTTGTATATTGTTTCATCCGATAGTCGATTTCTTATTTTGGTTACGAAATTACCAGTTATAGAGAAAACTCATTCACTTTTGACAGAAGTGACACAAGTTATCAAGAGGGCGTTGAACAATTTTTGAAAATTTTTGTGTAAATGTGATGGCCGATATAAAAAAGTCTTTGAAGCGCCTTTTTTAAACACCTGTTACTATAGGAATTAAGTCAGTGGTTTAACGTGAGTACCTGCCCTAGGACGTTACCTCACGGTGCCAAAGCACGAGTGAATACAATGCGTCCACCAACGCCCCCACCTATGATTTAAATCACCAGTGAGTACCAATTTAAAGCCATGTTATTTGGACATGACCTCACACCTTGGTAAGGTGCCGGAGACTATCTAAACTCCTACCGATCTATGGGTCACGGCACCCGGTTAAAAATGTAACTCCACACCGAGCCAGCATACCTCTCCCCGCGATTTGGGTTTAAACCACAGCCACCACGTCGCTCCCACAAAGGGGGCCGCACCATAGTCGGGCAGGAACCGAAATTCCTGGGGCTCCCGACACCCGTGGCACCAGAATTAAGCCTCCGGTCAGGCCTCGTAGCACAAATGCTACTACCAGTGTAAGTCCCAAACAACTTCGGACTGGTGACCAAGATGGTGATCACAACAAACAAGAAACACTCAAACAACACAACAATAAACAGAGCCACCCTCACGGGAGAACTCAAAGTGACATCGTGCGCCACGGACACAATACACAAAAACAAGAACACAACCAGTCAAAAGCAGACCAGTACAAACACACAACACCCAAAACTGCAGCCACAAATCAAGCCGCAAACAGCAGGCCGGGAAACAGCAGACAATCACAGCAAGCAGCACAACACATCAACCGTCAGCACCCCAGCGGGACGCCAAGCTAGAAAAAGGCCAGCCAGGAGACCGCTAAGATGGTGATGCAGGTTCAACCTCCGCTAATAGTGCCGTCCTTCTACGCCTAAACACCTCAAGGGCAAAAACGCCCAGCCTACCATAAGTACGATCGTCCAACAATTCCCTACTGAAATCCCACACCCCCCCAGTATGAGTAATACCCATACTATCTAAATCCCTAACGTCATTATAGTCCGGGCACGAAGTCAGTACATTCCTCCAGTCCTCAATTCCCCTCCCACACCGACAGTCCGCTGATTCAGTCTGGCCAATTCGATGCAAAAATGCATTGAAAGAGCCATGTCCCGTCAGTATGAACCCCAGACTCAAGCCAAAGCCAAAGTCAGGGTGTTTCCGTACGAACGGAACGTCTGAAATAAATCCATAAGTCATCCTTCCCTTGTCGCTGTTCGTCCATCTCGTCTGCCACCTATCTACGAGGCACCCCTGCAAAAGGGCCTTATACCTATCTCTCCCAATCTCGAGCTCCGAAACAGAAAGCCAATCGTTCGTCCCAAGTGGCAGTCCCCTCTTGACCCTGAAAGCAATGCTACGACGCACCACTTCCAAGTCAAGCGGCGGTACACCAACAAGGACTTGCAAAGCATCGGTAGAGACCGTCCGACACACCGGAACACATGCAAAGAGTGCAATTCTCTGACACGTGAGAATCTTACTCTGTCCAACAACAGACATGACCGTCTTATACCACACCGACGAGCCACAGATGAACCCCTGCGGACAACCCCGAACAACCTCCATCCAAACCGTTTCAAAGGATCCAACAACACACGCTTTTCTATCCTCGAAATAGCTGCTCCAAATGCCCATCTCACGACAGCCAACCTCCGATAGCCTTCGTAAGACCTTGTCCCACGAAAGATAATCGAAAGCTCCCTTAAAATCAATGAAAAGCCCAAGCACATACTTCGCAGATGATTGTTCGACAGAACTCTTCACATGCATCCAAGCGTCTTCGACGCATTTGCCTTCCCTAAAACCAAACTGGTAACATGAAGGGCCCCCGCTGTAGCATTCTTTGAGTCTGTACACCATGATTCTTTCCAGCACTTTTCCAAATACTGGCAAGAGGCTGATGCCCCGATAAGAGCGAGGATTACTCCTCACTCTATCAGGCGACTTAAGGAGTACCACAACACGAGCACATTTCCATGCCTTCGGGAAGTAGCCCTCATTAATGCACCTACCGTACACCGCCTCCAGGTATTCAGGGATGGCCTTCCAGATGTTCTTACACATCTCTCCGGTCAACCCATCCAAACCTGGAGACTTCCTGCTTCTCACCCGACAAAAACAGTCATCTAATTCCGACCTCACCAAGTTTGAAGGGTCAGCAACCTCCACCGGTTGGGGAGGATAGTTGCCTGGCTCCGCCCTTGGAAAGAAAACCCCCAACAATGCGTCCGTGCAGTCCCTCCATGAAGACAACACGGTGTCGCCAACATGGAGGCATCCTATGTCCACCTGACTCTTTCTATCCCTGCAGATACGGTAAACCCTACCCCAGGGGTCATCCCTATTGTCCTGTACAAATCTCCTCCACTCGTCCTCCTTAACTGTAACAATCATGTCCTTGTACGTCTTAAGGCTGCCAAGATACTCGGTCCTACGCTGAGCTAGATCTTCAGCATTGGTATGCCTACCCCTCTGGAAACGTCTCCGGAGGTGTCGAACGCGCCGCCGCATCGTCTCCAACTCAGGGGTCCACCATTTGACCCTCTTGGGCTTAGCATAACTAGCTCGGCCCAACAGTACATCATTCACCGCAGATGCCGTCCGGACAATCTTGTCAACCTGGTCTTCAATCGTTAGTAGCCTAAAGTCTTCAAGTGGCACCGATGACAATGCCTCCCTAAAACAGTACCGATAATGGTCCCAATCAACGTCACGCGTTCGCCATCGTAAAACGCCACCAGTCTCCCTAGTCCGTTGTGGACAAGTAACCCTAATCTCGATGAGATTATGGTCACTTATCCCCCAATCGTCACAAACTCTCCAACTAAAGTCTAAAGCAGTAATTGCCGCCACATTCGCAGCTGTCACGTCAATGTCACTGACGCCCATTGTCCCATCGAAAGTATATAGCTCACTCGGCTCATTCAACACGCTCAAATCTCGCGAGAGCAACCATTCACTAAGCACTCCTCCTCGTATAAGGTTCGGATGTCCAGACCCAAGTCTGGAGATCTTACTGAACCACATACGAGAGGAGGCGTTCGCATCTAGGCCGAGGATAACAGGAATACTACTCGCCGCGAGTAGTACCGTATCCATATACCCTAGATAGGGTTCCAATGAAACGCCAGGCCTACAGTAGATGCTAGCCAGAAACATCTCCCCAAACCACCCTTTTACCCTAACACACACCCCAAGCTGGCTATCAACTAGTTTCGTACAGTCCACGTCGCTGTCCCTAACTATAATCGCGGCCTTTCCCACACCGTCAGTAAATACGCGAAACCCCCCGGAATCCCCCTAACATCACCATTCGCAAAGTACGGCTCCTGGATCAGGGCAAAGCTAGCGTCCAGCTGACACATAGCTTGCTCCAGCTCGCACGTCACCACCTTCGAGCGCTGACATTTCAGCTGCAAAAGGCGCAAATCCATTAATGTATGGCGTTCGCTCTGGCAACCATAGCCGAGTACGTGGGACACGCAAACGACAGCATACTGTGGTCCGCTGGCAGGCCCCTCATCTCGCAGTTACGGCACCTCACCGGGTTAACACAACGTGAGGCCAGATGCCCCATCGTCCCGCACGTCCTGCACACATCCTGCCCCATCCTGCACTCACGCTGCAGATGGTCAAAGCCAAGGCAGCAGTAGCAGTGCGGGATCGCATCCTGTTGCCGCAACCTGAAGCTGAACCACTTCACGTAGACCCTACCGACATCAAGAAGCGCGTTCGCAACACGCTCACCGCACTCCAACACAACGTTGATCTGTCCGGCAGGGTCAGACCTCCAGGGACTGGTAACCAGACGAACGCTCTTCTTGAACACCTCATAGCTCATACGCTCCTTCAGGTTCATCTCGAACAACTCCGACATAAATTCGTCAGGAGTGATCGCCGCATGCACTCCGGCAACCACCACCCTTGGACCAAGCCTATCGCTCACAGTCACCTCCAGGCCGACCTCCTCAAACTTTTTGTTTGAGGCAATCCTCGACCTCTCCGCCACCGAAGGTGTACGAATGACCGCACCGCTAGTCCTCTTCCACGGCCGCATCTTATGCAATCTGACTCCAAGGGTGGGTCCGACCTGTTCGACGACCTTACTCACTACCTCCTTGGAAGTTGCGCCCTTCTTCTTGTCGCGAACGACCACCGACCAGGTTTCCACAGGCTTGGGTGTAGGCCTGGGAACCGCGACACCCTGTGCCCTAACCACCGCAGCAACCGTTGGGGCCAGAGCAACAGGCCTAGCAGCGGGAGCTGGCTCTGTGGTCATCGACTGAACCGGCCTGGGAGACTGGAGGATGTCCAGCCTACTCCTCAACCGCTCATTGTCTACCAGCAGTTTCATCACCAACTCCTCGTATCCACTAGCCTGACTCATGAGTCTGCCCATCGTCTCTGCACTAAGGTTCTCACCGAACAGCACCTCACGGAAACTGTCAGTGACAACCTTAACGTCGGCCACAGTAACACCACCATCACACACAGAAAAGGCAGCAGCCGAAGCCACAGCCCTTTTTCGCTGTCTGCTTTCCCTGCCAACAGATGGCAATGGGGGAAACGCCGCAGCAAAACCACCACCAACCGCAGAGCTATCAGAGATAGCAGCAGCAGCACCAGCATCCGACGTGGTACATACGCCAGAACAAGCAGCACCACCAGCAACACCACCAACACCAGCAGCACCACCAACAACACCACCAACAACACCACCACCAGCACCACCACCAGCACCACCACCAGCAGCAGTACCAATAGCAGAGCCGCGACCAGCACCACTCTTAGCACCATCAACAGCAGCAGCAGCAGCATCAGCAACAGTAGCAGACTTAAAGCGCTTGGTGGTCGCCTTACCACCACTCGCCTTTACATCAGGCTCCGACCCCGAACTGCTCAGCTCGCTCTCCGTATGACGGAGACGAGACTTCGCAGGTGGAGGGGGCCCCATCACCTCATCAGTGACTGCCCCAGACGCAGCGTCAGAGGCATCACCCTTCGCCGTCTTGCGAGGTTTCCCCGCAGGAGGCATAATACAAAATTCAAATTCAAAGAATCTAACGATTCACCAGAATTAAAAATAAACGCAGCCAACAGGAAGTCAATAAACGTAGCCAAGTCCGTCACCAATTCCAATTAAACACGCCCGAAACCGAAATACAACTCGAAAATCAATTGTCCAATAAACACGCCGAACCGTCAACAAAACACACTGTGGTAGCACCAAAACCCACCGCACAAGTATGGTAACTCCACTCCGTTAGTCCTATCTAACCTCACTTCTTCAAATTGTTACTGACCTTGAAGTCAAAAACTGAGACTCCACAGAATTACCCCTGGGAGTCTCAACTTTAAAACAACAATTCTTCACAATTTTATCACTAACACTTGCAAAGCACACGGTTTTCGCACACGAACAGTTTGTAACAAACTTAAAATTCTCCGCTTTGAAAAAACACGTCTTTACAATCCGACAGCCAAACTAGAAGTGGAATATAGGAATAAGTTGACAGATCTAAATAAAATTCAAAATGTGTTCATATGACGGAAGGAAGTTTCCATTATACAAATCATTTTGCTGTTTATACCGCCATTACTTTGTCAGGCTAAGAATATTTCGAACTGCTTTCGTGTTAATAAATTTCTTAATAAGTGCATTCTATATTCATATAAAATTTGTTGCATTTTAGTTTACCAAATCACTAAAAACTTCAAATCAATGGTTATATGTAGACTTTAATCGTCAGAAGTTTTTTTTTACAACTAATCCTGTTTTTACTAAAATTTGTACTCGATATCGTTTAGAATGTATATATCATGTAAACATGTCGCATGTTTTTTTATTTTATACCAAATCCTGTTTTTACACGATACAGTTTGGTATATTTAGGTATATTTTACCAAAAATATTATATATATTGTTTCGTTTTTACCTTTTTAAAAACGTGTATGTATGAGTTCGTAGATTGTAGTTAAACTAAAATAAATCTTGTGTTTGGTTTTTAATTTAAATCCTTTATTTAACACAGTTTTGTGCACCACTGCTTGTAACTTTTTACAGGCAATAACAATTTTCTATTCTTTATTACTCCGTCTGTTTATAATTTTGTAAACAACAACAATTACTCGACAGATCTTTCTACTTAAAGGTCTTCCGACCCGATCGTAGCTATAACTTAGGTTTGATCACATCCTTTTCAACCAGAGGTTATCCACACTTAACTCTCATTACTGAGTTAGCTCCAACTAAACTCACGAGTTTACTCATTATAAACTCACTTCACACAAACTGTACTCGATGAGTTTACTTTATTTAAACTGCACTCGCTGAGTTTACGACACATAAGCTGATTGCTGTCCGCATCTATGTGCTTTATATGGCTGAGTAAACAACACATTGAAAGTTCTCGAACCTCTCGATATTTCAGGTAGATTCCATTTCTTTCTTTTATTTTAGTTTTAGTTCTTTTGTAGCCATGCGTATGTAAACATCTACCTCTTTCAGCTCTTAGTATTTGTTGTTGCTTGTTTATTGTCTGTTACTTGTTTTCTTTGCTGCTTATTTATTTTTGTTGCCGTGTTAGTTTTATTTACTTTATCTCTGCTAATAGTTGTTGTTGTAGATTTGTTGTTTGGTTTTGTTGCCTTCTCGTCAAAATAGGCTTTTGTGTCAACGATAACTTCCTCACTGGACTTAAATTTCTTTCTGGACTTAAATTTCACTGGACTTAAATTTCTTTCCAGCAAGCAATCCCTTGAGATCTGAAAACAGAAAAAATCGCTGGGGGATGAATCTGGAGAAGACGGCGGTTGGGTAAGCAACTCGTAGTCCAATTCATTTAATTTTGCTGACATTCAGCATTGTCGATTGTGAGCTCACGCGGCACCTATTTTGAAAAGTGCTTTCGCATATCCAAATGTTGGTGTAAAATGTTAAAAACAATACCATCTGATATCTTTGCAATGTCAGTTAGCTCGTCCTCCTTCAATTTGGTATCGTTGATAACCAATTTGTGGATTTTTTTAATGTTTTCTGGAGATGGCAGTTGGCAAAATAATTCCAATATCTTTTAAAGCCAATGATGGACAAATACCTCGATAGCGTTTGCATAATGTTATGTTCCAGGACTTATATCCTGATTTAATATAAGAGTTTAATATGTTGATCTTAGTCCATTTCGTGATAGCAGTCGATTCCCAAATAGGTCGTGAAATACCGAAAGATTGATTGGCTTTGTTAGCATGCTGTTAAGGTAGCAAAAATTGATAACCTTTGCCAACTTTATATTACGTATCCTGAACTTTGTGTTGTTGTGGGTACTACAGCGCAGTACCTTATATATTTCAATGTTGAGCCTTAGTAGAGCAACTTGTACGTCACTTTCTGGAGACTTAAGTTTAGCAAACATGTGGCAATAGCTGTGTGCTAAGAGGCAAATATTATTGGGTTATTCCAAACTCTTTAAGTACTGATTAAATCCACGTCTTATGCCGCTGTGGTATGGTGAATCATTGCGAAATATAACATTAAGAATTATATTGAAGGGAGCTGAGAAATTATGCATCCTTGTCAGCCTGCAGTTGTCACATAGAAGTTATTGCCATCATGAATGACTCAGCTTTTGTTTGTAAGCGTGAACGAAATTTAATTATATAACACCCAGATATTATATAAAATATATAAAAATGATATATAGTTTTACTCAATTCAAAGCGGTTTCACACAATACATAACAAGCTACTAAAATTAATTTAATATAAGTTGGATCAAATGAGTCTTGTCCGTCTTTCAAAGTATGTCAATTTTCCCATCTTTCTAGTGTTAAAGCACAAATTTTATATACATAAATACATATATACATACATACATATATATTTTCACATATTGTTATATATAAAAATGAATATGTGTTTGTATGTTTGTTTGCTTGCGCTTTATAGACAGCTAACCGACTTATCCAATTTTCTTGATATTCTATACATTTCAAAAATTAGAGCTGGCCGGTGCCACGTCCATACAAAGTAAAGATTTATTTGTCTGTATCTTACAAATGGTAATAGTAAGAGTTTCAAAATTTTGTCCAAGAAGCTTCGAAGTCAATAAATAAAGTGTGGGCAAATTTGAGGTTAGGAAGTAAATTGACTTAAAAACAATTTTTTTCACAAATTCAGGTTTTTCGTATGGATATAAAATAGAAACATGGAAATTAATAATGGAATATGAAGTCGGGCAAGTTTCCACCTCTAGCAAGTCGGCAGACGTCCACTCTTTTCACAAAATTTGTAACCACATTTTGCAACAAAGCTTCGCTTATCTTGTCAATGCAGCGCCGAATTTCATCTTTCAGAGTATTGTTTGTGGTTTGTTCACATAAACCCGGTATTTCAAATGGCCCCAGAGCAAATAATTCAGCGGCGTTAAATCACAAGAACGAAGCGGCCAATTGACGTCGCTAAATCGAGAAATTACACGACCGGAAAATTTCTCATGCAAAAACTGAATTGTTTGGTTGGCTGTGTGGCTTGTGACGCCGTCATGCTTAAACCAAATGTTACTGATGTCAACGTTAGCCAATCTTGGTCACAAAAAAATGTTCATAATGGCTTGGTAGCGCAGATAATACACGGTGGCGGCGTTTATTTGCTCATTTTTGAAAAAATGCGGGCCGATGATGCTGCCTAACCACAAACCGTACAATACAGGTCACTATTTTTGGATTTAATGGTTTTTCGAGGGCTGCATGTGGATTTTGTGACTCCCATATGCGGCAATAATTGAAAATGGGCTTCTTCACAAAATCATCAATTTGTTGAAAAATACGTTGATTTTGTTCAGTTTTTCAAACAGCCAATTCCCATATGTTCGACGCAAGCAAAAGTCGGCTGACCTTAATTTTTAAACGAGTCGAACTTTATAAGCGTGTAGATGAAATTCTTTATGCAAAATGTTGAGCAAAGTTCCTTCAAACGTGGACGAGTTGATGTTCTAGGCTCATTCTCAACACTTTGCTGTACAGCAGTTATGTTTGCATCACTACGGCCACTACGAGTGTATTGTTTTGATCTATTGTCAGCAGCAGTAGCGTAAGCCTCGAATTTAGCGATTAAATTACGCACAGCAGTCTCAGAAGGAACCTGATTACGAGGAAAAGCTGCTCTAATTTTACGAAGTGATACAGTAAAATGTTCAAGAGTGTAGAGTTCCTTAGTTAGAATTTTCCAGTTTTTTACTAAATAAGAGTCAAAGGTTGACAGCTTAATTCTTGACGTTTCATCATTCGACAGCCAACTTATTTCCTAACCTCAAATTTTCCCACCCTATACTCTGAGTTAAATAGTGATTGCAATCAGACAGGTAGGCATGGTCCCTCCCATGCAAAGTAGATATTTATTTTTGCATACCTTGAGAAAGGTTGAATAGAAGTATCTGAATTTGATCTGAATATTTTCATAGCCAACGCAATCATCGGTCAAAAGATGGGTGTAATTGGAAAAGTGGAAATGGCGTCACTCATACGAACTTAATATTGCTTTTTGTATATATTAAAAACTGTTAGAGTCTAAGTTTCTAAATAAATAGTCAATAACTGGGCAAGATTAATAAGTATGCATGGCATCTTCCATTTATACTAAATATGGATTTATTTATATGCGTAGAGAACAATTAAAGTACGTTGTCTCTCCACATTGGCCAAAAAGCGAGTATTGCACAAAGCACACCGGGTAAGAGGTTTTTATTTTCATATACTACTTTTATATAAATTAATGTGTGTGTGTTTGAAGACTGTATGTTGCTAGAACACGGATTTTACGATGTCATTCTGGAAGCAACTATAGGCTATCTTAAATGCTTGGATTTAAGCCGGAGAAAGAGGGAAAAGGGGTAAAAAAATAATGACTAAGACAAAAATTAAGATAATAATTAAGAAAGTAGTAGTAAAGCACGACGGGGCTTAGCTAATAATAATTATTTCTTTATTTACATATTTTTTGATTATTAATTAACAAAATAATTACAAATTATAGACTAAGTGCTATGACATCATAGGTCTACTACTCATAAAGTTAGTAATTAGGTATACATACATACGAGTATGTAGTATATAAGTATATATATGAAATTTGAGGAAAAGCAATAATATAATCACAAAGAATAAGATAAAAAATTTCTTTAAAATAAAAAGATTTCAACAATTAGCCTAATATAACTTTGAGGACATATTTGAATGGTTAAAGAATATCTTCATTAAGGCATCTACATATGTATGTATGTACTTGGTATATGATTGAAGACATTGATGTGTGTATTTATTCAAAATTTCCCTTCAAAACCAACAGAAATAGAATAATGAATTCATAGATTTTTAGCAGAACAACATCATGATTGATTTACGTTACACAAAGCTGAACTAAATCATCTTTTCTTCCAAAAAAAAAAGATATTCGAAGAGTACCAGAAAAAAAGCATAAAAAAATTAAGCTTCCAAATGAACATTCATTCAATGAACACATGCCATGCATCAACAGCAAGTGGTATCAAAAGATAAAACGAATAGATGGATGGATAGATGGATGGATGGATGGATCGATGAATGGACACCCTTGTGATTAACAGTAAAAGATAATGAAAACAGTATCGAAAAAGCAAAATAAAAAAGTTTTCTTCATCGAAAATTCATCCCACAATATTCGATGTTTTTATTTTTTACATTTCGGTTTCAACATTTTTTATGTGCAAAATTGTCTCCTCTTTTTTGTGTTTTTCGATACGCATCAATTGTGTGGTTATTCGTTAATACCAGTCAGGTTTTCATTGCCAATGAGCAAGCCAGTAAACCAACCATTCACTTAGCCCAACTTCATCATCTTTGTCTTCTATATAGTTTTTGTGGGGCATGTGGTGATGTTTATCATAATTACGCTTTTGAGAATTGTATCAATGGCTCATTGAAAATAACGAGACATTAAGCAATTAAATGTGATTGACAGGGTACTATAAATACTTAGGCTTGTTTAATCTTTTTTTTTACCTAACTGCTTTGCCCATCATTACTTTTGCCTAAACGATCGTCTGTCAGTCTGTCTTATCATAAAAATGGTAATGGAAGTGATTCAGAGAAAAAAATGCTTTTCTTTTTATTATAAAATGGTCTATTGAGTTTTTATGTGTCGACAATGAAACTTTGATTTTTCACTAAATCATCGTAATGACATCGTACTTTTTTTACAGAGTTTCTGTTGGGTTAATGTCATAATTTTTTTGTGTACTTTCACTCATTTAGTTTTGTGCTAAATATTTATGACGAACATATAAAAAAGGCAAATAGGTCATAATATTGATAAATATGACAAAAATACGTTAACCGTAAAGGAAAGGAATTAGCACGTAAGAAATTTTGAATAAGGCTAGTCATGTCTGACTGCATAACTTCCAATAGCCCAAAGTACTATATCTATTGCTAAGTAGCAAAAAGCTGTTTTTTTTAATTTTTGTAACAATTTATAGATCTTATATCTATAAAATTGCCATGTGCACTAGTTTGTCACTCAATTTCAATAAGAAATGCTTTGTTGTGTGGTCATAAGATGCCAATAAAGCAAAATTCATGAACAAAAGAACAGAATGACTACGAGTCTATCTGTAAAGTAATAATATGTCATTCAATAGCAACTTTCGGACTTTAGCAGTTGATAGTGGCCATAATGTTCAAGCAATATTTGTCGATTTGGCTGTTATTAATTAAGTTTTTTTTGCTATGTACGGATATAGCATTCAACGATGCTTGCAAATGATAAAAATTCGCGTCGTTCACAAGAACTCGGACAGCTTAAGGAATTTTAAGTCGTGACCTAGATCTGCAGCTGCATAAAATTCAAGATAAACAACCATAGTACACACATATCAGTGTGTTCACTGAATAGGCGCTGGAGTAGTTGGAAGCTGACCGTTGTTTCTTCAAAAAATAATTTTCAGCAATGACACCCATTTCTCGTTGAATGAGTGCGATAACAAAAAAAATTTTTCGTATTTGGGGTGACACCAATCCACATGAGACCCAATAGATTTTTCATTAGATTTTTTGTGAGATTTTCTGCCTGATTTATGATCATATCGCACACTAAATCATGGATAGTCACAACTGAAAATTTGTCAATGATCAGGAGAGGCAAAAAACTGTTTCTAATAGAATGGTTGTTATTACTATAACTAAATCCTGTCCAATTAATACTCCTGAGGATCCTTATTATTCTGTTTTGGAAATCAATTGTTCAATACTACTTCCAGTTATTATTATTATGAATTAGACTTTCTCAGCCTGTCGCTGGAAGTCACCTACCCCGGATGCCTGTGCTATCAATGGGTTGGGCCATTATTGTGGCCTGCTTTGCTTAAATTAGTTATAATGTTCATTGATAATCATTCAAAAATTCTCGAAAAATATTCTCAGTCTTCAGTATCACTGATTTTTTATCTGGCTATGGATTCTTCTATTTATGTTCAGCTTTTCCAGATATTTTGAAAAATTTCTAGTAGTAGTACCTGTAGCTAAAATATCACTATTGGGATAATTTTATATTCTGTTCGTTGTTCTGCGGGGTATACTTTGAAATTTTATCATGCTCCTCCTGATGTGTAAGGTATCGAATGAGATTTTTGATTTCCATGCATTTGTAGAATATCCACCAAGCCTCTTCCTCCTTCAGGTCTCATTAAATTCACTCTTTCGATAGAAGAATTGAAATGGAAATATCGAAACTTAGTTAGCTGCGTACGGTTCAATCTATTCAGTTCTTCCAAATCAGTCTGTTACCACTTTAGAATACCAAATGTGTACGTTAACTAAGGATTAGCATATGTGTTAATGGCCTTAAAAAGATTTTCAAGTTGAGTTTCGATTCTAGTACGCATGTCAAGCTCTGTTTATATTTCATCCGTATATCCTGTTAACTAGGCTATGGTCTATTCTTCTACTCTGATATATTCCAAAGTATTTGTATACTTCATCATGGTGCATGTTCCCTATTTTCTGGTTTGAGATTGGTTCCTTTTTCTAGGTTTAGCATTTTGCATTTACTTATTCCGAATTCCGTGCGAGTGTCTTTCAGAAATTTCTCCGTGTATTCCTGTTTGGCCAGTTGCCTGCATATAATTTTATATCATCCATGTATAGAAGATGAGTTATATTGAGGATCCGCGATCTCTAATATTGAATCCATTGTTAATGTCGTTGAAAAGTACTGACAAAGGATTCAGACACTGGCAAAACCATTAGGCACTTAGCGAATCTTCCTGAAAGATGCCACACTTTATTTGATTTTCACTGGATGTGATATGTGTCCAAACAACTTTTAAGTCAATTGTGGTTCTCCGTGATTTCAATTTTGTAGATATCCAGAGTTTCTATTAGCTAGGTATGTGGAATGGAATCGAATGCTTTCTTCCAGTGTTGCCAAATTTTTAAGATCAAAATACGCATACCGCCTACGTAAAAGACGCTGAAAAGCGTTATATTATAATTTATTAATCAAAACGTGCTGTAAAAAAGCGTTAATAATATTTAAAGCCAGAAAAACATACTGAAATAGTAAAAAAATAAAATTAAAATTGATTTAGAACAAAACAACAACTCATTTTTGGGTTCAGTGTAACTGGTGTTAGGCAAGGTTGTGTTCTTTCTCCTCTGCTGTTTAACGTTGTCGTCGATTGTATGCACCGTGGCATATCCTCACGACAAATTTGGACAAAATTGGAAGACCTGTATAACGTATGCGATATCTATCTCTAGGCTCACAGATATTGCGAGATGCAATGAATGCAGCATTCTATACAGCCGGAAGCCTACAAAATGGTCTTGCTTAGATAAATATATCCAAAACCAAAATTATGCGAATCAACGCTAATAACACATCGATCTTTCGAATTCTAAAACAGACATATGAAAGATATCCTGTCTTTTTGCTATCTCGGCAGTATCCTCACGGCGGTCGGAACAGATCGAATATTTTTGCCGCTTAAATGCTATAAGGCATTCTCCACATATATCTCCAAAACCGAAAATTAACATCTTTAATTCGTGTATAAAGTCTATTATTGTATGGTTGAGAGTTATGGAATGCGGCCGTGATTGATGTCAAATCTTTTTAGTATTTACAAACCGCTGACTACAGTGCATTTTGAAAATATTCTGACCAGAAATTTTTGGAAAAACTTATTTTATATTTTTAGGTTTATATATTTAAAAAGAATTTTGTATGAAAAATATAAATGAAATGCATTCAAAACCAATTTTAAATTTTATACATACGAGTACATACATACATACATAATTAAAATAAATGTTAGATGCTAGAATGCGGCTGATTGTGTCAGCCGCTCCGTATACCACTTTTTTTAATTGTTAATTTATTGTTTGAAATATATCCATATGTATGTAAATATTATCTTGTAAATGGTTGTCCAACCAAAACGTTTTCAGAGACTTATCTTAATATTTGTTTTTATGATCGAAGGATCTATGACAATTATGTGTGAACCAAACTACACGCCTTCATTGGCATACTCCTATCCGTCGATCCATATTTTCAATAACTCTAAGACATAATTGTGGCCGCAAGAATTTCGTTTTAATCTCGCCATAGCGAATGGTAACATTCACGGTAACTGTCTGGCCGACCTCATTTTCGAAAAAGTACGGCCCTTGACGCCGCCAGCCATAAGCTGCACCAAACGGTCACTCTTTGCATGCACTGTTGTTTTCAAATTTCCTGCAGGCTCGATTTAGTGAATTTTGCACGCGATTCTCCATATTTCGGACGCATTTGGCCGATTATTCTGTCCAAAAAAAATCGCGAGATGCACTAAAAGCATTTTGCGTTGAACACCCAGTTTCGTAAAAGGCTTCAAAAATCTTAACGCTCTGCTCAATTGTGGACCTCTCCATGGTTGAATTTGCCCAACACTGAAACAAAGAAATGTTAAGTTAAGTTGGGCAAAAAACTTGACGTTAAGGTGTGACATAGAATTTACATCGTACATTATGGCTGGACCACCTTTTACTGTTTATTAAAGTCTGTAATTAGTTAGTTTTTGTAGCCTTTTTATGAAGTGAATAAATAAATAAATATAATCAAATTAGAGTTCCACATTGAAGTAAGCCGGCTTAGAAAACAATCTGCTTATTTTATTTTATTTTTATTTTATTTTTATTTTGTGCAATTCTTTTGCAAATAAAAAGTAATCTTGGGTTCCGGCTGTTTGGTTAAAAATTTAGTTGAATTTTTTCCATCGACAAATGGGTATGATATCAATTTGTGCCTCTCTAACTGGAAACATATTTGGATTAACTTAACACTTTAATCAATAATAGCATCACAGCTCGAAATAATACTATTTTTGTGAACGATAACTATCCAATTACTCATAAATTCACTCTCACAACTAAAAATAATATATACTATTAGTTGATAATATACAAGTGTCACAAGTACCATAAAAACAGACATTAAAATATTTTCTCATGTACAGAAGAATGAAAATTTCGTGGTCGTTAAAGATTTGATCTGTGAAGTGATTTGTGGAAAAAAGGCAATTTTGATAAGTTTTGAGTTGTGACTGTTCGTGATTTAGTGTGTAATATTTCAATGAAAATTTGACACTTCGGATGCTTCGATGTATAATAGCATTAAAAGGCCTTTCGAAGTAACACATTGATCAAAAAGTTAAAGCAATAACCTCAGTGTGGCCACCCCATCGTTCCGATTTGATTTTTTTTAAGTTGGCGATTTTTAACAATTTTAGAAATGGATTTAAATTTGCAACAACGAACGTTTATTATATTTTGAGTAAAAAATGGCTTTATGGTGCGCGAACGTTGGAAAAGTGTTTGGCAAAGATTCTTTAAAAAAAACAGTCGTTTACCAGTGGCACGATCGGTTCAGAAGTGATCGTCAGTCAATCGAAGATAATGAACGCAGTGGCAGACCATAGACATCGAAAACCGACGAAAACATTGATAAAATAAAAGAAATGTTGGTCAATAACCGCAAATTAACCATCAAAGAGATAGCGAAGGATTTGTATATTACCTTTGGAGCAGGCTAAGGCATTTGGGTTAATGATTTGGGCTTGTTGATGCCAAAAGACTTCAAAAAAGATACCGGGTTGAGGTCGCAAAATACAAGAATTGCGAGGCTGAATCCGACCCCACACTCATCAAAGTGATTATTTCTGGAGACGAAATATGGGTTTATGAGTGCAACATGCAATCTAGACATTAGGCAAGTGAATGGCGATCACCAAATGAGCTGAGATCAAAAAAACCACGTCGTTTTCAGTCAAAAAAGAGGACAATGCTAACGGTTTTCATGGATTACAACAACGTAGTGGATTTTTGCTAGAAGTTTGACAGTAAACAAAGCGTATTGAAAAAATACAACAAATACCATCCATAAGCCACCGGCTTCACATTATTTGGCTCCCTGTGACTTCTTTCTGTTCAATTGAGTTAAAAACCCATTATGGAGCACGCGTTCAGCAGCCGAGAGGAAATATTGGTAAAATTGCAGTAAGCACTGATGGACACACCAAAAACCGAATATAAAAAATGCTTCGAGGATTGGATCAAGTGTTCGCATAAGTATATTGCAGTCGATGGGGATTACTGTGAAGGGAACAATATAGATTTAGATGAATAATATAGTATTTTTAATTTTCTGAATATTTTCCTGGAACTTTTGGATCAAGGTGGTATGTAATAAAAAATATCGATTATATCTCAAACACACTTTGTTTTATTTTAATTTAAAAATAGGTAGCACCTAATGAGTTATCCTTTACGGGTATGTTTAAATAAAAATAATGTTATCAATTAGGCACTTTCTATTGTATATTACTAAAGAAAATTTTTTAGTTTAAATAAATGTGCACATATTAAGTAACCGATAGCACGGAAAAATCTGCGAAATATTTTTTATCAGTATATCTAAGATTGATAACTAAATTATTATATTTATTTTATTACCTATGGAAAATACTAATTAGCCTGAGCAAACAAAAAATATGTTAATTAATTTTCAACCCTTTGTTCATAATATCTGGGTTATTTTATTTCCCTTTAAGTACAAAGAAAATTATAATCATTTTATCATAATTTATATTTTATATAATATATTATATAATATTATTTATATTATTTTATCATATACTAATGTAACCAGAACAAATGTATTCAAACCACTGTAGATAGTTTTGCTCGAGCAGTAGATAATTTCACTCAAAGAAATAAAGACTAAAAGGATTTAAGATACAAAAGTGTATCTTGAACTTCTAATTTTTTATATACAAGAAAAAGGGAAACCATATCTTGTATGTATGTACGAGTACGTATGTATATTTACAATATATTTTTTCATTCAAGTTACAATGTCTTATTAAATATAAAAAATAACAAAACAATAATGCGAAATAGGAAAAATTCACTTTTTTTCTTATTCCTTACGATCATATTGTCAGTATTTCATCTGAGCTCTCATAAATAAAAAGTTTAGTTGAAATGTTGCATCACATGCAATACTAAATATATGTGCGTATGTTTGCTGAATAAGCGTAATATTTTGCACATGACATTTGATCCATACGTTCACTGGAAATGCATCTGTAAAACTATCAAAACAATTTGTAAACAATTGGCAAAACTATTTGTATATCGAACCGAAAAAGTACAAAAAGAATAAAGGAAACTTGTGAATAAACGTGGAAAATAAATTAAATAAAAAACACAGTGAAACATAGAATGTTAGAAAAATGTTTATTTATTGCCACAGTAACTAAGGATTACAATTCTTTCGAAATACATCATACATACGAATGTTATTTATTATAACTTATTTTTTACATTTTTACATACACACATACATGTTATTATACGGATATAACATATTGCTTAGCGGATATTTGACTTACATATACGTTCAAACACATATTTGCTCACACATGTGCTTATGCGTACCTACAAGTCTATCCTAAAATTATTAAGTACGAGGGATGATAATACAACTGCTTTAAAATGTTATACTAGAGTAATGCAGAAGTAACTCTCTTTGCAACCTACAATAAGTAATCCACTGCATTGCACTCAACTCAGTGTTATTTTGTGTATCGTCAACAATAAGTCCATATTTGTGTTGTGATGAATCCAGTTTTTGATTCACTCAATTATTACGAGTATTTTTATTTAAATGTACGATTCAAATCAAATCGAGTAAGTAAACAATTTGTTTATATGAAAATTAAACAAAATCAATTGTTTGAAGCGAGTGACTCGAGTGATTTAAATAATTTTGTTTAGCTTTCGGAAAAAAATAATTTCAATTATTTAAAATTCGAAACATAAAATACTCAAATATGTAATTTCAAAGTTGTGATCTCTTTAATATAATTATTAAATATCCACCTAAACTTTCCATCTGTACCTTTCGGATGCATTGTATCGGAATTCGTTCAATGATTTTTCGCTTTTTTTCGTAAATATTCGCCTTAATTTTGTTTTTGGCCGGCTTCTTTTTTCCTTTCATGTGGTAATGTGTGGCTTCCTAAGGGTATGACCAAGACAATTACTACCTACTTACCTACTTCTTATTTGAATATTAATGATGTGTCAGAAGATAAATTCGAAATAGAGTAATAAAATGTATAAATTTTGCATTAACAGAACATTGTAGACTGCTTGACAGTAACTACCCGTATATACAAGACGTACATAATTCTTAAGCCTATTAAAGAACATACATACATTCCAACAACATAAACAAAAGCTACTCCCATATGAGGTTACATTTTCTACCGTAGAGCTCGCTGGTGGTGTATCTGATATAATTACCTGATTTGAGAAAATCAAATTCAATAAAATCAACATGTTAAAAAAAATATTATGGAGATGAGAGGTCATTTCTTTAATATATGAAACTATTATTAGTGATCCTACTTGTGTACTATATATTTGTGTTATAACGATCAGCAGTTTTGAGTTGTTAGTTGGTGATAACAAGGGGCTACCATATTTCAGAACTTTTCGTATGCCTCTGTTGATGAACGACTATATTTTGTGTTTATCAGCCAAGTTTCCGAACCGTAAAGAAGAACTCTTTTTAGTTGAGAGCGTATTCTTTTACACAAAATCCAAAAGGAAAAAAAAACTTAAATTACAATAAATTGTGACTCTTAGCTCTAATATTTTATATAAGTCCATAAATAATTTTATTGTATACTAGTTCTTATGATCTTTTGTTCATACTAATTATGTTTGAAAGAAAATTTTTTAATAAAATATTGAAAAACATTTGAGTCACTCACTGTGTTGCACTCGATTTGAAATACAATAAATACTCTTATTACTCATATTGTTAATTTCTCTTACTCGAATGTTTTTTATAACAATTGAAACCGATACGATTGTATACTTTTATGTCAATAGGAAAAATTGAAATAAAATTTTTAAGCACATACAACTAGCATCCGATTCGGATGAGTCTCGTTCCCAATGCATTGTAAAATTAAATATACATTAGAAGTAAAAAGTCATCGCACTTTCATTCGATTTGGATGGGTTTGTAATGCAATATATTGTTATTGTTGATTCGATTATAAATTTTGTTTGTTTTTTGCTGCTATGTTTTCAATTGTTGTTTTTAAATTTTCCGAATTAAATGGAAAGAAAAATGTTTTTAAAAGAGCAAGTGGAATAACCGTATGTGTGGTGTATGGAGGAGTCTATATAAAAGCAATTATCACCTATAAACTCGATTTTCATTATTGAATTTGTGATAAATAAAAAAGTGAAAAAATAAATATTTGACAATTAAAACCCTTCCAACTTTCAATTGCAGTGTCTGTAGCATTGAACACATCCAACCTTCACTTACAATGTCTATAGTATTGGACCCATCAACCTTCGCTTACAAAGTTTGCATCGTCGTACCCATCCAACCTTCACTTACAAAGTTTGCATCGCAGGACCCATCCAACCTTCATTTACAATGTCTGTTTCATCGGACCCGTCTGACTGTCTAGGCCAACTATGTGCAAATGTAAATAAAAATTGTATACAGGCATTTCATAGGTTCTTCTTAAATTGTACGTGGTCTCATATCCAAGATGTATGTTTTAAAAATTTTACTGGGTTTATTAGAATTTTTTGACAAATACTCTTGAATCGTAATCAGTACTCAAAATAAAAGCGAGTGTACTAATGCTTGAACAAATCAACCAAGCATTGCTTTATTATATACCGGCTGGCCACTGAATTTTGCTACATATTGCTTCTATAAGTAATATAAGCATATGATGGATTTTTATTTTTATTGATATATATTTTTGTTATAATATATATTTTTAATGGTTTTTAATAATTATTGGTTATAATTTAATAATAATTTTCTCACCAAAAAGCTGTTCATGACTGCCTGCAGATTTGATGTCAAAATCGCTTCAGTTATCGATGAAGTCAACTGTTTTTAATAATTTAAATTTGATGGTTTCGATTAATACACTTCTATTTTACAGTTACCTTACAAGAAAATATATGCTGAATTTATATGTAGAGACCAGGAAGGCCACAGAATTGTTGAGTTTTTTAAACAATTTTATTTGAATATTTTCGGTGTGACTCTGTCATAACGAGCCTGGCAATGTGTAAACTTTCCCATATTGTTGAAACCACAGAAAGCTGAAAGGAATATCTTTCGGAGTAGTTCAGGAAAGAAAAATTCTTGTAACATTTTAAATGACGATCTACAGTTATAGTGCGACCGCCTTCTTCAAAAATTATAGCCCGAAAAGTTTGATGAAACTGCACACCTCATTGCGAGTCGAGCTAGGAGCAATTCTCTCTCGTAAAGAAAGTGTGAACTACAGTCAAGAGTTAAGAAACATCATTATTGTCCACCTGCTGAGTTTCATGCGTCCGGAATTGTGCTGAAACTTTCACTGAATGGAAATTATTGAATCCAGTGCGTGATAGCGGCAAACAATCTAAATACGACTTTCAAAATCCAAATTTGTCATTTCTTATAAATTTTCATAGATAAAGATCTTAAATTGAAAAATAAATTTAACGTATAATTTATTTAAAAAAAAGTTATTATATATTTTATTTCGGTAGTGCGTTTCTTCAGCCACCCTGTACAAAATTAGGCATCATTTACGATTATAAAATATTGGATGGGAGAGCCAAGACAAACACAGTAGTGATCGTCAGAAACGATTAAGAAAATACACAAAAATGGTATTGGATGATCGTCGGCTTTAGGTACGTGAGGTAGTCGAAATGATAAGCATTCTAAAAATTACGATACATTACAAATTAACCGAAAATTCGGAAATCAGAAAGCTGTTCGTTTGCTTTCAATAACACAAAGATAGCATCGTGAAAATGTTTCAATTGGGTATTTAGCGATATTACACCGCAACAAAGGCTAGCTTTTGCTTCTAAGACAAAAGAAACAGTCAAAGCTAAGGTCCGGTGTACTGGATTGGATAATCGTGTACAAAGAAGGCGATGAAAATTACATATATAGGCACCTGTTTTTGTGATTCGCTTTGTATAATTTTTTTAAATTTATCAAAGCTACTGAAAAGAATAAAATAATATATTTTTGCCAAATTTGTTGTATTTTCTTTGTTAGGTTGTCAAATTTTCGTAAAAATGTTGCTTTCTTGTCCATTACCTTGTCAACGTAATTCAACTATAATTTAGCTGTTTGTTGCTATCAGCCATAACACACCAAATTTGCCATTCAAAATATTATTAATTTCCAATATATGAACGGAATCTTTAAGTCTAAAGGTAGAAATTAAAAACATCTGTCAAAAAAGTTAAACTATTGTATTTGCATAGAACAAGTTACATAAAAAACATTTTGACGCTTCGGTGGCTAAAAGTTGGTTGACTTTAAACTTATAAACGCGTTGTGTATTTTTGACAAGTTAACAGCTGACAATAAAAGAATAAATGGAACGAGTTTGAATCATGGAGGAAAGCTTATTCAAGAAGTTACGCGTTTTCAATGCGTCTTGTGTCACTTTAAATTTTTCATGCGCGTAAATTTTTAGGTGCACGATATCTGTCGACGAGTTAACGTATTTTATGTACTTCTGCATTAATCAATTCACTTTTTACTGCGGAAATTACCACTAGATTTTCTAATTTTTTTTCGTAACGTACTCAATGCATTGTAAATCAAACACAGTCACAACTCAAAATTTCCCGAAATCAATTGCTTTTTTAATAAATCAGCTTACAGAAACATGACTCTCTAACAACTGTAAATATTTTTTTTTTTTCAGTGACAAGGTTTTTACCGGAAAAGTAAATGTTTTGAGCAATTATGTTCACTATTTTTCTTGCACAGCAAATTTTTTTTCAAGAGATATTTCAAGAGATCGAATCCCTGTATTGATATGTTGTTCACAATTAAATATAAACTTGATACCAGCTATTATGTTAATGATTTTTTATTATTTTTAACGTACTTGAGATTTTTTTAGATTATAAATTAATATTTTGTGATCATATCTCAATGACATAAGGCCAAGAGTTGGTCAAATAAATTTACTGATTTGTCTCGAAACATTTATATAAACTTTGGTTCGTTTTATCTTTTGGATATGGACCTGTTTTGTGGTGTCTTTTCTTCATTTAACACGTACATTAATATTATAAAATAGTTTCTTCTATTTTGGGTGGAGCTCATATGTTCTTTCTTCATATGAAATTATGTTAAATGATTTTTATTGTTCTTACTACGTAGACCATTTCTGAAACTTCAGCTCTTAAGCTTCAACGACTAATTTGGTTAGATGTGCTTCAAAGTTCACAATATTGTTACGAAAATAAGGAATACTTAAAAAAAGATACACCACATCAGCATTTAGAACTGTGTTGTGTCAAGTTTGTTAATGTGTCACTCTGGCAATGCTGTACTTAGTTGTCTAGTTGGCAGCATTGCCAACTCGACCATCTTTGTGTGTTAAATTTGAAATTAACGGAAATCGAATGTTGTAGGAAGAACACGTTCATTCGGAAATAAGGTCGTAAATAAAAGTGTTGTATAAGCGAATATTAAGTTGCTGTATAAAGATAATGTGAGAAATTAAAAACTGTAAAACAACAACAAGAGGTGTTTATTTTACTTTGACGCTATTTAAAAGAACTCAAACATTTTCAAGATTAAAACATAACAATATTTACCATTTAATTGATTTCTATGATTGTAATGATATTATGTCAACGACTCACTATATATGTAGATGATCTCTATCAACTGACAAAACCCTTGATTGACATCTCCTCACTAATTCGATGAATAGCAGTAGAAATAGAGGTAAAGTTTCGAATTTATATTTTACGTTTAACATGAAGTAAAAGACTTCAAGAGTTGATAACATAACTGCAGATATTCTGAAAAATGATGTAGAACTATTTGCAAGAATTATACATTCCATATATATGTACAAATATGTAACCTTGAAATATTTCCGAATGATTAAAATTTGCAACAAATGGAAAAGCTTTTTCTGCCGTGCACAACCACTATATTTTTTTGATGAGCTATGGTCGTCTTACTTCAAAAATCATCAGCATTTCAGATTCTATAGATAAGTTTTTTCTTAGAATTTCTTTCTAAAATGTGAGATTTTTGAAGAGGCTGTTCATACATCTAATGATCACTTTGGAATGACTCTATTTCGTTTAGCCATATTTATAAAAATTACAAATTCTACCTGCTTTAAGTCATTCTAATATGATTTTTTAATATAACACGTATTTTTGAAGTTATTGAGAAAAAAAGTCATGTTATGAGTTATTCATGAGTTATGGTTTATTTTATTTCTATCATATGCAACTTTATGAATAAATAGTAAAAGTGGAAAATATTTGCTGCTTTCAAAACCAATTTTTTTTTTTATAATTTGTTTTTCAATAACTCCAAAAATACGGAATAGATTAAAAAATAATATAAGAATGACTTAAGGCCGGTATAATTTGGAAAATCGAATGAGTTAAAGTTATCATAAGATGTATGAAACAGTCTCTTCAGAAATCTCACATTTTTCAAAAAATTCGAAAAGAAAAACTAATCCATAGAATCTGATATGCTAATAATTTTTAAAGTTGGGCGACCATAGCGCAACAATAAATGTATTGAATATCAAAAATATTTTTGCTTATTGCATAGTGTTATTAGTCTTAAGTTGCCGAAAAAAGAAGGTGCAGCAATTGCAGGGGGGAATATTGGAACCTTTTAATACGGATGAAAAGACTAAGCTTAGCTTAGAAGAAGATGGCTTTCTAGGTGGGAGATTGCATCAATCTAATAAAAACTCTACGTATTATCATTTAGCGCATCATTTAAAAGGTGTTTGATTCATAACATCCGGAATCATTCGTTAGGAACCGTCTTCACGTCTTTATTCGCAGTAGCTATGAAAACTTCCAGTGTCCGGTACAGTCTGAGGAAAGTATGGCTGAAGCATTCAAGACGTTATCTAGTATATGACAAAGCCCTTTTAATCACCACTGCTGTTCCTCATAGGTATTGTTGCAGTATCAAAGAAGTCGACTGAAAACAAGCCTAGAGGTATAGTATGGGATCAATTGCAGCCAAATGTACGTCTTGAATCGCTTCGAGAAGATGGCAAAGAAGATAAAAAAGTTGAATACATTTTTGTAAAGAAACCTATATAGAGGAGAAATTTGAAAAGGTTTACTACAGTTGTGATTAATTTTTTAGTCTTTTGCTGAAAATTGTAAAGATTAACATGTAATATTTTAAAAATGTAATTTTTAATATTTTATAACATTTTACATCGATTTAACAGCTAATGGTCCTCGTAACTTTTTGCTGCATATCAATCTATTTATCTACATAGACATGCATATTTCCTTAGACAGGAAAAGCGCATATATTCCCGGTTATTTTGCTGGCATTTGACTCAAATATATATGTCAGTGTTCTGAGAGAGTGAGTGAGTGAGTGGGTATATGAATGTCTGCTGTCATCATTGTTGCTGTTGTGTTGGTATTGCTGCTGTTGTTTTTGTGATGAATTGACAAGCGATACTATTTGTCAGCAGTCAATATGTTTGCAATATTTTTATGCTGTAACAGCATATAAGTTACCAATGTCAGGCATGTTTCTGGTACTGCTTATATCATATTTATACTCGAACATATGCAGACATACAAAATACCAATATCAGTGTAATTCTTATGCAAAAATATGTGTGAATGCTTTATAGAAATATATGTATATTTCAAATTGCCTATGTATGTGTATCAGTGAATTTGTCTATTTGAGCAAAATATGAATATGTATATATATATGCATATATGCATATATTTAGATATTTTAACATAGTTTGCGTGAAGAAGTGTTAGTGTTGTCTAAGTTATTAAGCTATTTTGCGTATATTTCCACTTTATTTCATTGTCTTGCAGCATTCTTTTATATTGCGTCATATTTTTCTTTATTCTTATTTTGTTTTCTTTTATTTTTATGTAGAAGTTTAGAGTTTGCTTGCTGATATGACAAGTTTTTTTTCCCTTCTCCTTGCAACAATTTTACTTTATTCTAAACGTGCATTTAGAAAGTACAACAAGCATTTTTTTCTTTTGTTGGCATTTTTTTTTGTCATTGTGTTGCTAGATTTAGGAATTTTACCATTTTTGTACGGTTTACTTCACACTCACATACTATTTTTTTGTTGCAAGTTAAGGAGAATATAAAGAAAGTACAAAAAAATCATTTCAACATCAACAATTTGACAGCAGTCAAGTGTTGCAAATTTGATGCCATGCTGCTAATCAATTTTTTCCTGTACTTTTATTTGAGTGAATTATGCTATTTTGTTGCTTTATTTGAAGTCTTTGTGAAATTGTAAATTCTATTTCGTCTTTTTTTCATAAGATATAAGCAATTCAATTTCTTTTATCTGATATTGTATGCAAATGCTTTAAAATTGAATATAAGTAGTTGAGTTTAAATTTATTTGCATCATAAACGTTTTCATAGATGCGAAAATATGAATAAAAATTTGTCTAATTTTTTGCAGTTTGGCTTTGGTTTTAAGATAAGAAATTTATTTCATTAGAAAAATAAATCATTTTCTAAATAATACAAAATTTAACACCCTTTTTAATCCTAGATCTAACTTATTCTCTCTTGAGAGTATTGCGATGGTACAAAAATTATACAAATTCAAGTTTGAAAATACAAGACATTATCACCCTACTTTTTGAACGTTATTGCAAAAAGCAAGCATTTTTAAAGAGAACACCATTCTTCTACTTACGTTTACATTAAAAAACTCGGTTCTCACAACCAATGTTGTTAATGTTTATGTCTTTACTAGGTCGTAGTCGAAGTGGGCTAACGTGCCCGGTACAAATGGCATGAACGAAGAGTTCGAAGGTCTCAACATCCTCCCCGTAAGTTTTACATTACTCAGATTTAATTGATTTGAATTGGCAAATAAAAGACTAAAGAATTTCTCATAAAAAGTTTTATGGGATGAATGGCTGGCTGATCATCGAAAAAAGTCATAATAAAAAATCATATATTTCGTTTCTTGTATTAAAAAAAAAAAAATCTTGTCAATTTTTGTTGCTTTATTAAATAAAATTGGTAAAATTTGTCCCATATTGTATTTAGTTTCTAGTAGGTAAGAATGCTAGAACAACATTTGATTTTTTATGGCTTTAACAGACATTCCATCCTCGTCAACACAATGTGCTAATACTTAACACATATACTAATTTTGCACAGCTTTTTTGTATGATTATTATTTGCCAGCAAATATTGTGGTATTTGATACCACAAATGGGAATTAATTTTAAAAAAATTTCAGAAAACAGTAAAAAATGTTATATTACGTTAAAGTAGATAAGTGATTTTTGGCATCATTTTCCGTTATGCGCTACGTTCTTCCACTAGAGGACGCAACACAAAGAGTTTTTTGTGTTTTTTTAAATACAGGTAAAAAGACAGATTTTTATTATTTTTATTTTTTTTAGTGAAATTTCTACATCTTTTTTAAGGGAAACGTAAAAGTAGTAATGAACCCTTAACCTCAAGCTACTTAGATTATTTTTGCGTTTTTTATTTTTATATTTATGATTATTATTAAGATCATTGATCATTATTAAGATCAAAAGGAAACGAAAAATAAAAATAAGTTATTATACCGCTTCATGTTCAGGTCTCAAGAGATAAATAAAAAAAAGTTATTATAACCGCTTCCTGTTCAATTATTATTAAGATCATTGATCATTATTAAGATCAAAAGGAAACGAAAAATAAAAATAAGTTATTATACCGCTTCATGTTCCGGTCTCAACAATTTAACAACAATTTTTTAATAATAAACACTCGTGGGATTATTGAAAAAATATAAAATTCTCCAATTCTAAAAATAAATAGCGATAACTTTGGTAGAAATGCCATCTGTTGATAGTTTTAGAAACTCTAGAGTCTACACCAAGAAATATAATTCCAGTAGCTACCCAATAATGTCGCTACGTGTGATAAATAACGGTAATAATTAACAATAGTATAAACACATTCATGGCTACCGACCATCGACCACACGATTAAAAAAGATGCTGGCTACAGATGTAGCCAAGTAGCCAGCTGCTTAATGATTATAACGACCACAGCTACAAAATAATCATCAAAACATAATATTATTTTTCAGTGGCGTGCATACCTTTTTTTCGTGTTTTTTAATGTACATATTTAATGAATTGGGTTTTTAAAACTCCTATATTATCATCTGTGTTGACAGCACTAAACTGTTTGTTATCCCCAAGCAAAATATATATTAGCCTAAGTTGACTATGGACTACAACGGTAGTCGTGTCGTTGATAGCCGCATTGCTTCTAAAATAATTATTTTCATATGCACACATGTATTCTATTTTTGATACCTTGTAGTTGATGGTCGATTGCCTTGAATGTGCTTACAACATAAGTGTGTATATCTTAATCGCCCTACCATAGTTTTGACGTTCTTATTAAACTTACAAAAATACTTATATTAAGAGCATATTTGCAATAAAAAATTAAAAAGGTTTAAAAATTATACATATTTAAGTTAACGATTTTTCGTGTTAAAATAACTAGTTTATTCGATATTAGAAAGAACCGGCTTCGGCAAAACCCAAAAAAACAGTTAAAACTAATCAAATAATAACCGTTCAGTCTTCCTATTATGTGTCGACAATATTCAAAATCGACACCAATACTTTTTACTGAATACGAAAATTATATTGATAGTCAAAAATGAATTTCAATTTAAATAATTTGTATAAAACACGATATCTTTCTTGTGTCGTTGACGCCAAATAGAATAAAGGTGAATCGGTTTCTGCTTTTCCTACTTTCACTATCTTTTTTTAAGTATTAAACTAAATAAAAATTTTAATAAACTATAATCTGTATTTGAATATTTATATAAACATACTCCGCAAATACAATTGTATTTGGAGGGCCATCTATCGGTTTAAATTTGAACCAGCTGATATTTTAAATATGGCTATACTTATGCCAGTCTATTCTGTCACAAAATTTACTGCCGAAATAAATCGATTTAAGCTTGAGCAAAGTTTGGATTTATTGGAAACTTATTTCCAAAACAAGGACAAAAATTAAATAAAAATTTCATCTTAGTGGGTACGTTAATAAGCAAAATTGCCGTAATTGGGGCTCAGAAAATTCAAACGTGGAATCAGAATGCAGAAGTCCGCTTCGGGAATATCGTAACAGAGACTCTTAACATCAATAGAGGCGTTTGTCAAGGATGTATTCTATCCCTCTGCTTTTTAATATTTACTCGGAATTCATATTCCAAGACGCACTGAATGATTTCAACATTGGAATCAAAGTCAATGGGCAATATATCAACAATATTCGTTACCTGGACGACACAACATTATTGGCCGATAACATTAATGATTTACAACGGTTAATAAATGCCGTTAATGAAAAAAGTAACTATTTAGGTTTGAATATTAAAATAGACAAAACGAAATACTTGATAGTAAGCCAAAATAATAATCAATACACTGGAATGAGCTTAAACATAGAAAACAAACCTCTCGAACGAGTTTCACAAATAAAATATCTCGGCTGTTGGTTACAAGAATCTTGGCAATGTGGTAAAAAAATTAAAATTCGCATAGAAATAGCTAGAAGCTTATTCTCTAAATTCCAGAAATTACTAACAAGTCAAGACATTAATATCAATCGCAGAATAAGATTTATGAAATGTTATGTATGGTCAATACTTTCTACGGAGTCGAAACATGGACATTAAAAGCCGCCAATATGAATAGACTAGAAGCTTTCGAAATGTGATTTTATCGTCGGATATAAGAAATACCATGGCCTGACCTTGTAAGCAGTGGAGTATTGACCAGGCTACGAAGAGAACACGATATCTTCACCATAACGAAAAGGCGAAAAGTTGCATACTTTGGTCATATTATTAGGGGTGATAAATACGAATTGCTTCAACTCATTGTAAAAGAAAGTATGGAAGGAAGACGAGGTAGTAGTAGAAAGTAATTTTCATGGCTGAGGAATATAAGAAAGTCGACTGGCTTAAGAAATATTGGTGAACTGGTACACAGTGCGAGGAAAAGAGATGATTTTCTGCAATTAATTAACAGCATTCAATGATCTTAATATATATATTGTATTATAATTGTTATAAAGGGTCCGCCAAATATTTTTTTTTTTTTTAGCAGGGCACAAAACATCGCGTGTAGCTTCGGCTGTGTGGCACGTAGCGCTAATGTTGCTAATATCCTCCTCTTCAATTTTTGTGAACAAAAATTCATTCAACATGGCCCGATAACGATCACCATTGACTGTAACGGCCATTCCTTGCTCATTTTCGAATTATGCCTCTGGACTAAAATCCGCACCAAACAGTGACTCGTCTTGGGTGTATCGGCTTTTCAACGTATGCGTGCTGGTTTTCTATGCCCCAAATGCGACAATTTTGCTTGTTTACATACCTGCCAATATCAAAATGAGCTTCATCTGAAAAGATGATTTTTTTGGCAAAACGGCATCTTCTGTAAGTCGATTGCGAGCCCACTTAGCGAAGCGAAAAAAGCGTATACACAACCATATTCATTCAGCGGAAGGATAAAACTAATTATCTGTTACATCAGACATGAGCTAAGTGTTAGCATTCAGGAAGTAAGCACTAGTTGAAAAAAAACGTTAGATGGCGGACCCTATATATATTGTTTGCTTATATGATATAAGTATGTTATATATTTGTTATATTTATTATAGAATATATGACTCTGTTAAGTTTTGCATGTAATCGGTTAAATTTAGAATTGAATATGCCATAAAAGAAGAAGAAGGAGAGCGAAACCATTACGGTCAATGAAGACACCTATCGCACCATGATAGCCGATTTTTTTGTGCCCGCTCTTCATGGTATTAATCTGAACGATGTTTGGCTTCAACAGGATGGTGCAGCAACATTCGATTTATTACGCCAAACATTTGATGGAAGTTTAATTAGCCAAAATGGTGATGTCAGTTGGCTGCCAATAAGCTACGATTTGGACTGTTTTCTGTGACACAGTATTAAAGACAAATATTATGCCGACAAACCAAAGGCGATTGAGCATTTGAAGGCCAACATTTGTGATGTGAATGCCGAGATACGACCCCATACTCTTGAAAAAATTATCGAAAATTGGTCGGATCGAATGAGGTACTATGAGGCTAGTCGGCACAGCCATATGAATGAAATAATATTTCATTTTAACAGAAAAACTGTACTTCATAACAAAATAATATGTTAAAACAAATTTCAAACGGTTTTTGTTTTATTGCATTTAAAAAAAAAAAAACAAATAAAAATTTTCAGGAAATTTTGTGAAAATCACTCAATATTCGAAAAGAGTAGCTTTACAAGCTTAAACCAAAAGTTGGGTATTATTAATTCCTTTAATAATCCACAGATAATCATAACAAATTTCTTACAGCGGCGTTGATGTAAAGCTAATGCTTCTGTCTGGCTTCAAATAGTCATATAAAAAACATTTCTTTCTCCAATTCTTCTGCATTCCTGTCGAATCCATTCTATGGTCACTGTCATTTTTTTTTGTATAAAACCAGCACCCAGTGGATGGCTCCTACTCATGCAGTGCATTGTGCTGGTACTAGGAAAATAGGTTATTGAAAGAAGGACAGAGGGAGTAGTGTTTATGGACGTTAGATTTAAATTTACTCATGTCGTAAGTGGCAGGAAACACTTTCGCTGGAAGATTATTCCACAACGGAACAGTGCGACCAAAGAACGAATTCTCCCTATAATGCGTTGTGCGATTTACTGGACGATCAACTACAAAGGGTTGCCCTCTACGACCATGCCCAGAACATCAAGAGCATCTGATTCCTCAATATCCACATTACCCATTGACACAGATGACAGCACACCACCAGGCCTGTGTGTTAAAAAACAACATTGAATCTTACGTGCCTTAATATCGACCCTGTTCGCACGACCCCACTGGGAGACCTTCACCAGGTCACTTGTGAGTGTGACGTTCATATTCATCCTTCTTACCCCAACCTCCAAAAGGCTCGGTCTACGATCAAACAAATATGAGTGACAAATGTTGCTGTCATCCGCAAAAGAGTAGATAGGATTAGAAGTGAGAAGAAGAAAGTCGTTAAGAAATATTAGAAAAAGAGTAGGAGAAAGAACAGAGCCTTGTGGTACCCCTGAGTTTACACTGAACTCGTCGGATGAGACTCCATCTATAACTACTCTTATAGAGCGATCTCTGAGAAAACTCGATATAAATCGAGAGAAGTAACTACCGACACCAAAAGTATTGAGTTTCGAAATGAGAGCCTCGTGCTAAACTCTATCAAACGCTTTTGAGATATCCAGAGCCACAACCTTATTCTCGCCAACACCATGAATGGACTTGTTCCACTTCTCCGACAGCAACGCCTGCAGGTACCAGTAGAACGGCTCTTTCGGAAACCGTACTGACAATCGCTAAGTAAATCGTTGGACTCCAGATATCCCGCATAACCTTGGAGAGTGCGGAGCAAACTGCTATTGGACGGTAGTTCTCAGGGTTACTAGCCTCGCCCATTTTCGGGATTGGTGTTACATTAGCAACCTTCCAGCAAGATGGAAAAATATCGGCGCGATATGATGTACTGAAAAGGTGAGCTAATGGACGCGCAAGCGTCGAAGAGCACTGCTTCAGGACCAGTGCTGGTATGCCATCCGGCCCAGAAGACTTGTTAACGTTGAGATTTGCAAGAACCCTTTTTACAGCACGAGCTCGAAAGAATATACTAGGCATAGTTACTGATACTCTTTCAAGTTCGGGCGGTGGTTGAACGCTCTTCGGCAAGTAAGAATTACTTGCAAACATTTCGGCCATTTCGGTTTGCCTTTTCAACCGGGTTCGTGAATGTGTGGTCATTCTTTATAAGAGCAGGAACCGAACTAGCGTTGTTCCTCAGCTTTTAAATGAATGACCAAAAGTTTTTACTTCCCCGTGGAAAAGTAAGAACTTTAGTACGAAGGCGCTGCTCGTATAAAGCCTTTTCGCGACTAAGTACTGCGGCACATGAAGATCTCGCCTGTTTGCGAAGCAAATCAGTATGGGCACATTTGTTATTGCGCCAATTCCTGAATACTTCCTGTCTGGATCTGACTGCCAATTTACACGTCAGATTAAACTAAGAATTGTTTCTGGGTTTAATCGAAAGCTTTTTGGATGGGATGAAAATATCCATCCCTAGCCTTATTATATTCACCACCATTTCTGCCATGGCATCGACGTTTGAGTCAAGGAAACAAAATTTCCAACTAAAATGCCCAAAAAAATCGTTCAGCTCAGCCCAACGTGCATCCTCGTAGTTAAAAATAGAGCGTTCTGTAGCCATTGGAGGAACCTCACGAAGAGCGGTGGATGAGAAGGAGGCAGAAACTGTGCAATGATCCGAATTTCCGAGAGGTGCAAGAACCTCAACTACATACTTTTCAGGGTTTGTAGTGAGGAAAAGGTCGAGGGTATTGTTCTGGTGCCCATCTACACACGATATATGTGTAAGTTCATTCACTAATTACGCAAGGTGATTGTGCGCTGCAAATAACTCAACGTATTGGCCTTCTGGAGTTGTAGGGGCTGAATGGCGTAACCAAGACGAATTATGAACATTGAAATCACCAGCAACAACAATTTCACTGTTCGGATAATTCGAAAGGATACTCGATATTGAGTCAGAAAGAGAGTTGAAGCCAGATATGGTAACCTCTCTTCCCGCATTTGGGCTTCTATACAAGAACCCGAAGTGCAAAAGATATGCCCTGATTCTGAACTTAACCCATAGACAGCTAAATTCCGCAACATACATCCCAAGCGGTTGCTGGCATTGGTAGACAACTTCATTTCGAATGTATATATCAACACCCCTATGAAAATTAAAAGGGACCGAAGGTGTTACCCAGGGATATGAAAATCCTGTGGATCAGCATTTTCAGAAACCTGGGTCTCACATAAGGCGAAATCATCCGGCCTATGGAGACAAATGTGCGCATACACGGAGAAAAATTTCGCCCGTAGCCCACGCACATTGCAGAAATCCATCCGAAAGCGTCCTGCCATTACGTAAATTTAACCAAATAAAAGAAAAAATAAATATAAATTAACCACGAGTAAACAAAAATCAAACAACCCCCCTCCGGGTGCGTACGACAAGGAAATGGGTTACTGCTGGTTGATTATTCAGCAGCCAGTGTTATACCTTCACCACTGAATAATCCAACTGCAACCCCTCCATTATATCGTCATTGTGATTTCTTAGTGTGTATACGATCTATATCCGTTTTCTTCATATAATTTGCTTTTTTTATTGGAACTTGATATGTTTTTTGCCATAACTTATGTTTCGGTATTGTATCTGACCGAAATATTTTCAGAAAAAACAGTAGACAGCAGTTGATAAATGCTTGGGTGGAATTAACATTACATTTCACTAATCGCAGCCATAAAAAAGTGAAGACTTTACTACCGAAATAAAGGTGTTATTTATAATGTTAGATGAATGGTGTGGACATGGCCATATGGGGTTCAGTCGATTAAAAGTTTGGCTATTCTAGTTCATTCTGTCTTGGATGTCAGCACTGGAAACTTCAGATGCCGTAAGGGTTGCAGCTGAAATAGTAAAATAATGAGATTTTCTCCATAGTTTTATTCCCAATCTGAAGGCTCGAATTATTACTTGTGTAGATTCAGCTTCAAAACGGATTGGTAGACTGCCATCATATAAGATTATTGATTGAATAAATGTAAACAGCTTCTTAGTTAGGAAGAGGAGATGACACTAGCCCTCATACAAATTTTTTAAAAAACGTAAAGTGAAGTAAAGTTGGAACTCGCACAGTGGTGCCGTCCAGACAAGTCTTTCGCTGAGATTGACACTTTTGATACATACCGCTCTTATTGGCCCATTATGGAACTCTACTTTCCTTCCACTCAAATGGATAGTTTAGAGTACCAGGGCATTCTGTCTGAACATTTGCTGTCTTATTTGGCCCAAAATTCTGACAAAACTTTCAGCTTTCAGCAAGATAAAGCAGCAATTCATGTCAGCAAGTCGACCAAACAATGATTTGAGGAGCACAATATTAACTTAATATTAATATAATATTAATTAATATTAACTTAAACCCCATGGAAAATTTGTGGGGACTGCTTATGCTTATGCAGACAACAAACAGTAACAGACAAAAGATGAATGAAAAGTGGCAATCTGCAACAGTTGGCGCGAAATCCGATCCAACGTTCTGGATAAGTAAGTGCGATGTCATCACGTATTTTTAGGACAATGGAAGGATATGGTAATTGGTTAATGCTTAGCTTAAATAAAGGTTTGGATAAAAGAATCACTGACTTTATCATTTTGACGCATTGTATTTTGTACTTACTCGTATGTACATAAATTTAAATAAACATAATATAACGGCTTATTATTCACTTATTTGAACGTAGAATTTTTTTAAATAAGGTGACCATACGTAACGTTTTATAGTTTGAATGAATTGAGCAAATATTAAGGTGACCTTATCATTTTGAAGCACTCCTTAGTAATAAAATGAAGTAACTGCTGGCTCAAGTCTTTTAAAATTGTCGTCATTTTTTAAAACTGTAGACAGTTGGATAAATCAGTAAAAAGTTTAATAATAATTCAGTAAAATTCAATAATAATTTATGTGAGAATTAGGCAAAAATCGTCACATTTTACCATAGCGTGTATTTTAACAGAATTCGGTGGCATAGCTACAAAAATTGCTAAAAAAAATCCTAATAAATCTTTAAGAAAGTATGTAATATAAAATTGATTAAAGTACTGAAAATAAGGACTATGTACATATAGTATATTTAATATTGCCTATTAAATTCATTATTATAGCCATTTGTGTAAAAAAATACAAAATGAGTACAACAAATATATGTATTTGACCATCTTAGAGGTCTTTCGTTTGCAGTGTGAATAAAACTACGCAATATATTACAAATAAAACATTTTTTTTCTTTTCTTACTATTATGAGAGAGAGGAGAATTCTTTAGATTTGATTGGCTTTAAAATGAAACTTTTTCTTTTTGTTTTTGTTTTCTGAATTACCAAAATTTTTGTGAATTTTTTATGCATAATTTTATATACAAAAGCACCTTCATCGTTGAACAGGGAGCATTTAAGCAATTTTTATCAACCACATGGGGTTAAAAAAGTATAAACAAGAATATTGTTAATATTTCAGAAAAAATAATAAACCACAAGTAATGAAGAAGGAAAGCTATGAAAAAGAAAAAGAAAAAAGTTGAATTTTAAGTTTAAAGATAACCAAGTTAAATTTTTCTTTTCACATTTTTTATACAGAGAATAGAAAACAAAAACTTTTTTTTTTTTAATACGAAAAAAAATTTAAAGCCTTTTTTCAAGCCGACATATTTTTTAAATATTTCCTGCTAAAACAACCTGCAAAAATAATAACCAAGAGGGAAAAAATTATAAAAAAAACACTGACTAAAGAAAAGTTTTAATAAAGTTTTCTGTTTTACTACTCTTTTATCGTTTTGGTCTTAATTTTTTTTTTATATGGGAAAGACAGAAAGAATAAAAAAATAAGAAAAGTTGATGCAATGGTCGATTTTTCATAGGCTATACACTAAAGAATCACTTTCAAAAGTTTTAGTTTTACTTGATGAATAAGTAATTCTTTTAATAACACATATACCATATTAGAGGTTTGGATCAGAGAGACTAAAAATCATTTCTAAAGCTAACTCTGAATTCAAAGATGCACTCCGTTGTTTAAGAACTGAAAAGCAGTGTAATTGTGTCGTTTGTATTGTTTGCGATTTTTTTTTACGTATAAAAATCCAATAGTAGTCACTCTTCATGCCCTCCTCCCAAAATCTTTGGTGTAATTGCTCTCCTTGCTCATGTCTCGTATTATCTAAGTTATTAGAAAAAAATCGATATGGAAATAAAGAAAATGTATATTGCAAGATATTGGAGCTTCAATCTTGCGATAATCTTGCAACAAACAACAAAACTTATTTCTGATTCTTTAACCTTTTCGACCCCAAAGTTGCTTATAAGAAACTTTATGTTTTATCTGTTTTATTTTAAATGAAAGGGGCCAACTTATAGTTTTACGCAGTAAATAAGTTAATTGTAGTTCCTAAAATAGAAAATGCAAAAAAAATAAATAAATAAAATAAAAATTAAAGGGTATGATGACAAACAAATATCGCGTTATTAATTTTTAGCCCACAAAAAAATTAAATAAAAATATTTAAAAACCATATATCTAAACGCAAAATACTTAATCTTATTTACTTAATCGTATTCATACGGGCCCATAGTTGTTTATAAATAACCTTCAATAACTATCGATCTAACGGACCCAGTAATTTGAAATCTTCTAAAATTCTTAATTTATATCTGAAAATTACAATTATATCTACAAAAAGTATGTTTAAACAGTTGATAAAAATGCGGGATCAAAAGGGTGACTTTTGTTTGAGTGTCAAAACATTTCCACTCCTGAATCTGTTATGACAGTAACTCTGCTTTTTGTGTCGATAAGTCCAATTCACGAACCAAGTCATTTAGTTGACTTTGCAAAATTAAATATTTTTCTTTCATTTTTAAAGCTACGGTCGATGATGAACTTTTTAACGTTGATGAATTAAAAGTTTCAATGGAATTTTTACTCATATCTGGGCTAATTGACAAAGGGTCATGGTTCCTATGCGTAATTGGCTTGTATCATTCATAAACATTGATGTTAACATCAACGTTTTGATGACTGATACATCGTCAATACATGTCCACATCGAAAAACAACGACATCGTTTTTTGTACACTTTTCTTAATTTTAATAAATTTTTTGCGTTGTTAACTTCAACTAGCAGGTGGTGTATTTCAGTGACATTGTCACTTCATCGATTAATCATCGTCACGAAATCAGAACCAAGTGAAAATTTGTATGAAATTATGAAAAACGAAAAATTTGATTGATTAATTCTCCTGAAAGTGACACAAAAAAGGGAGTTATGTATGACAATGTCATTGAATGTCACAAATAAAAAAGAACGCTGAAATGTAGCGACATTGTCTGCTATGAGGATACTACATGCTGAAATTTATCTTTATAATTATTTATCATTGTACTTCATGAGTCGACTACATGCATAATGATGCAGAATTTTGTCTGCAACCCCGTTAACGAATAAAGCACTAACGATTCTCGATGATATTGTCTGTTAAGACTCACTAATACACAGATAAAATCAACCTTTGTCATCTATGTCAATGCGGACAATTCTTTAAAAGTCCACCAAAGAAAATTCATCGGGTGGTCCAATCATAACGCACGATGTCAATTGTGAACCTTATCTTAACTTCAAGTTTTTTGCCCAACTTAATCTGACACAACTTCGTTTCAATGTTTGACGAATTTAAACCTTTTATGAAAATGGGCGTTCAAATCGAAATACATTTCGAGCACATCGTGACTTTTTTGGTCAGCATAATCGACCAAATGTGTCCACAATAGGAAGAATTGTAAGCAAATTTCAGCAAACAGGGTCTGTAGGAAAGCTGGAAACACCTGTGCATGCTCGCTCGGTTCATTCTGCGGCAAACATTGCAGAAGAGCAATCAATTTCGACTCATCGTCGTGACCAACAATTGAATATCTCATGAACATCACTGATGCGAATTTTGAAAAACGATTTGAATTTACACGCTTACAAGGTTTAATTGACTCAAGATCTGAAGCCTACTGACCATTCCAAGTGTCGTCAATACGCCGAATGGTTAGTTGAACGGAGAGAAATGAATGGTGACTTTACAAAAAAAAAAAATCTTCACCCACGAGAAACACTTTCACCTCGGTGGATTCGTTAACAAGCAGAATTGCCTCATTTGGGCAAATGCGAATCAACCGGTTATTGTTGAAAAGCCGATGCATTCACAAAGAGTGACTGTTTGGTGCGGCTTACAGGCTGACAGCTTCATCGGGCCGTACTTCTTCGAAAGGTCGACTAAGCAGTTACAGTGAATGGTGTTCGCTATAGCGAGATGATAATGGACTTCTTGTGGCCACGAGAAACACTTTCACCTCGGTGGATTCGTTAACAAGCAGAATTGCCGCATTTGGGCAAATGCGAATCAACCGGTTATTGTTGAAAAGCCGATGCATTCACAAAGAGTGACTGTTTGGTGCGGCTTACAGGCTGTCAGCTTCATCGGGCCGTACTTCTTCGAAAGGTCGACTAAGCAGTTACAGTGAATGGTGTTCGCTATAGCGAGATGATAATGGACTTCTTGTGGCCAGAAATTTAGGATATGATCTAGACGATATGTGATTGCAACAGGATGGTGCCACTTGCCACACAGCCAATGAAACAATGGGTCGTTTGCGCGAGAAATTCAATGGCCGTGTTATCTCATGTCGTGGCGATGTTATTTGGCCGCCACGATCATGTGATTTGGCAACGTTAGACTTCTTTCTTTGGAAATATTGAACAAAAAAGTGTGTACATCAATAAGCGAAGAACAATTCACGAGATAAAAGTTGAGATTATTCGGCACATTAACGAAATTTTACCCTAATTATGTCTCAGTGTCATTGAAACAATAGACCGACAGATAGAAGTATGCCATCAAAGCATTTTTTCGATATTTTATTTCTCACATAATTGTCATAGACCCTTCTATCATAATAAAATATATGAAGATAATTCTCTGAAAGCTTTTAGTTTTATTTACAACTAACATCGTGCGTTTTGGTTGGACCACTATGGCATTTGGAATGGTTATTTACAGCGTTAAAATTTTTCGCCGTTGCGCTGCTTCTAATTTCATATTTAGTTAGTATATTAAAAAAAAATAAAACATCGGAAAAACATTCAGTATCGGTTTTATAAACGATGTTTTTACAATAAACACCGATGTTTTTATTTACAATGTTGAGTCTTCACTGATGCCTCACCAGAACATTTATACTTTGCTATTTTGGCATTAAAAATGGAAAGTAGACCATTTCTACAGTTTTGTATTACAAGCGTTAAAAATAATTTCGGTAACTACAGCCAGTGGGTGTTAATTTCTCTAAGGTCTGGGTTTTTTAATTAAAATGTTAATTGCACATACATATATATTATATTGGCTCATATGAGAATACTTATACAAAAGTATAGTATTTAATTTTTTTACTTAAACATTCTTGTGTATAAAAGTTTTTCATTTTTTGGGTGATTCCATTGCCATACATAGAACTTCTGTCGTTTATCGGGAAAAATTTAGAAGAGTTGTTTTCAATGCCTCTTCGATTGGATAGTTTTTTACGACAAAGAGAGCTGAGCTATATTATGATAAATGTATCGAAACTTCCTAGTCAATGTTTGTCTGGTTATTAAAAATACGTGTGATCTGGCATTGTTAGTTGGAATTCAGCATTTGTTTAAACAAATAAGTTCTGAGTAGTAATGATCAGAATTTTTAATTCTACCAACTGTAAATTTGTTACTTAGACGTTGGAAGTGAGAAAAAGCTTGTGAACAATTAGATTTGTGACAAGTGGGCATTACTTGAGATTTGCATTAAAATTTGGCAGCAACACTTATCTATATTTTATCGTTAGTTTTTTGAAATTCGTTAACAATAGAAAGACGGGCGGGGGTCACTTGAACCATGGGCATGTATAAGTCATGTCCTATGATTCCTCGGAGAACAAGGGGGTGTAATAAACTCCTTTCATTCATACAATTTGGAGCATTATGTTTGATTTATTTTCCAAATTTAAACGGTTTGGTTTTTTCGAGTTTAATTTGTAGCCTCTAGTTATGCAGTGGCGCAGACTTTTTTATTGCAATAGAAAAATAGTCTTAAAAAATATTAAAGCGTTATGTTTTTTTTTTTAATATTTATATGTATATAATATAAAAAAACACTGCAAATATTAATATTACACAACTTATTTTTATGTTTAAACTTAATTTATTAATAATTTGAATATCATATGTTAGATAGCTTAAATATATACGTATATATACGTAAAAGAAAATAAAAACAAATATTAAAAGATGACTAAATACAATACAAAATACAATATTGTATTTAGTCATCTTTTAATATTTGTTGTTATTCTGGATTTTAATTAATAAAATAAGTTATTAATTCAGTTTACATACGGCAAGTAATCTTAAGACAATTACAAACTGTAAAGGTTTTGTACCTTATCTTCTTTTCTATAAATATTTTAATGCCTTAGGATATTGTGAAAAAGAATTTATCAAAACTTTTATTTTATTTTTTTATCTTATTAGATTAATAAAACAAAATATCTATTGCACTTAAGTTTTTTTGTTTTTTTTTTTTTTGATGTGGTCTTCGAAGTGTTTGACCAATCCGGCGCTATTTGCAGTGAGAATTAAAACATGAAGTTGGCTCGATTTTCGAAAATAGTTGGTTTTCGAGATGGTGCCTGGCCAAAATATATCAATATCTTTCGAAGGTAACGATTGATGAATATCTGGATAGCGTTTCCATTGCGTAATGTTATATTCCAGGACTAATATTCATAGTGAATTTCTAAATTTACGTAGGAGTTGAAAAGGTTGATCTAATACCATTTTGTGATAGTAGTCGAATTCCACACAGGGCGTAAAATAATAAATGCTAGATTGGCTTTGGAGATCCGAAACATTACAACACTATTATAGCCACAAAGTAGTAAAGGGTCCGCCAAATAATTTTTTTTTTTAAATGCTATAAAAAAAACTACTGAATATTTTCTCAAATTTCTTTTTTATTTGAAAGTACAATCCTTCCGGTTAATAATGGAAAATAATTTTATTCAAATGGCTGCTTCGGCTGGTCATGCAGTAGCCAATTTGTAAGCACATTATCGATTGTGTGCAGCTGTATTTCACAATTGGCTTCACGAACATTGCCCTTTAAAGCGTCAATTGTCTCTGGTTTGTTGGCGTAACACTTATCTTTAAAGGCACCCCACAAATAATAGTTCAACGGTGTCAAATCGCAGCTCCGAGGTGGCCAAACGACATCAGCTCTGCGGCTGATAATGCGATCTTCAAAAACAGGGCGCAAAACATGGAGTGTAGCTTCGGCTGTGTGGCACGTAGCGCCGTCCTGTTGGAACCAAATGTTGCTAATATCCTCCTCTTCAATTTTTGTGAACAAAAATTCTTTCAACATGGCCCGATAACAGTCAATGGCGATGACTGTAACAGCCACTCCTTGCTCATTTTCGAAGAAAAATGGCCCATTTATGGCTCTGGACCAAAATCACACCAAACAGTGACTCGTCTTGGGTGTATCGGCTTTTGAATGTATGCGTGCGGGTTTTCTGTGCCCCAAATGCGACAATTTTGCTTGTTTGCATACCCGCCAAGCAACATTACCATGATTACCATTACCATGATTACATTACCATGATTTTCAAAGTAATGTCGCAATATTTCCCAGCGTTGTTCAAGCGTATACACAACCATATTCTTTCAGCGGAAGGATAAACCTTATAATCTGTCAAATCAGACATGAGCTAAGTGTTACCATTCACAAAATAAGCAATAGTTGAAAAAAAAAACGTTAGATGGCGGACCCGATAGAAAGCACTAACCTTTTTCAAAAACGCATTATAAATCATGAATTTTGTATTGTTAGAGTTGTTGCAGGGTATTACCTAAAGCTATAAATGCTGAGCCGTAGTCCCGCCTTTGCAGCTTCACTCTCCAGAGATGTGAGTATATCTGTATGGTAAGAAGCAAACATAATCGGTGTATTCCAAACTCTCTTAGTAATGGTTGATTGCGATTCTTATACACCTATTGATCGCTGTAGCATTGCGAACGATAAAATCAAGACCTATATTGAATGGAAGCGGGGAATCCACAGTTGTCAAACAGTAGTTATTACCATCATTACTGACTCAGCATTTGTTTTTGAGCTTGTACTCAATTAACTTATGTATGTACATCCCGATTCTATCTAAAAGAAAAATACAGGACTTATCTTTTTGCCAGATATTAAACAATTTTATGCACTATGGTACGTAACTAGCACATTGCGGATAGAAACCTCTATCCGTTACAATTTATTTTTCATAAATGTTTGTGATATTTTAAAATTAAACAAAGAATTTTTAAATTCAAATACAATAGATTCATTAGAAAAAAATATAATAAAATGGGGAATCACCAAGTTATTCGTGGTATGTACAATTTCGTCACAGAGTGTGAAATTTGATATGCTTACACAAATTTGGTTCAGTTGACAACCGAAGATCAAAGTGAAGTATTCATACGTGTGAAGTGTAAAAAAATGCCAAAAAAACGTAAAAAATACTTTATGTTTCGATACCAAGGTTAAAATATTAAAAAGACTTAATGAAGGCGTGATTGGAAAATCTTCCAACAGCTACATAAAGTCAAAAAAACAAAAATAATAGATGCAGTTACTAGTTCCTATCAGGAAGCAAAAAAAATCTTTGCGTAAGACAGAATATGAAGAAATGGAAAGGTGAAAACGTATTTACTGCAATTGATGGATGGTTTTCCAAATTAAAAACCCAAAATGTTTTCAAAAATTGTTGGTGAAATACTTTCGAGTGATGTTGGTGAGGTCACTCAATTCCTACATAGATTTCGTGCAAAAGTCGCAGAAATGGGGTTATTGGAAACGCAAATATATAATTCTGATGAAAGCAGTCTATTTTTCCGCTGTTTACCAGATAGAAAATTTGTCGTTTCTTGCGAAAAAAGAGCCAAAGGATTTAAAATTCAAAAGGAACGCATTTCGATTTTACTAGGCTTAAATTCTCACATAAATTAAAACCATTGGTTATGGAAAAGCTAAAAAGTCAAAAAGTCTCAAAGGGTTTGATAAACCACTTCATTACGACTTTCATTTATTGAAAAATGCGTGGATGACTTCCCGGATATTTAATGATTGGTTTCACAAGATATTTACCAAAGAAGTATGTTTAACTAATGCGCATATTAATTTCGATTTTTTTTATTTTTATTTTATTTTTTTGTTCTACCGGTCATTCGTTTTCTGAAGACAATAATTTGGCCCCAAAAGCTCTTCTGCTTGTAGATAACAGCAACAGCTCAGACAATGGATCAAAAGCCTATTAAAATGACAATATTCATTTAAAGAAGTAAGTTTCTATTTCAATTAATTGGTGATGGTGATGATATTAATAAGCTTTTGAAACGACATACAATCTGAGATGCAATAATATTTTTGAAACAATGATAAGATGAGGTACAACCTACAGTGTTAAAAAATTCTTGGTCCAAATTATTAAATTGAGATTCGGGCGATTACGACAGCGATGATGATTTGCCACTAGCACAACTGAATCAACGAAATCGGGATTGCAATGAAGTTATTCAACTAAATCTTGATCTTTTGAAGGAAATAATGCCAAACAATTCCGTAAATCTAAATGAAATGGAGAAATAGAATGAAGATTTGTTTACTGACGGATCTGATTTAGAGAATAGCTATGAGAAGGCTTCAGATTGCAGCGATGTCGATGTTGTCAACATAACGACAGCTATTCGTTATTCAAAAGTCCTTGTAGGCATCAATAATGTTATAAAATAGTGCAAAACCAGTGATATTTTTGCCAGTAAACACATGTCTAACCTTTTGGACGTCTGTAACGATATAGTTGTATCCAGTTTAAACAAATCAAAAAACAAACACGTATTACTGATTTTATGTTAAAAATTAATAAAATACCTAATAAATAAAGAACTTTTTAAAAGTTTTTCTATGAATTTTATATGCTCAATAAATTAAAGGTTGAGGAATAAAAACTGTTTTGCGTTAAAATAAAGCTTACATAACTATTATTATTATAATTTTATCATTTTCTGTAAAAAACAAATGTCCAGAAATTCGAACTCGCCGGTGGCCAAAGTGGGTCTAATTTGTGAGATTCTACTGTAATAAATTTTTCTCTATTAAAATTAATTTAAAGTTAGTTGGCTCAGATGACCCCAATTCGTCTTTCTAGTCTATTTTGTCTTTCTATGTCAATTTTCACCTCTTTCTAGTGTTAACGATTACACTATAGTTGCTCCTTACTATAGTAAGATTTAATACTAAAAACACAAGTAAATATATTTCTTAAAATTTTGCTAAACATCACTTATATTTGGTGATAATAACCGAAGAAGCTATACATAAAGATTTCATCTTGAAGACAGCATCAGCTAGATCATGTTTCGATAATATGGTATTTTAAGGTGGAAAATAGTAGGCCTTAGTGCTATTATTTTAAAATTATTCTTTCCAAGGAATTGCTGTTTATTGACTCAAAAACAAACAAAAAAATGAAAGTGTAATAAACATTTTAAAAAGACTTGCTATGTTATACCCTACACAACAGCTTGATGCAGAAAGCAAGCACAGAAATAAATTTATGCAGGCAACTTTAACTACACAATGAAAATAATAGACACAATTTACTTTTCATACATTTTTTAATGGCAACAGGCTCTAAATCTTCTCATAGAAATAAGTATACGAACAGAGTGATTGTGGGTAGTAAAATTTTAATTTTGACTGACTTTTATGATGGAAAAAATAGCTTTATTGAGTATAAAAAGGAACAAAGTTTATCATTTCAAAATTTCACGTCATTTTTTTACTCTTGTTCTCTTTCACGATGAAACATAATGTTGGGGGTTTGTTTTTGTTTGGCAAAAACCAAACTTAACGAATTTTAAGTCAATATTTGTACGAAATTTACTCATCAGTGATGATTGGTGAAAAGATAACAAAATTAAAATGTAATTTTCATAATGCAGAGGGCAAAAATATGACGGGAGAAAATTAAATTAAAAGGAATATATACACACTTATGGTAAAAGACATATAAAATATTTTTTTTTGTTGATATTTTATACTCAAATATCTTTTGTTAAATACAGGCTGGCTAATGAAAGGCGCTATAAAAAGAAAATGAAATAACTTTATTTTAATTGAGTTATTCGTTAAATTATATTTCTCAATTTACTTTTAGATAACGATCTTATCTTTATTTATTGGAAATGCAAAATTTAGATAATGAAACGCCGCTAGCACGCACACAAGTCAATAATTAGCATTCAATGAAAGTTTTGCGCACTTCCGGTTACACCTGGGGGTCATGTCTCCGGATGTGGACAATAAAGAGATTTCATAACTCTCGACTCTATTTCACAAATTCTTAAAGAAGGAAAATTCACCCAGCTGGGTGTTGGTTCAAAATTTTCTAAAAAGAGTAGACGTCTGCCGAGGCGATAGAGGTGGACATTATTTACCTGACATCATATTCCAATACTAATTCCCATATTTCTATTTTATATTGGTATGAATAAAACTGAATTTGTGAAAAAAATGTGTTTTTAAGCCAATTTATTTCCTAGCCTCGAATTCGCCCACCATACTCAAATAATAAATTTGACAGCAGTCTGACTATTGATTCGTGAATTATAGCATTTAGTGTGAAGCAACTTTTGTTATTGAAAAAAAAAAAAATGGACAAAACTAAGTTTCGAGTTCTGATAAGGCATGCACAAATGACGCAGAGTGCAGTGGACGCCCAAATGAGGCTGAGAAAATATCAAAAAAATCCACAAATGGACTATGAAAGATTGCAAATTGAAGGTGCTCTAGCATTGTAAAGATATTAGATGGGAATTCTTTTATCACTTTACACGAACATTTGAGTATGAGAAAGCTCTGTTCAAGGTAGGTGCCGCGTGAGCTTACAAATCGTGCCACAAATCGATGAAAGCGATGGCAAAATTAAATGAATTGGGCTTCGAATTGCTTCTCCAGACTTAGCTCCAGTGGCTTTTCTTCTTTTCAGATCACAAGAGAATGCTTCCTGAAAATAAATTTTAGTCCATTAATGAAATAATTGCTGAAACTGAGGCCTATTTTAACGAAAATAAGAAATCATGCTACAAAAGTGCTATCGAAAAGTCAGAAAATCGTTCTATCGCCTTCGAAGACAATTGTGTTGAATAATAAAATCGAGTTTTGTTAAAATTTATTTTTTGTCGTACTTATCCTACAGACTCATCGAGTGACCTGTTTATGAATTTATTAAAGAAATATGTTTAGTTATGAATAAAGCGCGACTTTGTTTTTAGAAGTTTGTTCGCAATTAGATGGGTGATTAGACTTTTTAGTATGCAAGTCACGAAAATAATATAGTGCGATTATTACCAGATCCTTCAGATCCTTATATATATAGTATATACGGTTTTCTAAAACAGTCAAACAAGCAAAAATCAATTTTATTATCATCTGCTTATGATTTTCAATATAGATTAGATTGTCTTTTAACATATGATGACATTTTGAAACTTTTTTTTTCAAACAAATTGCGTTATTTACTTTTTTATATTACAAGGGAAAGAAGTGGGCGTTAGAGGGGTATATTTAGGTGTCAATCACACCCATTTTAATAATAAATAATTTCCACAATTTTGTAAAGTGTCGGCATACTTGAGGTTAGAAAGTAAATTGTCTTAAAAACACATTTTTTTGACAAATTTAGTTTTATTCATACCAATATAAAATAGAAATATGGGAATTAATAACGGAATATGATGTCGGGCAAATGTCCACCTCTAGCACCTCGGAATACGTCCGCTCTTTTCACAAAATTTTGAACGACATTTTGCAACAAAGCTTCACTTATCTCGTCAATGCAGCGCCGAGTTTCATTTTTCAGTTTTTTTGGGTACATCAGGCCAGAGTTTAATTTGAGTTTTTTTTAATGAAAAAATTTTATTTTAAGAGAGTAAAGATAGATGGCTTAAAATATTAGTTAACAATAAAAAAGATATTTATTGTTTTTCATAGAAGATTAGTTAACAAATACTACAGAGTTTATATATTTTTTGATCACATTTTGGTAAGATCGCTGTATTTTATTTTACTTAAATCGGCTTTTGTAAATATTTGTTCAACATCTGTACAAACTACTTAAAATAAAAAATCATCATTTGAAACCAACAATCATTAAATCATGATAAATGATAAAATCATCATTCTGGCGTTGCTGCATACCTACTCGTATGTTATGTTTGTATACCGAAATATAGAATTCTGCTTTATAGTATTTTGTATATGTATATAAAAAATATATACGAGTATCAACATATGGTATAATACTTCGGAGATGTAAATTAATTACTGAAACACGTACATAATAGCATTTAAAGGATTATGTTTAAAAACATTGTATCACTAAAACAATAAAACACAAACATCATCTCTGGTTGATATAAGTAGCAAAAATGGTAGGAAGGAAAGAAGAAAGAAAAGTCACAAAAACTCAGGCATACAAAATCTTCAATCAATAAATGAAAAACACACTGTCTTCACTTAACGCAGCATTCTATTCTCATGTCTAGGAAGTCCAATTTATATAAGGATGACATGCTTATTGATTGACAATTAGGTAGATCGGACGGTTATTATTCGACCGGTTTTAACCGGTCTTTTTGTTTTTGTCGAATACAGTTTTTTCAAAATCTTCATTTTTCGAATACCGAATAAACCGGTTAATTTAACACGAATAACCGGTTAATTTAAATAAGTATGGTTTTTATACGTTCCTATATTATATCATTTAACTATTTGTATAAATTTAATTATCTATACATATAAAGGGTCCGCCACATAATTTTTTTTTTTTTGAAAATGCTATAAGAAAAAACTACTGAATATTTTCTTAAATTCCTTTTTTTATTTGAAAGTACAATCCTTCCGGTTATGAATGGAAATTAATTTCATTTAAATGGCTGCCTCGGCTGGCCATGCAGTAGCCTACACCATCGGCTACATTATCGATTGTGTGCAGCTGTATTTCACGAATATTGTCCTTTAAAGCGTGAATTGTCTCTGGCTTGTTGGCGCAACACTTATCTTTGACGACACCCCACAAATCGCAGCTCCGAGGTGGCCAAACGACATCAGCTCTGCGGCTGATAATGCGATCTTCAAAAACAGGGCGCAAAACATAGAGTGTAGCTTCGGCTGTGTGGCACGTAGGTCCGTCCTGTTGAAACCAAATGTTGCTAATATCCTCCTCTTCAATTTTTGTGACCAAAAATTCATTTAACATGGCCCGATAACGATCGCCTTTGACTGTAACGGCCACTCCTTGCTCATTTTCGAAGAAAAATGGCCCAATTATGCCTCTGGACCAAAATCCGCACCAAACAGTGACTCGTCTTGGGTGTATCGGCTATTCAATGTATGCGTGGGTTTTCTATGCCCTAAATGCGACAATTTTGCTTTTTGTGTACCCGCCAAGATCAAAATGAGCTTCACCTGAGAAGATGATTTTTTTGGCAAAATCGGCATCTTCTGTAAGTCAATCGCAGGCCCAATTAGCGAAGCGAAAATGCATTGGATGGTTGGTTGGCTGCAACTCCTGAACTTTTGGACTTTGTATGGCGTCATACCAAGTTCTTTATACAAAATTCGTCTCAACGATGTTTCCGAAATATTCAATTATTGAGAACGACGGTGAACTGATGTTGATGGCGCTTCACGCACACTTTCTGCAATATTCTCGGGTGTACGCACTGTTTTTGGCTATTCACGCCTTGGTTTATCGATGAGGATGCCAGAGTCTTTCTCTTTTTTCACAAGATAACGAACATACGGAGCTGACGGTGCTTCTCTTCTTCCAAAATCCGTACGCAATTTTCGCACACATTCTGCAACATTACCATGATTTTCAAAGTAATGTCGCAATATTTCCCAGCATTGTTCAAGCGTATACACAACCATACTCGTTCAGCGGAAGGATAAAACTAATTATCTGTCAAATCAGACATGAGCTTAGTGTTACCATTCACGAAATAAGCACTGGTTGAAAAAAAAGTTAGATGGCGAACCCGATATAACAAAATGGAATGCGGCTTGTTCGGATGCTTAAAACTTAAAAACAACTGCACCAAATTTTATACTTCCTTCTGCTATTTTGTTCATAATTGCTACGCGCAGGCTTAGGAAAAAACGGAAAGTGGATAATTTTCATTAGATGGCGTTAGAGGTGTCATTCCTTTATCACTACTCCTGTTAAAGGTATTTGAATAAGATTTGTCACATCGATTCAGCGCACGTATTCTAAGTTGTGAAGCAAATATAAACGGGCTTGTATAAGTGAGCATGGTTCCTCTAATACAAATTAAATATTTATTTTAATATATCTTGAGAATGGTAAAAGTAGAAGTTTCTGAGTTTGGTAAAAATGACTTCGTAATTAAAACAAATCATCAGGCAATAAGTGGTCGCATATTAATCGGATATGTGGGAATTCACGTACGTACCTCGCATACAAATAAATATTGAATTTTTTTATTTTATAATATGGTCTAAATGACTTGGCAATCAATACGAATCATCAGTTTAAAAGCGGGAGGAATTGGATAAGTAGGCATCTTTCATACATAATAATAATTTTTTTTTTTTTTTTAAATTGAGACAATTGTTGTCCCTAAATAGCTGTCTACTTTTGAACATACATAGATTTCCGGGCAAAGCCGAATGGTTAAAGCCAGTTTTTGTATATATGACAACCTTGAACGTCTCACAAAGGACGTGAAAACCAAGGTAGATCGAAAAAGATATGCACTCTTGAGCAAAAAAAAAAAAAATCGTTTCTCATCTTTTGTAAATAAATATATGGAGAATGATCAACTAGACTCATTGAAAGGTCACAAACCCACAAACGTCGCTTCCGATCGGCAGATATATTAATTGGTGAAGTTTGTCACAGCGTAAATACACATAACCAGTCGCTAGTAATGTTGTAAGGTGATATCGCTGTTAAAAATTGTCAGATACGTGCAAATTTAAGCAAATTTTCCTCTCGAGGCAATTAATGACTCGTATATTACTAATAGAGTTATTCAAAGTAAAACATTTAATTTTTGTTATCTTAGGCATCTAAATTTTAACTATAATAACAAACCTTTATTTCGATTCTCTAACAAGTAATAGAACAAAAACGAAATTAGCTCCTTGAACAGCTGTTCGAAACTTAAGCATATTTCACTACTGTGTGTAATAAACTTTTTTTTATGGCCTCTGCACACCGTTTTGTCATAGTTTTTATGATATTTGTCAGAATTATTGTTAGTATTGATTGTCACTTTAATTTTTAACTCTCCGTTAACTTCTGCTTATTTTTAAAACGACGTGGTCCGGCTCTGCGCTTCAAGAATTAGGAACAATTTTATTTAAATAAAAAAACCGGTTAACCGAGTATTTGAATTATAATTAACCGAAAACCGATTTTGAAAAAAGTCGAATAATTGATCTCCCTATTGACAATCAACATTAGCTTAATTGGCGCGACACTACTTAAAAAGTTCTTACAGATTACCTGAGTGTGTGCCATTTATATTGAATTTTTGTCTGAAATGCAAAAACGTCTGGCCTGATTTGTTATGATAAATGTTGTTGTGATTGTAAAAAAAGCAATATAAATTAGAAGCTACAGAAAGAAGATCATAAAAAAACTAAACAGATAAAAAATATTATAGAACGAACTTTAGTGCATCTGTAAATACATTGAACAAATAAAAACTACAATATTAAAATTAATTCTTCTTAATTACTTTTATTATTATTATAAAACATTAAATTGTACTCGTACAACAACAAAAAAACAATAAAATTGCCTTTAAAGCTGAAAGTTTCTTTAGATGTTTTATTTCCAAATAAGAAAAAATAGCCACAATTTAGCATAATTATTGACTTGGTGTTTTAATTAGCAACTATTAACAAAATGACTGAACAACTGTTAATAACGAAAAAGAAAAAATCATTGTTTACAAACATTCTTGGTATGCAAAATAATGATAAGCATTTTTAGCCAAAAAGACAAAAAATAATAATAAACCTTAAAACAAACACTCTACAACACCGCACAGCTGAATAATACCAATATACAATAAGTGCTGTAACGCTTTGTTTGCAACAAATAAATCAGCACTTATCACAATCGTATAAACCACAAAGACATGCCAAACTAAATGGAAAAAAGGACGCAAAACGAATGATATACTGAACACAACAAAAAAAGGAAAAAAACAGCGAAAAAAAACAATGAAAAAACGCACCAAACGCAAAAACAAACGAACGAATAAATAATTAAATTCATGTAAACAATGCTTTTCGAAAACCAGATAATATAAAGAAATCTAAAAGAAGTAAAAAAAAGCGAAAAAAAGAACAACAAAAAAACTGTAGGCCATTAACCACTACCACTGCCTCACTGCTACTACCTCAACAGAATGACGGCAGGGCGTTGCTTGTCATGGCATCGCGAAAGTGTCGTATGGATAAAAATTTCAGCCACAGCATAACGCACAAATAGCTATAGAATGCAGCATTGAGCTGTCAGTTAAATCTTGCTACTCACGCTTTGCGTCTTTTTGTAAATATGTAAATACGAGAGTTGTTTGATAATTTTTGTAATAATTATTTAATGAAACGAGTTTAAGGTTAAACAAGCCATTTTATATTGTGATAAACACGAGATTGTTGCTACTGAAATATGTATTTCTCTATGAAAATGCTTATCCTTTTAAACAGTTCCAGTTTAAGTTTCAGTATCAGGTATTATTGTATTATTGCAGGGCGGCAATTCCAGCGAACTGCATTCATAGACCTGTAGTTGTGTAATCCGCTATGGTCTACATAATAAATGCATTAAGCTATTTTTTTAATAAGTAAATGAGCTAGAAAATTCGTTTATAAAGTTAAACAAAAACAATTTCTACAGACGAGCATTTATTCAATAGCAATGTACAGCCTTGGATTTGAAGTGTTTGTCTGTTTCTTAACATCGTATCCCTGCATAAAATTAACAAAAATCTGTATACGTATGGTATATTGCCTTGATCAAAAAGTTTTCGGAATAATACCCGTGTGGCACTCCCATCGTGCCGATTTGAGTTTTTTTGTTTTTTTTTTGTTAAGTTGGTACATCTGTTGTCGATATGCATTCCCGCTAAATCTTTGCGTCATAGCTTGATATTTGCATTTTTTATGTTCGGATTTCGGTATGTCCATCAGTGCCTTCTGCGATTTTTCATTTTTTCCTTTCGGCTCCTGAAACTTGTTCCTCGTAGTGGTTTTTTTAACTCGATTGAACAGAAAGGAGTCACAGGGTGCCGAGTCAGGAGAATTCGGTGGCTCTTTGGTGGTATTTGTTGCATTTTTCGTAAAAAATTTCGAATAATGATCGTACTGTGCAACGGTACGTTATCGTGGTGCAAAATTCACAAGTTTCCTGCCCACAATTCTGGTTTCTTTCGGCGAATTGTTTACGCAAACGTCTCATAATGCCCAAATAATACTCTTTGTTTACTGTTTGGCCTTCTGGCAAAATTTCCTGATGTACTACACCGTTGTAATTGTACAACGTAATGATACTTTTGATGAATGTTGGATCGGATTCAGCCTTACAAATCATGTATTTTGCGAGTTCAATACGGTAAAAATTGTAAAAAAAAATTGCCAACACACATAGAGATAATTTACCCTTGGCTACGTAGCTTTTGCAAATGTCAAGCTATGACGCTAAGGTTTAAATGGAATATCAACAACAGATGTACCAACTTAAAAAAAAAGATTCAAATCGGAAGAATGGGACCGCCACACTGGGGTTATTCCGTAAACATTTTGATCAAGGTAGTATACAAATGCAGAGTATTTTTGCCTTACGTATGTATGTCGCCGTATAACGCATGTACTCGATAATGACGCCAAAAATCGCCTTTTTATATATAAAGATAAGTTGTCCTATGTTAATCAATTAAAGCTCGAGAACCACCCAATCGAAAGTCTTTAAATTAGGCCCAAGTAGGTTTATAGTCAATATAAACTACCAGTTAAAAAGTGGGCGGAATTGGACATGTGGGCATGGTACCTTCTATACAAAGTAAATATTGATTTTTGTGTTTCTTAATAACGGTAAAAGTGGAAATTTACGAGCTTGGTCTAAATGAATGCGTAGGTAACAGAAATCATTAGTGTAAAAGTGGGCGGAATCGGATAAGTCGACATGCTACCTCCCATATAAAGAAAATATGGATTATTTTAAATATTGAGAACAATGAAAGAAGTTTCTGAATGTGGTGTAAAAAATAAAAACATCAGTTTAAAAGCGAGAGAAATCAGATAAGTGGTCGTGGCATCTCCCACACAAACTAAATATTAACACGTTCACCACTAATCAATTTTTGGAGGTTTCAATAAAAACTCACGAACAAAAAAAAAAAAAAAATGTGTCACATATATGCGACATGAGTTTTTTAAACAATTTTTTTTAGGAGAAACTGAGTGTCACATATCTGTGTCATACATAAACCCATGCAACGGGTTATATCTTCCAACTTTTTACGACTCATAGTTGCTCCAAATATACTTTGAAAATAAAGCGGATCTTTGCTCCAAAACAGCCTCATTTCCAGTTTTTTATTAAGAGGTATTGCAATACACAAAGTAATTGCCTTTTTTATTGCTTCTGCGGCCACATCTTTCCATAAAAGAAAGTTAGATTTTCTCACTAATTTTTTATTTTAGACATCAAATTAGCATGTGCACAAAACTATTTCCTTCACTAAGTAGTCGTCAAGTATCTGCTTAAAATAATCTATTGGTTTTGTATTACATGTTAATTCGATCGATATATTCTCTTCACCAGTAAATTTAATATTTTGCGTTTCAAGCTCTACATCAATCCAATCGTTTTTATTTGTATATAATCCACCATGATGTCAACTAAGATATTATCGTTTTCTAATCAATATCTTGCCCAGACTTTTCACTATTACATCACTTTCACCGGAATTCAAAATAGCGTTAAGAATTTCATCTTCAGATATTGGTTTTTTCTAGGATTCTCCATTCAGAGCAACCTACGAAAAGTATACATTCAAATATGTATGTATTTACTATATAAGTATAAATATACATGCATAATTAAAGCATTACAAAATTATGAAAAACGTACCTTAAAATTGTTAATATCAAAAAAATTTATATTCTCTTACAAAGTAGAATCTTCTTTTATTACTTTTATGATACGAATGAACTATCAACAACGTAATTAAACTTAGTTTTCATTTAAATTATTACATAGAAATACTTCAGGAAATACCCCTAATAAAACTAAATTTTTGAAACAGCTGCCTAGAATATCCACAAGCTGCAGCACTGGTATATATCTGACACGTTGCCAAAGACTAAAACATACAGGAAAATTACTTCCTATAAACATCTATGGAATTAAAGCTAAGTACATATCAGTAATAATGCGGCACATATATGTGTCATGAGTTTTTATCGAAACTTCCACGTCACATATATGTGACACTGAGTGGCGAACGTGTTAAATTCTGTATATCTTGAGAACGGTGATGATAGAAGTTTCTAAATTTTGTTTAAACATTTTCTTGGACAGTACACATCATCAGTCAATAACTGGGCGAGATCGGATAATTTTGCATATAACACTTTAAGCTTCGCTATGTGTATTACTTTTGGTATTACTTTTTTTAAAAGTGGTAGCGAAGCACACTTGGTCAAAATTAACTGTGTATATGTAGAAATGAATGTGTTTTTAAATGTATGCGCGTAAGTAAGTTGTTTTGTAATCTATATAAAGCTTAAATGCTATACCTTTTAGCTGTGGGAAGGAGATGAAATGTAGGAAAAGAGTAAACAATTATAATTGAGGTAGTAATAATGATATGGGTAGCGAAGCACGCCGGTATTTAGCTAGCAGTACGTAATTTATGATAGAAAGATACTCAAATTAGTGACAAAAGAAAATTCTCGTTGGCGTATTCGAGCTAAATTATCATTATGATATTTTCATCAATGAATCATCGCAACAATATTAGTGCGAAATTTCTTAAATATTAATTTCATTGATGAATCCACAAACAAAGCGAGTTATGTATAACAATTTCATTGTAATGACACTATACTGAAGAAAGCCGTATTATAGCGAGGTTGTCTTTTAATGGTCGATTACATAGTAAAATATTGCGATATTGTTTGTCATGAGTCGACTACATGCTGAACGATGTAGGATTTTGTTTGTACACCTCCCTGTTAACAAATAGAGAACTAGCGATTTGTGATAATAATGTCTGTTAAGACTCGCTAATAAATTGCAAGACAAAATCAACTTTTGTCATTTATGAATATATGGACAACTATTTAAGAAAATCATGCTTAACACCAAGGAAAATTCATCTTCAGTTGTCAATGATTCATCACTGACCAGTTTGACGTTTGCCATCGGGTTACTGTGCTACAGACAATTCTAGGTTCAATGAAAATTTTAATAGTGTTACGAGTACCAATTTATAATACGAATTTGACATTTCTTTATAACAAGAAGAATAACAAATGCCACTCGTAATTACTGCAAAAAGATTATTCCACTTTTTATTATCGCTACGTTTTAATATTTATAAAACGCTTGAGTTCTTTTTAATTGCGTTAAAATAAAGTAAACATTTAAAATATACACTTAATATGCACTTAATATTAATACAGCAACTTATTTATCTTGCACTTAATACAACACTATTATTTACGCCTAATCACGATTTTACTTTATGTCTTCAAAATGATAACTATATTGACTATTGCAATTTAAATTACTTCCGAATGTTCTTGTTCTTCCTACAACATACGAATTATTTCGTTAATTTCAAATGTAACACAAAGATGGCCGAACTGGCAATGCTGCCAAATACACAAATAAGTAAGGGTGAAACATTAACAACCTTGACACAACCGAATATACCAAAAACACAACACTCCTTTAAGGGCGCTGATGTGGTGTATCCCTTTTTTCAGGTATTGTTTATTTTCGTAAAGTTATTAATTTATTTTTTATATAACAATACAATTACAAATTATATTCAAATTATTACACGCCGAATGCTTGGTGTAATGTAAGAGACCCGAGAATCCTGGTGGTAATCGAAACCACTATCCATTATTCTATTGAGACACCCTGAACCTTTTATGGTTTAGCACTTCCCACACAATCACCGTCAATCAGACAGAGCCTGTATGTTTAAAGCTTCTTTCTATTTATGTTTGTATACAATACAATTACAGCAACATTTTATTGTCATTGTGTTTGTTATTGTATTATTTTTTCTCTCCTCCTTTCTCTTCCTTTTCTCCTAGATGACTTTTTTTAAATAAAAAAAACACACCCAATTTTTATATATTTTTTCTTTGTTTATTATGCGCGATTAAATTCATTAAGGAAAAGTAAAGAATGGCTGACATAAAATACAAATAGACCAACATTCTGAATATCCATCTGTTGGAGTGTCTGTTCCACCAACCATTTGTACTTTTAGTGGCTCGCTCGTACGAAATACGCTTAAGAGAAGTACATTTTTAACTACGCAACAGTATATTTTTATAAATGAAACATGATAGAAAAGATGTTCTGCTTTGTTGCATGATAGTGATGGCATAATTGCACAGTGGTCAGATTTGTATGGAGTCGATGGCCAAAATTACATCCAGTAGAGATATCAACATCGCCCTTATAAAAAAAAAATGAAAACTATTTGTCAGTAGTTGCGGTCGATACCTTCATATCCATTCTTTATCACCCACTTTGAACCTATACGAGGATGAGCAGAAAATTGAGAAAACAAATTACACAACTAATTCTTTAAAAGTATAAAAATGTTATTATCATCATTATCATTATCATTATCATTATCATTATCATTATCATTATCATTATCATTATCATTATCATTATCATCATTATCATTATCATTATCATTATCATTATCATTATCATTATCATTATCATTATCATTATCATTATCATTATCATTATCATTATCATCATTATCATTATCATTATCATTATCATTATCATTATCATTATCATTATCATTATCATTATCATTATCATTATCATTATCATTATCATTATCATTATCATTATCATTATCATTATCATTATCATTATCATTATCATTATCATCATTATCATTATCATTATCATTATCATATCATTATCATTATCATTATCATTATCATTATCATTATCATTATCATTATCATTATCATTATCATTATCATTATCATTATCATTATCATTATCATTATCATTATCATTATCATTATCATTATCATTATCATTATCATTATCATTATCATATCATTATCATTATCATTATCATTATCATTATCATTATCATTATCATTATCATTATCATTATCATTATCATTATCATTATCATTATCATTATCATTATCATTATCATTATCATTATCATTATCATTATCATTATCATTATCATTATCATTATCATTATCATTATCATTATCATTATCATTATCATTATCATTATCATTATCATTATCATTATCATTATCATTATCATTATCATTATCATTATCATTATCATTATCATTATCATTATCATTATCATTATCATTATCATTATCATTATCATTATCATTATCATTATCATTATCATTATCATTATCATTATCATTATCATTATCATTATCATTATCATTATCATTATCATTATCATTATCATTATCATTATCATTATCATTATCATTATCATTATCATTATCATTATCATTATCATTATCATTATCATTATCATTATCATTATCATTATCATTATCATTATCATTATCATTATCATTATCATTATCATTATCATTATCATTATCATTATCATTATCATTATCATTATCATTATCATTATCATTATCATTATCATTATCATTATCATTATCATTATCATTATCATTATCATTATCATTATCATTATCATTATCATTATCATTATCATTATCATTATCATTATCATTATCATTATCATTATCATTATCATTATCATTATCATTATCATTATCATTATCATTATCATTATCATTATCATTATCATTATCATTATCATTATCATTATCATTATCATTATCATTATCATTATCATTATCATTATCATTATCATTATCATTATCATTATCATTATCATTCATCATTATCATTATCATTATCATTATCATTATCATTATCATTATCATTATCATTATCATTATCATTATCATTATCATTATCATTATCATTATCATTATCATTATCATTATCATTATCATTATCATTATCATTATCATTATCATTATCATTATCATTATCATTATCATTATCATTATCATTATCATTATCATTATCATTATCATTATCATTATCATTATCATTATCATTATCATTATCATTATCATTATCATTATCATTATCATTATCATTATCATTATCATTATCATTATCATTATCATTATCATTATCATTATCATTATCATTATCATTATCATTATCATTATCATTATCATTATCATTATCATTATCATTATCATTATCATTATCATTATCATTATCATTATCATTATCATTATCATTATCATTATCATTATCATTATCATTATCATTATCATTATCATCATTATCATTATCATTATCATTATCATTATCATTATCATTATCATTATCATTATCATTATCATTATCATTATCATTATCATTATCATTATCATTATCATTATCATTATCATTATCATTATCATTATCATTATCATTATCATTATCATTATCATTATCATTATCATTATCATTATCATTATCATTATCATTATCATTATCATTATCATTATCATTATCATTATCATTATCATTATCATTATCATTATCATTATCATTATCATTATCATTATCATTATCATTATCATTATCATTATCATTATCATTATCATTATCATTATCATTATCATTATCATTATCATTATCATTATCATTATCATTATCATTATCATTATCATTATCATTATCATTATCATTATCATTATCATTATCATTATCATTATCATTATCATTATCATTATCATTATCATTATCATTATCATTATCATTATCATTATCATCATTATCATTATCATTATCATTATCATTATCATTATCATTATCATTATCATTATCATTATCATTATCATTATCATTATCATTATCATTATCATTATCATTATCATTATCATTATCATTATCATTATCATTATCATTATCATTATCATTATCATTATCATTATCATTATCATTATCATTATCATTATCATTATCATTATCATTATCATTATCATTATCATTATCATTATCATTATCATTATCATTATCATTATCATTATCATTATCATTATCATTATCATTATCATTATCATTATCATTATCATTATCATTATCATTATCATTATCATTATCATTATCATTATCATTATCATTATCATTATCATTATCATTATCATTATCATTATCATTATCATTATCATTATCATTATCATTATCATTATCATTATCATTATCATTATCATTATCATTATCATTATCATTATCATTATCATTATCATTATCATTATCATTATCATTATCATTATCATTATCATTATCATTATCATTATCATTATCATTATCATTATCATTATCATTATCATTATCATTATCATTATCATTATCATTATCATTATCATTATCATTATCATTATCATTATCATTATCATTATCATTATCATTATCATTATCATTATCATTATCATTATCATTATCATTATCATTATCATTATCATTATCATTATCATTATCATTATCATTATCATTATCATTATCATTATCATTATCATTATCATTATCATTATCATTATCATTATCATTATCATTATCATTATCATTATCATTATCATTATCATTATCATTATCATTATCATTATCATTATCATTATCATTATCATTATCATTATCATTATCATTATCATTATCATTATCATTATCATTATCATTATCATTATCATTATCATTATCATTATCATTATCATTATCATTATCATTATCATTATCATTATCATTATCATTATCATTATCATTATCATTATCATTATCATTATCATTATCATTATCATTATCATTATCATTATCATTATCATTATCATTATCATTATCATTATCATTATCATTATCATTATCATTATCATTATCATTATCATTATCATTATCATTATCATTATCATTATCATTATCATTATCATTATCATTATCATTATCATTATCATTATCATTATCATTATCATTATCATTATCATTATCATTATCATTATCATTATCATTATCATTATCATTATCAGTAAGTAAGCTCGCGAGCATTTCTTCTTACATTTGTTCAGAAAGCAGCTGCATTGCGCATCACCTCTGCTTATCGTACAGTGTCAGAACCTGCGGTTCTTGTGATAGTATAATCCCAGTGGACCTACTGGCAGGAGAGCGCATGGAAACTTATCGCGCCAGATCTACTGGTATTCCCTTGACAAATGCTATCAGACAGGAGAACATTTCAAAATGGCAACGGCGCTGGAACGGTGAGGATCGAGGGAGATGGACGGCAAGGCTTATACCGAGCATAAGTCCATGGATAAACCGAAGTTTTGGAGAAGTGGACTATTACACGACACAGATGCTATCAGGTCACGGATATTTTAGTTCATATCTGTACAAAATGGGTAAGTGTGACTCCCCATACTGCCTTTACGAGAAGGAGTATGTAGTTGATGACGCGGAACACACTATATTCGGCTGCCCGCGTTGGCATGTCTACCGCTCGGAATTAGTAACAACATTCGGAATAATCACGGTCGAGAACATCGTCGAGGTTATGATGGGGAACATAGGTCACTGGACCGCTGTGGCGAAATTTATGGAGCACATCCTGAAGCGAAAGAAGAAGGACCTTGAGGCTGTAGAAAGTGCGGAACCTGGACGTGGGTAAACATAGTGGGAAATGGCATTAGTGCCAATTAATGGGGTCCACCTCGAAGTAATGCGAATGTGGTTCGAAGGGGTGTTTTTGGTCGGTATACCAGATGGTGAGTCCGACATATCATGCATGGTGACGACCTTATGAAAGCATAAAGCGTTTTCCCTCCTTTCCGCAAAAAAAAAAAAAAAATCATTATCGTTTTGACCAGGTACTTTTACAGGACACTGCGACCCATAAGATTTATTGTGTCTCTCCGGTCTACAGTTTATTAAGCTCATCTGTTACTTAACACCAGCAGATCTTAAACGACAATTATGAATAAGTCTGCCAAAACGTATCCTTCTAAGCTTGTCAAGAACTCCACATTCACACAATATGTGTTCCGCCGTCTCTGATGCCTGTGAACACAAACACAGCCTACAAACTTCCACATCCGTAACCGCCATCCATTTAAAATTAGCCCTCAGTCCACAATGGCCCGTAGAAAAAATCAGTCAAAAGTTTTAAGTCGTCCGGTCTGTCATATTTTAGAACCTCAGAGCGGTTTAATTGCCGCCCTAGAGAGGCGAAGTTGCCTTTGAACATTCCAGTGTTGCAAGCATCTGACGATTTCGCAATCTTTGATTAGATTGAGGATGGTAGTAAGTGGTGTCGCAGAGTAAGTTTCCGGACCAATATGGGGTTTCACAGAACCTTTCCTAGCTAATGTATCCACTTTTTCGTTACCATCTATCCCACAGTGTACAGGTCCCCAAAACCTATTTCTAAGCGAAAGCCTTTGTAACGTATCGGAGCAATATTTGAACAGTCTAGATATCATACGATTTGAGCCCAGTGCGCTTAAGGAAACTTGACAGTCAGAGAATATATTAATGGACATAACATTGAGCCTACTGTCTAGGTTGTTCTCCGCACATATGGCAATGGTAACTATATCAGCCTGGAAGATACTCAGCGATCTCCAGAGTGGAGTCGACAAGTCTCGGTTGGTCCATTAGACCAACAATCCCTGTCCGGGAATTCAATCCTAAGTCCCCTGTCAAAGCAAAAATCCATAGACATGATATCCAGGATCAAAAATAGTTCTTCGACCACCTTGCGTAGAATGGAAAGAATGCCCGGCACATTCCGGTCTCTTTTGGCGAAAAACTACGAACATGCCGGCAACCTCATTACATAGATGTCAAGCGATGTCAAACCAATGAGGACTTGCAAAGCCACTGTTGGACATGTTCTCATTGCGCCAGTTATATCGAGGAAGGCTGTCTGTGTACTTTGCCGAATTTATTCATGGTGGTAGCTTCCTTAGCTTTTCTCCACCGAGCTATCGCCATATAAGTAATAACGAGCAGAATTATTGCGGTATATGTATATCCATAGCGTCATTCTCTCCTACCGTAGCACATTAGGTTAAATGGCTACCAAAACAGTGCTAAAGTCCAATTTCTTAAATGCAAATATTGCACGTTTTTTAATGCCGTTTTGCAGCGAATACTCCAAGTCAGCTAAGTAAGCTATTTGATAACACGCAGTCAAAGACATTGCATAGCATATAATATTCAAGTGCTTGTTTAAATAATTTCGCGAATTATAACGCAATGTGAAAATGGAGAACAATAAATTAGGCAGATATTAATGTCTTTTGTTAAAAAAGGTGATAACTTTGTTTGACTTGCTTGAAATAAAGTCACTTTTTTAACACAACCTTAAAAGTGCTGCAATTGTTTTCAAAATGTAACTTCGTGGAAGCTTTCAAAATTTCGGCAAAGTTCAGCGGATTAAATGCAACCGCAAATGAGTATATTGAAATGTTATGAAGCAACTACTTTTAGAATAACACCATACTTTTAGGCTATTGCGTTTAAGATAAAGCGAAGTTGTTTGGAATTTGATTAACGAAAATTCGAGACAAGAAAAGCAATAAACTTGTGGATTTTATAGTCGGCAAAATTGGTAAAGATGGAATTTCCGATGACTGCACTAAAAGTATTACTGAAAAAGTGAGCTATTTCTGTAAAAACGTATTGCTGAAGTGTCCTTTAAGTTATATTTAACACATATTGTTGGGAAAGTTTTTTTATTTTTTTTTTTGTTTGAGACCAGCACCCAGGGCTTAACGAATGAATTCTTAAAGAATGAATTCTCCCTATAATGTGTTGTGCGATTCACTGGACAATCAAGTACAAAGAATGCGCTCTACGAGAAATACGAGTACTACGTTCCTTAATTTCGTCAGAACACATTCCGTTATAGTACCGATAGAACAATGAAACACACGCCACATTGAGACGATGCTCTAATGAATCGATAGAGTTTGCTACCCTACCGTCATTAATAAGAATCTGCGCTCTCTTCTGTACGCAGTCGAAACTTTGAAGCACCGGCCCATACATGAGAGTTGTATTCCAATTTCCAAAGAGGGAAAAACAAAAGCACCGATGGTGGGATATAAAACTCCTTTTTCTTAAATTTTCCACTTCGAACAGTCCATTACATATTGGCCCCTATATTTCAATATTGTCTATCTTGTAATTTTCATCCCTTTAGGAGACAGGTGTGATTAATTTTTCACAGTAGTGTTTGTAACTTTATTAACTTTTTGTTAATTGTTTAGTATTGATATTGTGATATTTTTGTTGTGTTTGTTTTAATGTTGATATTGTTTTTTTTTTTGTTTTATTGTTTGTCCCAATATTGATATTGTTTTTTATATATTAATTGTTTTGTTTGTTATATATTAATTCGGCACAAGTGCTGCTCACTTTGTTGTTGAATTAGTAACTATATTATTGTTGTTCTTAAATTATCTTTTACGAATTGTTTTGTCAAGTGTTGTGTGAAGTGCAAAATGGCAGACAAATTGACAGTTTTAAAAAGAAAAAACAATATTCAAGATGCATTTTAGAGAGAAATGGGTCATCGTGTGGATACGCCTAAAGTTGGCGGCTTCGGGAGCAAATATGCGCGTAGACTTTTCACTGATCACAAAACATTACGAGCGTGGATCAGGCATTAATTTTCAGTTTTAAAATTATATTAATTTGTTTATCATGCCAGTTTCCTCTGAACTCCACAAAATATATCCCAAATCTTTATCCTTGGTTGCCGATGACAGCTACAGTCCTCAAAGTGCTTATACATTCCAAACAGATTATTGACAACACTGTGTTTCCGATTGGTTACTTTGCAGAAGCAGGTGCTGAGTCTAGTCGCAAAAAGACTGACAGATTGAACCACGCTCGTAAAAACAGCCGATCTAATAACCTTTTGGACATATTTAACAGAGCTACTGATATTGTCAGATCCCCTTATCTCATCAAAATATTTAAGAAGATGTATGCGACAACAGAAGCTATTACACTTTCCACCTGAAGCTACCGAGTTTTTAAGCATTGAGAGCCCAACAGAAGACAAAGAAAACAATGAAAATAAAATTTTATCCCCAGCATCTGTGGATGTATTAAATAATTTATGTTTGCTTTCATTCAGCAAACTGAAGATTAGAATTACGATTAAAAAATTAAAGTTTTTGTTTGTGTTTTTTTCACCATTGAAAGCCTAAGGGACCTAGTGAGCTTATTGTTTTTGCGTACTTTGTAGCGAGTTGTATTGTAAATTTGCATAAAACTGGATTAAATAATAAAAATAAACAAAAACAATAAACATGTTTTTATAGGTGCGTAAAAGTTGATATGAAAACATGTAATTCAATTTGTTTTTATAAATTTTGTTACCGTTATAACTTACCTTGCTTTTTATTTAAATTTCCCTTAAAATTATGCATTAATTTATCTGTTATTAATTTTGCACAGAAAAAGTACTCATTTGACTTATAGTGCGCAGGAGAGCGAGTTACCCAAAAGGATCTTATCGCTTTGTTCTTGACAGTCCCGATGTGTGAGTTCCAAAATAAATGTCGGTCGATTTCAAAATTAAATTACCAAATCAAAATTTGGTAAGAAATTAACTTTAGGTAGGAGTATATACAGGATAACGATATTAAGCACCACAGTAAAATCACTGTATCAGGGATTCGAGAATATTATGTACCAGTAATGGAATGACAATCGCAATTATCAGACTAAGATCTTACAGAACACTTGGCAGGTGACTTCAGGTGAAACCACAAATTAAAATTATTTTACTCTCAAATTTTTTATCCGGATAAAATGGGTGAATCCAGCTTATGAACGAACGAAAATACGAAAATACCTTTTAAAAGCTTTTTCTTATTGGGTGACCAATTTTTGACTTTAGTTTTTTATTTATTTTTATTTTTTTTTTTCTATGGCTGCGACCACTGTGCACAACTGTATAATTGTGTGTCAACGCAACTCCCTTACTTCTTTTCAATTAGAGTGGCAACGTTTTCTATCTTGTATGTAGCTGCTGCTGCTGGTTTTTTTGCCGTAACTTGTATTATCTTTGGACAAACATACACATACACATACATACATTGTAGGCATTAAACATAATAATGTATAAAATGGTCATCTCTACTAAATATTCAAAAGGGAGTCTGAAATTATTATTGTTATGATGATGAGACTGTCGTCCAGCCTTATTTTTGGTTATAATGATGGTGGCAGTAAAGCTCTGATTATTATTTTTTTTTTATTATTATTATTTTTTTTTTTGTTGAACACATTTATGTGTTTATAGAGTTATAGTCCTTTATTCAATTTATATATATAATTTTTTTATTAACATTTCTTTTTCTTTTGTTTTACATTTTTTTTTATTTTGCTTAAATCGTTTGTATTAAATATGTGTTTATATGTGTACATGTGTTTGTATTTGTTTAAATATTTTGTATCTGTAGAATCCTCTTAAGCCTCTACTAATTGTAGAGCTTTTTATATTCACAATCTGCATTCATTTAATTTGACCATAATTCCGGCCGAAAGATTAAATCAGATATTATTTAACATACAGGCACATGAGTAATCATAAAGCAGAGGCGTATGTGTAACTAATCATCATTTCACCTCATGATTTTTTTTATTTATTTTTATTAAATAATTAATTATTGTTGAAGCTTAAACATGTAAAATATATAGCAGATCTTAACGTATTGATGATAGCGTTGAGCGTTAACAAGAATGAAAATTATCTTTAATTTTATAACAAATTTCACTCCTAGCATGGCAACAAATTCCTTGGAAAATAAGCAAATAGTTGACTTTTAACACTGATAAATTAAATTATAGTTTAATTTAAATTTAAAAATAAATTTATTATAGTATTATAATTAAATAATTAAAAATTAAAAAATTAAAAAAATCCAATATAAAAATGTGTTAAATTAGTTCCAGCCTTGAGCTCAAGCTAGTTCACCTAACGTAGATTAAAAACTGGAGTAGCTCCAAAGCAAATAGTGGGTGGTCAATGATATTCCTTTTTTTATTGTTGACACATTCCACAAGTCCAAAACGATGTAGTCTTTAATTTTAAATGTTTTATTATGGAGAATATTAGTTAGCCTTGAGATCAACGTATGACATGTGATAAAATATTATTTGTTGTTACTTTTTTATACACTTCCTGTGCTATAATCGGCGCCATTAATGGGTGCATTTAGCTAATGTAGTAAAGGATTTGCTGAGCCTTGGGTCTTGAAATTACTTTTGGAGTTCGAGTTGTCATATTCCGATTACAATTAATAACACAAGCTTACAAAAAATTATTTTTTTGTTTGTTTATGGAATGAAACATATTTAAAGAAGGGCTATCTACGGTAGTTAATTACCACTTTTTGTTTGTCCACGTATACGTTATAGTTTTATGATAGACAAGTTTTTGCCTTTCACCTACATGCTATAGTATTATATTACTTAATTACAGGGTGACTGCCGGTAAGGTGTACTACTTTGTTTGTTTATAATTTTTGATTATATAAAAGAGAATGGATTCACAAATGTTTTATTTAATGTCGGAAATTATGTACGGAATACAATATCAGATAAATGCCCGCCTCTGTTAGCCTCACAAATGCGAGCCGTTTTGAGCACATTTTTCATTAGATTCTCACACATTTCACGCGGAATTTCATTAATTTCATCACAAATATTTTGTTTGATTTGCCCCAGTCTTTCTGGTTTGTTTGTATATACCTTGCTTTTCAGATATCCCCACAAAAAGAAATCCGGAGGAGTCAAATCAGGCGACTGTGGAGGCCAATCAACATCACCATTCCTTGAAATAATTTGTTGTGGAAAGAGGTCTCGCAGTAATTCCATTGTAATCCTGGCTGTATGCAATGTGGCACCGTTTTGTTGAAACCACGTGGACATCGCTCCCCATTGACAGTTACCGTTACGCCGTTCTCAGTTTCAAAGAAGTAGGGTCCAACGATTCCTCCTGACCAAATTTCACACCAGACTGTCACTTTTAATGGATGCAAAGCTGACTGATGAATAATTTGAGGGTTTTCCATTGCCCAGAAACGACTATTTTGTCTATTCATATAACCATGCAAATGAAAATGTGTCTTGTCACTCATTATGATTTTTTCATGAAAATCGAGGTTGTCATGGGCGAGCTGTTTTAACGATTAAATCACGTTGGTTTACTGAATATTTTTCCATAATAAATTTGTCACGTCTCTACTTCACGACTGACAAATATGAACTGTCAAAACTAATGTTTAACAAAATGGCGGCAAAGCAAATTAGTTGGTATCAAGTACATTCGAATTCGAATCGAGTTCTTGATATACACTAAAGTTGTTTATACCAAGCAAGCATTACTTATCCCAAAAAATGTTCAAAGTGTTTATTTAATTATTTTGATTTTTCGGTGTCGCATCAAAATAAAAGTTGAGTTCCTTATGTGATTTGTACAAATTGTAGGCTATCCTCAAATTTAGTAAGCCAATGATCTAGAGAGAACCTACTTACCACTGAAGAAATTAAAAGTTTAATGGATTCATTGAAAGGTATACAGCAGGGTAGTGATTACCCAATTTTTCTGAATCTAAATTAAAAGTAGGAATATTTGTGTCTTCACGAATTTTTAAGAAATAAAAAAGTGAAAGTTACCAAATTACCGATGGGTGTAAATATGTCACCAAAAATCAATTTTAAAAAGTTATCCCATTTTGATTTTTTCCTAAAAAAAATGTAAATAGAAAAGAAGATATAAAATTAATCGATTAAACTATCAAGGCTTTTGCGTTCCGGCATATGCTGGAATGCATATGTTGGAGGTTCATCAGAGAAACAAATTTGAATTTATAAAAAAAGAAGTAAAACTTTTTACGTTTAATTTTTTGTTCCTAAACTAATGTGTTTTTCAAATTTTTCTTTTTTAATACATAAATATCTCAAAAGTTTAACGTCCTGGATTTTTCGGTATTTTTTCATAATTAGACAGCCTAAACTCACGTCCCCATGCATATTTTAACTTATGAACAAAAACCTTATAAGTGTTTATAGTGTTAATAATTTTTTTCTTTTAGCTTTGAAATCAGTACTTAAGTAAAAAAAAATACTAAACTAAAATCTGAATTTCTAATAATTTGGAAAAAACTTTCGTTCTGATGAAAAAATAAATAAATAAAAATAAAAATCAATAATTAATTGTAATTAACATTTCAATGAGTACTCGAACTCTCTAACTGCCAAAAATATATTTTAAGTCTTAAACTTTCGATAACTGGCAAGATCCTTAGGGAGCTTTTACATTTTCAAATGAGCAGAACTTTTGCATGATTGTTTCTATTTACTTGGAATTCCATTATATTTATTCTTAATGAGTTTTTAGTTGGTTAAAAAAGTTTTTATATATATTCACAATTATTTTAAAACTATTAAAGACATTTATTACTGGGATAACCGGTAAGATCCTTAGGTACCTCGTATATGCTTTAATGAATTATATGTCTGTTGCATTTGTGTACGGTAAGCTTTGTGGAGGAAAAAGTGAAGAAAAGAGTTTAAAACAACTTTGCTAAAAATTCGCTATAAAAACTTTGCCTTCCGAAAAATTTTATAAAAAGGTATGTGGATGCAACAGTGTTACGTCGCACTAGTAAATCTAATGTTGTGAACTGTACTTAGTAAAAGCCAGGACTAACTTTTCGACCGGTTATCAGTATTATAACCTCTTATTGATAACGAAAGAGTTTTGTTTCCTAAGAACCTGTTTGTGTTGAACACAAGGAAATGCAGCAAGTAAATATTTTAGCAAATGATAAGACTGTAATAATAACAACTCCTGGAGTTTATTTTTCGTCCATTATTTATATATTTTTTTTAAATTCAATAAATCTTGTTGTGTTTTTGGAGTTTTTTCTTTTTTGATAGAATTTAACTTTTCTTTAAATTTTCCTCAAAATTGAGCATTATATGAGATCCCCAGGGACCTTTTCGGTTATTGAGTATTGGACAAATTGCCTGTTATCGAAGTGAGTTAATAGGAGATTACTCAGTCCAGTATATTCCCAAAATGTCATATAAGAACCACTCACCATTAAGCGACCGTTCATTAGGATCATCTACATAGAAAGTTCTCAACCGTATTTTCCTCCTTCATGTCGCCATAGCTATGACTGTGGAAGTCATACAACAACTGGTTATGGTTAACGGAACGGGCGCTAATTTTTAGGTCTCTTTCAATATGTCTCATTGATTAGGAGAAGACCCCTTGTTCTATTTGGGATGTCGCTGGAATTATGTAAGTGTGTGTAAAATTTACAATTAACCGTCGAGTGGTTTTGCAAAATTTGTTATTTTGTTGTGAAGTACAATTGTTTCGGTAAGAAATAAAATATTATTTCATTCATATGACTGCCACCAACCGGCCATCAACCGTTTGACGCAATAAGTCGATTGTGGAATGAGATGTGTGGCAAGTTGCACAATCCTGTTGAAACCAAACATCGTTCACATCAATACCATGAAGAGCTGGCACAAAAAAATCGGTTATCATAATGCGATAGGTGTCTCTATTGACTGTAATGGTTGCGCCGTCCTTATTTTCAAAGAAATATGAGCCATTGAAGCCACCGCTTCACAAGTCGCACCAAACAATCACTTGTAATGGATGCATTGGCTTCTGTAAGACCATGTTTGGGTTTTCTAAGCTCCAAATACGGCAGTTTTACTTATTAACGTACCGACAATGCAATATCTGTCTAATTGTTTTTGTTTTGGAAATAAATTTCCAATAAATCCCAACGTTGCTCAAGCATAAATCGATTCATTCATTTCGTTCAGTAGAGATAATAAACTGAGTTTCGTGATAGAATAGAATGACATAAGTATTTCCAGATTCGAAGTAACCGCCGGTTCAAATTTAAACTGATAGATGGCCCACCCGAGAGATTAACACTTCCCGCGTTCATAAGAAAAATTCAAAAGACTACTTATTTATGTGTATGTATATATATAAGAATATGGTATATTAAACAGCTTTTATCCGATATGTTTAATGCAATACCGCTTATCAAATCTCTTTCGCTTTTTGACTGATGTAAATAGATAACGAAATTTTAACTGCTACCGTTTTCAACACAAGCAAAATTCCATATTAAGTATGAATTAGAGCTGCTACACCCATTTATGCAGACTCGCCTCGTAGAAAGTTAATGATGTATCCTGTCCAAGAAGTTGATTAACCAAATTTAGAAACTTCTACTATTATACAAAAATTAATAGTTACTATGTATGGGAGATGCCACTCCCACTTATCCAATTCCGTCCACTTTAAAACTAATCATTTTTATTTAATACCAAGAAGGGAGATCGGACGGTTATTATTCGACTGATTTTAACCGGTTTTTTTGGCTTTGCGGAATAGGATTTTTTCAAAATCTTCATTTTTCGAATACCGAATAAGCCGGTTGACTTAACATGAATAACCGGTTAATTTAAACAAAATAATTTTTATTGCAAATATGCTCATCGCTTAACTATTTGTATAAATTCAATTATTTTTGTATATATGACGACCTTGAACATCTGACAAAGAACGTGAATACCAAGTTAGATCGAAAAAGATATGCACACTTGAGCCACAATAACTTTTTCTCATCTTCCGAAAATAAATATTGATTTTTATATATGGAGACTGATCAACTAGACTCGTTGAACCATAAGCAGTCGCAAGTAATGTTGTGTGGTGATATCGCTGTTGAAAATTGTCAGATTATGTAGCCTGGGATTGAACTGACGACTTCTTGGTTGGAAGGTGGTTGACTTACCTAAATAACACAGTGACACAAACACACTATTAAATACATGGAGCATTAATTTAAATAAAGTGCTGTTCGAAACTTAAGCAACTTGCCTTGCCGAGGCAATTAAAGACTCAAATATTAGTAATAGATTTATTCAAAGTAATACATTTAATTCTTGCTATCTTAGGCACCTAAATTATAACTATACTATATATATAATAACAAACATGGGTCGGTTATCGATGGCACCAGAACTTCAATTGCATTGCCGAACGGCAACTTGAAATTTGTTGCTGCCTAAATAGCAATTGGAATTAATAAATTTTAAGTTGCCATACGTGATGTAGTTTTCGACCATAATTGAGTCATTAATTCCATTCTCTACCAAGTAATACAACAACAAAAACAAAATTAGCTCCTTGAGTAGCTGTTTGAAACTTAAGCAACTTTCAGTTCTTTGTGTAATAAACGTTGTTTTTTATGTCCTCCGCACAATGTTTTGACATAGTTTTTATGCGATTTGTTAGAATTATTTTTAGTATTGGTGCAGCACAGCGTTTCAAGAATTAAGAACAATTTTATTTAAATAAAAGAATCCGAAAACCGGTTTTTAAAATTTTGCTGTTTTTCGAATTATTCGAAAACCAGTTTTAGAAAAAGTCAAATAATCAATCTCCCTAATACTAAGTCATTTAGACCGAGTTCAGAAACTGCCATTCTAACCGTTCTCAAGATACACAAAAATCAATATTTTCTTTGTATGGGAGTTGTTACACCGAATTATTTAATTTCGCCCCCTATTTGAATTAAGATGGGTATGGACTACGAAGTTATTTAGACCGATTACAGAACCTTCCACTGTTACCGTGCCAAAGATATACAAAAGTCAATATTTACTTTGTATGGGAAGTGTCATTTCCATTTATCAAATTCCGCCAAGTTTTTGAGTGATGATTTATATTGACCACAAAGTTAATTGGACCAAATTTAGAAACCCTTACTACTACCGGTCTCTAGATATACAAAAATCAATATTTCCTTGGTATGGGAGGTGCCACAGACACTCATTCAAATTCGCCCATATTTCGACTGATGATGTGGATTGTCTACGAAGTTATTTAGACAAAATATAGAACCTTCCACTATACCGGTCGAAAGTGAGAGGCACCATTCCCACTTATCCAATTCCGCACATTTTTTGACTGATTTTGATGGATGAGTTGTATTCATCGCAAATTTATTTGGGTCAAATTTAGAATATATAGACATATGAATAGAAATTGTATATGGACGTGACACCGTCCATATACAATTGGAAAGCTGTTCTTTCACTGATGGTTTTTGTTCAAATGTCTTTTGTAATTTTCGTATTGTTTTATTTAAATGCAAACCTATAAATATATAAATAAATAAATGCAAATCTATATATCCGAGATATGCATTGGTTTGTAAATCGGTTTTGTTATTCTCGAGTTATATATATATACATAGATATATATATACTTATATATATATATATACATATATATATACATATATATATATACATATATATATATATATATACATATATATATACTTATATATATACATATATATACATATATATATACATATATATATACTTATATATTTACATATATACATACATATATATACATGTATATATATATAACTAGAGAATAACAAAACCGATTTACAAACCAATGCATATGTATATATATATGTATATATATATATGTATATATATGTATATATATAAGTATATATATATGTATATATATATATATATATGTATATATATATATATATATATATATGTATATATATATGTATATATATATAAGTATATATATATATATGTATATATATATAACTCGAGAATAACAAAACCGATTTACAAACCAATGCATATCTCGTATATATAGATTTGCATTTATTTATTTATATATTTATAGGTTTGCATTTAAATAAAACAATACGAAAATTACAAAAGACATTTGAAAAAAACCTTAGTTCCATTACGTATTTTTTTTTTATAACTATGCTCCTAGCAACCGTTCCGAAATATTACATAATAAAAATATTATCCTTATATTGTCCCAATTTATGTCCATATACTCGTACTTACATATTATTCATTCATAATCATAATTTTTCTCTTTTTTTATTTTGGTCACATGAAAATAAACATCCAACCAAATAAAGAAAGAAAAAACAGATAAAAGTCTTAATAATTACAAATGCGAACAATATATTTTGAAAAGAGTGGGGGAGAGGGAAAGACGGAGTGAACAAAGTGTATCAAATAAATAGTAGATCTTGGCAGTTAATCGTGGTTAAGAAAATTATTATCCCAATAAAGTAATTATGAAAATTTGTCTTTTCATTTGTTGCGAGATCTTATGAAAACTTTTTCTCTGGTTTGTTGCTTCATCCACACGCATTGTTTTGGCCTTTTATGGTATTAAGGCTGTTAGTGCCGCTGTCTTATTTTGTCTTCTTTCGGTGCGGGTAAGGCTTAGCACTGTTGAACTAAAAACAAACAAATGCTTATTCAAGTAAAAGTAAGTAGCATAAGTCGAAAAAATAAATGCGGTATAAAATTTAGTACTTAATTTAATCTTTAATATAAGCAATTTCGAATTCAATTTTTGTAATAAAAGCCATATGGCTATTGTACTTATCTTATATACCATTGAAGAAGTTTGGTCCTAAAAGACTGAGCAGGTTTTGTCCTAAAAGATCTGATCTCAGTACTAAAATTGGTTTAATTCGATCTACTTGGGCGGTCCCATAATTGCTTTGGTGAAAAGTGCAAACCTTATAAAACATACTCGTATGTCTGAAGTTTCCAGGCGTCACATTGATTTGTGTATTTGTTATAGCCATTAGAAATAAACGATGTCAGAGCATTCGTAAATATGGAATAAAACCGAACTAGATTTTCTCTCGAGCAGTGTTCTTGTTCGTTTACGCCTTCAAAATATTGTGTGACAGAGTTGAAATAAAAAATTAGTGAAATGTGAAGGCCAAGCTTGTTCGTAATAGAATAAGTGCGTCGTAAAGAATATGCTTTCAGAATTTAGGCTGAAAAATAGGGTACACTAGTCCCCGCTTAAGTGCGCATGCTTATATATCCAGTTTTCTTCACATTTAGGCGGAGAATCGTTTTAGTGAAAATTCGGGAAAATGAGTAACTAACACATTTATAAAAACTTCGAATATATATACAAATGAAGCATATAAAAAAAAATGTGCATCTTTTTTATCTTTTAATTTTAAAGTTTTCTTTTCCCGTGCGAATTTTCAGACCCCTATTGGTAATTGTGTCACACCCCTATTGGAGAAGATGGTCATTATATGTGTATGCATATTTATAAAAAAGAGTAACAAAGTCAATCGTTTGTAAACGACAATAATTCATATTTCTTAATAAATAATTTTATATTTTTTTGAAAATAATCTTTGAGGTTATGACGTGATTATTGTTTGCTTTTGTTCGTACAAATCTTTAACAGAACCTTTAAACGCACGTATCTCTGAAAATCTTCGTATAATTGTCCATCTGAAAATACATATTATTCGGGTAAATAAAATCCTGCCTTTTGCAAAGTTTGATTTTATGCCTTGGTAATAGTCATAGCGATAATAATAATAGTTATACGATAATAGTTATAGGATATATTTATCATATCATTCCGATTTGAGTTTTTATTTATTTATTTATTTTTTTTTTTTGTTAGGTTGGTACATCTGTTGCTGACGCTTAGATTAATATTTGCAAAAGCTACGTAGCCAATCCGATTTTGGTTTTTTTTTCTTTGTTACGTTGATACATCTGTTGTTGATATTCCTGCATAACATAACTGCATTCCATAACTTATCGTCATAGCTTGATATTTGCAAAAGCTACGTAGCCAAGAGTACATCTATCTCTATGTGTGTTGGTGATTTTATAAAATTTTGACCTTCTTGAGGTCGCAAAAGTCATGATTTACGAGGCTAAATCCGATCCTACATTCATCAAAAGGATCATTACTGGAGACCAGATGTGGGTGTATGAGTACAACGTGCAGTCCAGATGTCAGGCAAGTGCATGGCGTTCACCAAATGAGCCGAGACCAAAAAACCACGTCATTTTTTAGTCAATGCTCATGGGTTTCATGAGTTACAACGGTGTACTTCATCATGAATTTATGCTAGAAGGCCAGACAGTAAACAAAGAGAATAATTTGGCAGTTATGAGACGTTTGCGTGAAGCAATTCGGTGAAAGAGACCAGAATTGTGGGCAGAAAACTCGTGGATTTTGCACCACGATAACGCACCGTCGCACAGTGCAAAAATTATTTGAAATTTTTTGACGAAAAGTGCAACAAATACCATCCATCAGCGAGCACGTTTCAGCAGCCGAGAGGATATAATGGAAAAATCGGAGGAAACACTGATGGACATACCGAAAACCGAATATCAAAAATGCAAATGTCAAGCTATGACGCCAAGATTTATCGGGAATATCAACAACAGATGTACTAACTTAACAAAAAAGAAAAAAATCAAATCGGAATGATGGGAACGGGGGTTATTCCGGGAACTTTTTGATCAAAGTAATAAAGATAATTCGAGTACAGTTTTATCGAAATGATCATTTTTGCACCGAAGTATGTACATATGTAAGTATGTTAGGATTAATTTTGTATCATTTCATCGCTGTATAGCATTAAGATTTTTAATTAAATTTATAATTATGCATTATTCTTTAATATATATATTTGAGGGGTGGTAAGTCGGCTGGATTTAATGTAGTTTAAAATTCGGTTGTCTGCTTTTTATTTCTTATATGAAAATATATTTTTATTTATTTGCTTCTTTTCTTATTCACAAAAATTTTTTACTAAAATATTTTTTTAAGTGAAATTTTATAATACAATTTCATAGCTAAAATATTTTAAATTAATTTTACAAGTTTTTTAATATGCAAAGTGTTTATATGAAACGGCTAAGTATTACAACACCTAATAAGTCAAACACTGCATTGTCGAGAACAGGCAGTAGCAAAGAAGATGTCTGCTACCGCCAAAAACACATTTTGGAAAATATATCTGATGAATAAAAGATGTTTAAAAGAAATTACTTGTTCTAATCTGAATAACACATTGTTTTGAAGCTATTTGTGTACTTATTACTAGAAAGCCCTTTCACTGTGTATGTTTAACAACATCTGACACTATATATCTATTAAACAAGCCTGTATTAATAAACTTGCTAAAACACTGCATTGTCGACAACATGCAGTAGTGAGGAAGGCATATCCAACCGACAGAAAACTTCTTTAAGAAAAATCGGTTCAGTTGGATACTCAAAAACGCAATCTTCATTTTTAACATTTGTACTATTTTTTCTTTTGCATGTACTCTTCTTACCTCTCAAGAATCTGCCATTCCTATTAAGAAATAATATATACATACATATGATGATTATGCTGATGATTATTATAGAAATCCACTTGTTAAAAACAATTACTTGTTTTACTATAAAACACACGATGTTTATGGCTTATTTATGTGCTTATTTTCTTGAAAGTTCTATAAGTGTTAAAGCTTGGCATCATTTTCACTACAGATTAAACAACCCTGTATTAATTAATACATTTCACAAAACAAACACTGAATGGCTGACAACAGTATTACCAAGATCGTTGTTGTTTTGCAACAACAAAATATGTTATGTGAAACCTTAAAATATAATTTTTTAACAAAAACATTCATATTAATGCTTCTCATTATTTTTCGTCATTAGAGTAGACAATAGTATTTAAAATGAATCATCAATCATTAATTTTAATGCAGTAATACGGAAGACATTTGCAACCGACAAGAAAAGCTTTTGAGAAATCTATATATATAAAAGAATCTATATTTATATATAAAAGAATCTAAATCTGTATATATAAATCCGTTGTAAATGATGTTCTTTGAAATGCGCCAACCGATTTTTTTTTTTTTTTTTTGTAGGCCCTTAAACGAAAGTGAATTCAATACCAAGGTTTCTATGTATATGCGGTTTTGTTAGTCCACTGGTTCGCGAGTTATTGACGTTAGAGTGAACCTCTTTGTATTGCATAGGTTTTACTTGAAAACAAAATTTGTTACAGAATTTGAGCTTTGTGTGAATTAGAAAATATTTTTAAAATTGGGCCAACAACTTTGTTGTCAATACAAATCATCTGTCAAAAAGAGGAAAAATTGTAGAATTGGGATTGGTACCTCTCACACAAAGTAAAGACTGATTTTAATGTATCTTTGGAATAGTGGAAGGTTCTGAATTATTCAAATAACTTTGAGGTCAATACAAGCCATCACTCAAAAAATAGGCGGAGTGGGATAAGTGGCAGTGGCACCTCCCATACAAAGTAAATGTTAATTTATGTACTTATATACTTGGGACGGTAATAGTGGAGGTTTCTGAATTTGGTCTAAACCACTTCATAGTTAATGCACATAATCTAAATAAGATAAAAACAGAAAACATGGGTGTGGCACCTCCAATACAAAGTAAATATAAATTTTTTTATATCTAGAGAACGCTTAGTATGACAGTTTCTGAACTTAGTCTATATGATATGGTAGTCAATACAAATCATTAATTTTAATGTTTTCCTTTAAATGTTTCTTATGAGAAACATATTTTGTACGTATACAACATAAAGGCTCCCAGCAATGCGGCAGAAGTTAATCTAGTTATATACATATACGAGGGCAGATTGACATTGAAGCTACATAGCGCTAGATGACAGCACAAGCACAAAATATTTTTCTTTCTTAGAAATTACGATCTGTCAAACGTCAGCTATTAAAATTTTAGCCAAATTCGTCGATTAGTTTATTTGTTGTAGTCGTTTGAAATAAGCAACTTTTGTGTTTCTTGGAAAATGGAAGAAAGTGAATTTCGTGCAGTGATTAAACACTATTATTTGAGAGGCAAACGGCGAAAGAGACAAAAGAAAAGCTTGATAAATATTACGGCGAATCTGATCCGTCAGATTATATGGCAAAAATTTATTTTGAAACAGCGAAATTGAAATATTGAACACAGCTATTAATATCGAAATACCAGATATTAAAGATATAGTGACTTCTTACTGAAATTAAAGACTGCATTTCACCAGAAGTGTTACAAGCGTATCCCTAAGCATCGGCTGAAATATACGAAATGCGTGTATATTGAAACACCTACCATGGCATGCATTTAGAGAAACGGCCGCTGAAAGTTATCGATTGTTGGAAGAAGATTACAGTCAAAATGCACCAACTCAACAAACTTGTGAACGATGGTTTGCACTATTCACAAATGGTGATTTTTGATAAAGAAGAAAAGGAGAGTCCTGGTCAGCCGAAAAAGTTTAAAGATGAGGAATTGGAACCATTACTCGAAGAAGATTGTTGTCAAATGCAAGAAAAACTTGCATTATCATTGGGTTGTTGTGTGACCCCACTCCTGTGAGCCATTTCCATTTACGTTTAAAGGCATAGAGATTTATTCAAAAGCAAGGAAATTGTTTCCCATATGAATTGAAGCCGAGAGACGTTGAAAGGTGATTTTGCATGTCGAAAAGATGATTGAACGATACAAAAGTAAGACATTTTTGCATCCTGTTGTTACTGTTGATAAAAAAAATTATATATTACGATAACCCTAAGCGCAAAAAGTCATACGTAAAGTCCGACCAACCAGCCAAATCAACGCCGAAGCCGAATATCCATGACGCCAATGTAATGCTCTGTATTTGGTGGGATCAGAAGGGTGTTTTGTATTATGACCTGTTGAAATCGGTTTAAACAATCACAGGGGACGTGTACCGGCCACAATTATTCGTTGAAAGAGAGAAATCAACGAAAAACGACCAGAATATTCGGCCAAACACGAGGCCATAATCTTCCATCATGGCAACGATCGGCCGCATGTTGCCAGACCGGTCAAAAACTATTTGGAAAACACTGGTTGGAAAGTTTAGCTCACACGCAGAACGCCCTTACTGGAATACGCTTCACTTTAGAACAGGGTATCAAAAATTGGCTTATTCCATTCTTTACCTCGAAACCGGAGCAGTTCCTTTGCGCGGAATACATATGCTACCAGAAAGACGGGAAAAAGAAATGGCTAATGATGGACAATACTTTGAATAATGTACCAATTCATTTTTTTATTATAATAAATGCATTTTTCAAGTAAAATAATCGACATTTTTAACTTGTATACCCAGAATTCAGCCTCTGAGCAGGGTTTAGATGTAGACCGCGCAGAAGTTTTTTAAGCCACATAAATATTCTTTGCAATATAAAAATTGAATGGCGAACATCGGTATATATTGTCTTCATATGCTTCGAAAAAAGCTTTTATATCGTTAAAACGATGATCAATCTGAAAAGCTAAGGAAATCAACTTCACGTACGCCACAATACAACTGCAAGCGAACTGTTTTAAATTAACACTGGAGTAAAAAAAAAGACGCCACCTTTCACCACTAGTTTTTACAATTGTACTGGATGTAATTATACTAAAACTATGCCAAAAGAAAAGAGGGATCATATGGGACATGCTTAAACATCGATAAAGTCTATTATATGCGAACGATATACATATACTTACTATCCCATAAATTCTCTGATATGCCAGACAAACTCAACGATTTGGTAACCATAGCGAAAAAATTTGTTTTCGAGGTGAATATTGATAAGACTTTTGCAATGCTCATAAGCATTTTTTAAAAATTTCTGATAGCTAGTATGCATGGTGTTGACTGAGAACGGTGTGAAAGCTATATCTGATTTTAGTTGCCTAAATAGAATCTGGAGGACAACGCAGAGATCTCAAAACACCAAACTGAAAATTTTGGATTCTTGGATAAAGTTCACGCTTAAGTCTGGAAGCGAAACATGGCTTATGCTTAAAAGCATAGCCCGAAACTTCAAAGTTTTATTTAGAAATGAAAATATTTTGGCCTACACCATCAGGAACATAAATCTTCATGGGCGGTTGAACGAAGAGTTAGCAGCAAGCCAAATAGCTAGAAAGAAATATATATTTATAGAACACATTCTACAAAAGCCGGCATGCAGTATTACTAGATCTGCCCTGGAGTGGAATTTCCAAGGATCTTGACTGGAACAAGACTACATAGCATAGCAAAATACTCAGCGAAATATTTTGATTTATTTTGATTAGATTATGTTGGAATCTTCTTCTGGAAGCTCTTCCTATGTTTCCAGTTGAAAGAACAAAGGGAATAAAAAATTGAATGTTTCGTCAGAATGTTTGGCGATGATTCACTCCAATAAAGCAGAGATTTTGTCTCGAATTGTAAATATGGATGGGAAATTAATTCACGATAAACGCCCGAGACAAAAGGAAAGTTAAAGCAGTGGACTGGATTGGGAGAATCGTGTCTAAAGAAGACAGTTCCATATGCCGGCAATTTAATGGGGATATTTTTTTTTATACTTTTAGGATAAAATTGTTTTTATCCGATAATCTTCAAAATTCAAAATTAATCAACGGCGTTTATTAAACTCTAACTTATTCCAGCGTTTCAATGATTAAATTAAGAAAACGGCAACATTTGGCGAAATGGTACTGTGTCTTAAAGACTATGCACACTTTAGTGGTTAATAAACAAATGCTCGAATTCCTTTACCTTATTCGTTAGACGTAGCTTTTTCGGATGAGTTGTTGTTTCCGAACTTGAACAACTTTTCGTCTGTGAAATATTTTTAAACAAAGAAAATATGAAAAGGCATCTCATCTTGGGTGAATTTATGATCCAAACTCTAATCTCACTGTCATGAACAGACACTACTGCTATCCTTCAGTTTGTGAAGGGACTCGGCTGGTTGTGGCGTCGGGATTTTTATGATTCCAGGGAGTGTAGGTCCTTCCAGTTCTTTCTTTACTGTTTTTATTTTTCTTTTCTGCAGAAAGTTTCTGATTAGGACGATCACAATGAACCATATGGTCTCCGAATGTTTTGCGCCCGATATATGATCGTCCTCAAACCAAATTAGGTCGTTTAATGTTGGAATCGCGCTCCTACACTTGTTTGAAATTTCAAATCGGGCAAGTAAAAATTTTGGAATCACACAACAAAATATTTATTATTATTTATATGGAATAATTAAAACTATTAAGACGATAAGTAGAATTGTCAGATTTTTTTTAATTATTTTGCAAACATATTTTTCATAAGCATCAGTCCTTTACATACTAGGCATAATAATGCCTATTTTAATGTAGGGTATTAAGACTCTTATTTGCACACTTCTTGACTAGAACAATAGCAACTGTGGTGGCAACAAGAACAATCACAATATTAACATTAAAAGAATAACGAAGAAAAGCCTTAAGATATGGAAAACTTTAGTGCTATTGAATGACTTCAGTAGCTTTTCCTTCAATACTTCCTTGGTTGCTTTTTCCAACCATCATAAATCCAAAGCGAAAACAAAATACAAAAGGCTGACATACAACCACAATCACAGTAATACAAAAGCAGTTACAACACTGACTAACAGAGAGGAGGTGGTAGTCGTGGAGTTGGTGCTTCAGGTCAGTATAAGAATTGAGAGGATGGAGAAGCCATTATAAAATTTCAACACATTTTCCTGGTAATACTTTTGATTGCGTTGCTAATATTGGGATTATTGTGAAAACTTGTGCTTGTTCTTAATTCTCGTGCTGTTTAAGTAGTAAAAATAACACAACATGGTCGAGTATTTTAGTGAGATAAGCGGTCTTTTGTCTTTTATTTTGTTTTTTATTTTTGGTTTTTTCTTATTTTTTTTATTTTATTTTATTTTTTTTGTGAACGGATTTATTTGGTTTCTTACTCGTAAGAAGTTTTAATTTTCCTTTCTTTTTTATTATGGCAAATTATTTATTTCATTTTTTTTTCTAGAATTTACATGTACGCCCGGTAAAGTTTTTTCAAATATATATACATATACATGTATATATATATATATATATATATATATATATATATATATTTAACAGTATAACAAACAATATATATATATATATATATATATATATATATATATATATATTTTATTTTTTTGTTTTGTTTGTTATACTGTTATTGTTATTGAAATTTCATTTACTAATTCTTTTGCTGTTTGTTAAAACCACCCTGTATTAGTTGTATTGCCGTAACGACACGTTTCTGTTAATATATATGTACGTATGTATGTAATGGCATTTAGATTAGTGTGGTATGTTTTGTGGTTACCAATTTATGTATGTGTACAGTTTAGAATAAAATTTTTTGAACATTGGAAAAAATATAATTTTTTTGATGTACATAAATGACGTGTATCTTCGTGATCGCTAAACTCAAAAACTACTAGACCGATTTTGAACAAACTTAATATGCATGTTCTATGGGGCGTGAGGAGTGTTTCTGTGTAGTTTGAAGTTCCTCCGACAGATGGCGCAATATTTATTTTTTTGTGTTTTTGCACCGTAACTCAAGAACTACTGCACTATGCTGTGTTTCGTTGAAGGCGTTTGTTCGTTAATCAGCGTGCAGTGGCGTTAATTAGCCTGCAACCGACTGAAACCTAACATCTTTTTTTGAAAAAAATATATTAAAATACAAGTAAATAAATATGTCACTTTTTTTTAAACTCTATCCAACTATAGCCTCATCGGGAATTGCTGCTACCCTATTAGATGGTGGAAGAACGGCACATTCTGCGTTAAAATTATCACTGAATATGCAACTGACCGAAACACCAACATGTAATATTTCAAAAACATCTGGGATTTCAAAGGTGCTTCAACAATGCAAGATTATTATATGGGATGAATGCACAATGGCGCATAAAAAATCTCTAGAGGCATTGGATCGAACACTGATTGTGTTAATGATCCTGACGAAATTTTTAGTTACCCAATTGAATTCTTAAATTCGCTTGATTTGCCAGTAATTCCACCTCAAATGCTGCAGTTAAAAGTTGGTGTACCAATAATTCTATTATGCAATTTAAATCCACCACAGCTTTGTAATGGACAACTATGTTGGCTGCTCACGTGTTGGTAATCCATCATCATTATTCGTATTCGCTAATGAAGGCAAAACTAAAAACGTAGCTTATCAAAAAGCATTGCAGTGAATATATAGTTATAATTCAAATAAAATATGTGAAACATAATTTATAATTATAAAAATTTTAATTTATATTTAATTTTAAAACATGTACATAAAATATAAAAAAAAATATAAACTGTGTGCGTTATTCCAATTTTGACTTTTGAATAAAACATTTTTTTCTATTATAAATAACTAAAAACACTGATTTGATTTTCTACGAGAGGCAGTTCAACATAAAAGAAACACTCGGATCTGGCCCAGCTATCAAAAAAATGTAATTCCATTTGAACAATAATTGCTATGTCGATTTAGTGCACCTTTGATTCTTCTTCTAAATATCAATCAGCCATGACTTTGCATGCAAACCAGACTTGCAGTGAAAATAAAATTCGAAGGTAAAACAACGTTTGCCCGGGTCTGCTAGTAATAAATAAATTATTTGATTGTTGCATTAAAAGAAAATCAAAATTTAAAATCTTTTGCTATTTTTTGCTTGCTCTTCAAACAATGTTCTGTTTGCTTCGCCCATTTTGTCCTACCAAGACTCTTATTTGCAGTATGGTGGATATATTTTAGATTGAATGTGATATGTGCCAAAGGCATCGCTGTTATCCGGCCTTTAAAAGACCATACCTTGGCGAATATTAATCGAAGTGAGTAACCAAGCAATTAGTCGAAAACCTAAGATAATGAGTTTAAAAAATAATTAATAATACATTTTAAGTATTTCCAATATTTAAATGTACCACTTGCCTATAGTTTTTTTTTCACTATTTAGTGATAAAATTTGTAATGTACGAGTTTTACCCATCCGGCTTTGCCCGGAAATTCTATTTACCACCTTAATCAAAAGTTTCCGGAATAATCCCATTGTGGCTGTGGCATCGTTCAACTTGAGTCTTTTTATTTTATTACGTTGGTACATCTGTTGTTGATATTCCTTTTGCAAGCGCAACGTAGCACAGATTTCATCTATCTCTATGTGTGCTAGCGATTTTTTACTATTTTGGCCATGTTGTTGCTGCAAAAGACATGATTTGTGAGGCTAAATCTGATTCCACATTCATCAAAAGGATCATTACTGGAGTCAAAACGTGGCTTTATGAATACGACACGTAATCCAGACATCAGGCAACAGAATGTTGTTCAACAAATGAGCCGAGACCATTTTCAGTCAAAAAAGAAATGCAATGCTCACGGTTTTCATGGATTACAACGGTGTAATGCATCATGAATATTTGCCAAAGGTCTGACAGTAAATAAGGAGTATTATTTGGGCGTTATGAGACGTTTGCTTGAAGCAGTTCACCGAAAGAGACCAGAATTGTTGGCAGAAAACTCGTGGATTTTAACGCTCCGTCGCACAGTGCCATCATTATTCGAAACTTTTTGACGAAAAATGCAACAAATACCATCCAACAGCAACAGAATTCTGGCTTCGTGTGACCTCTTTCTCTTCAATCGATTTAAAAAACCATTACAGGCAAGCGTTTCAGAAGCCGAGAGGAAATAATGGAAAAATCGCAGGAAGCACTGATGAAAATACCGAAAACCGAACATAAACAAATGCAAATATCAAGCTATGACGCTAAGATTTAGCGGAAATATAAACAACAGATCTACCAACTAAAAAAAAAAAACAAAAAAACATGGGACCGCCCCAGGGGGGTTATTCCGGAAACTTTTTGATCAAGGTAGAATGTACAGTGGTGGCTAGCTTTTTAGGGACAACAATTATTTTTATGCTGGGAGATACCATGCCCAGCTATCCTAATCAGACCACTTTTAAACAGATGAGTTGTATTGACTGACCAGTCATTTAGATCACATTCAGAAACTTCCTCTCAAGATATTAAAAACAATATTTATTTGTATGGGAGTTACCATGTCCACTTATAAGATTCTAACCACTTTTTGACTGATGATTTGTATTAAACCAAATTCAGAAACTTTCAATTTAACCGTTCTCAAGGTATAAAAATATTAATATATACTTTGTATTGGAGGTACCATGATTACTTGTCCAATCCCGTTTATATTTGCTGCAAATTCTAAAATATGTGCACTGAATCGACCTGTCTTATTCAAATAGCTTTAACAGGAACAGAGATAAAAAAATGACCGCCTACAGCACAACCTGTTAAAAATTTTTCGACTTTTCCTTTTTCCTAAACCTTCGTGTAGCAATCACGAACAAAATTGCACAAGTAAGTATCCAATTCGGTTTAGTTGTTTTCAAGTTATAAGCATCCGAACAAACCACAATCCATTTATATACATACAGATGTACTAAAAAAAATAATAAAAAATAAAAAAATTGTTTAAAATGTTGTGTTCAAAGCATGATGATATGATATGATATCTTAAATTTTGTCTACCATACAGTTTCTCATTATAATATTGAGTCATATATGGCTTTATTAAACACATATTTGGTACAGTAAATACGATTATAGAATGGAAGATCTGCCAAAAACATCGTTGTTATCCAGCGTTTAAAAGACCATACCTTGGCAAATACTAATCGATGTGAGATCAAAGAGCGAATAAGTCATCATTTGATATAGATTTTAGGTTTACGACACCATCGGTCCATATTTATTTCAGAATGATGTTCTCTAGTCTATTACCAACAACGACGTGTGCTTTAGGTCGACGTTTACTAACTTCTTTTAGCCTGATTTTGGTGGTTTCAACAGGACGGCGCTACGTGCCAATCACATTAGATAAATTTCACGAGCGACGTAGTTATCTCACATGGAGATGATGTGAAAATAATGCGATTTGAACCCATGGAACTTTTTCTTATGTGAATATGTCATGAACTTCAGAAGCCCGTTGAGCCTGATTAATGCTCCAAATTAATACAAAAAATTGAATGCTTCGGATGTGTGTCACCAACTATTGCAAATTATTGTTTTTTTTATAGATCTCTTCCTTTTAAGGGACAAGAAGAGGTGAAGCATAAATGTAATGTTGTTTCTTTCTAATGAAACAATGTTGTTTAGTTGTTATTTACGGAACAAACACCACACTGATAGGAAAACCGTCATAATGCTGCTGTATTCTGACAAGTGTATTGTGACAAGTGTCTTTGTTTTTGACCGAATGACATTTTTCGTCATTGTGAAGTCAACTTTAACATCACTTGCAAAATTTTCATCAAAGTCAAATACTGAAATTATGTCACAGAAGTAACTGAAGTGTCAAACAAAAAAATTTTATCAGTGCCATGACTCAGTAACATCGTAGAAGGACTCATCAGGCTCAATTTAATGACAAACTCTCATCAATATACTGACACATTTCGATTAAAGAGATGACTAATCAGGATCAATTAAATAAAAGAATCAGAAATTTAATGACAAACTTAAATCAGACATATGATTACTTAACACCTATTTATTGGCAAAATGCCTATAATGCAATGATGCAATAACATAAGTTTTATAGCAAAATGGAAGCAATACGATTGTATTGCTTAACTGTCATAGAAATTAAAAAATAAGATATTTATTATTATTATTCATTTATTTATTATTAATATTTATTATTCCAAGAAAAGAAATTATATATTCATGTCCCATGATCTGAAATAATTTGATGTATGGACTGCTTTTTCTTTAACAATTCCGCTATGTGGCTTTCTAGTGACTGTATATTTATTTATAAATATAAAGACATCCTGTGAATTACTATAGAGGTCTTGTATTGTCTTTGTCTACCTGCCTCACTTTGGATTTCATTATGCCTTTGGAAAATTAGGTAATGTAGGCATCACAAAGACTTAAATAAGTATTTTCGGAATCTGAAAAGTAAATATTACGCATTATATTGATATTTGAAGCCTTATTGCCATTTGCAAGTTGCCATATAAATATAACTCCATTTGCTTGTGTCATTGTCACGAGGACATTCCAGCTTACCTCTGCCGATGATGGTAAACATTTGACGAATGATCAGTAGAAAGCGCGAACTACTAGAAAGAAATTACGATGCTAAGTAAGGATCACTACCAACACTTAGCAAGAATCTTCACCAATACGAGCTACAGTGGACTATTCGTCTACATAGCTTGAAAATTAACTACAATGAAACTGAAACAAGGCAGTGGATGCTTTGTGAAAAGCCATATACTTCCTAGAGGTGAGACGTAGGAAAAAATTAAAAAAAGCCTGTTAATAGAACATAAAATGTGACGTCGAATTAATGTAACCGTAACCATAGTGTAGAATATGACAATATTTTATAATGACGTTTGTCATTAGATTCATGCCATTTTTGTCATAACACTAAAGTCGCAATTCTGACTATAGGGCATTATCAGTATGAAAATGCATTTATATATGAGTGTAAGGTGATAGAAGAAGGAACCGACACACACATGAGAGTTGTTTTCTGTTAACGGTCCGTCCAACCGATATTGGGTGGTTTTGGTCTCTTTTACAAATATTGAATATTTTTCCTATAATTTTATACGTCACTGTTAATATTATTGTGTGGACTAGTAGTACGATATAGTAAATTGCTCATTATGATTTACTCTGTATTAAATAAACATTAAGTTGCTATAACAAAAAACAATTATAATTTATTAATAAATTTTGTTGTTGTTTATTTGTCGGGCTTTATTTTCATTAAGCCAGGACAGCTTTCATTTGGTATTTATTAAAGAAACTAATTAGCCAACGCATAAACAAAATGTTAATTTCAAATTCAAAAACGAAACGAATAACGAGAAAAAAAATTATACAAAATATTATGAAAAATACATTTAAAATTAATTATCATATTATAAATGGAAACGTTTATAATGGACAACAACTAGACCAAAAAGGAAGTTATGAGAGAGGATTAAAATACACAAAGACCAGTAGAATAAAGGAAAGTGTATGATATTTAACCGGCTCTTTATCAGTTACTAAAACAACACAGCCTTTTCTGTAATACTACAGTCTTTTTTTTCCAAGTGTTATCTTGTATAAAGTTAAAACGTTATTAAGTTTTAATGTTATTTTCGTTAAATTGAAATTTCGTTATAGGAGATACTTTGCATAAGTAAGAATTTAATTAGAGATGATTTAAGTAAAAATATATGTATTTGATACTTTTAGTCTGATATTATTGGGGGATAATGCAGCATACAAGTTATTTAGTAGACACATAAGTGAAATAGTAAATGGACAAAATTTGGCACAAATTAATTCTTATAAACTCGTACAATTTTGTAAAAATTATGTCATAATTGGTCATACCTGCCATTTGAAGGTAGTTATGGATCGTCTGACATCTCTTAATGAACTTGTTGTTTACATCAGGGATGCGTTATTTTGGTTCCTGGTTTGTGAGGACCACCCTGGAAAAGAATGATCTGACTGCTTGGGGAACAGAGGAGCTCTAAAAGATTTTATTGGGCCAGAGACACTTTTCTGATACCCAAAGGCTGGGATCGACTCCCCAGCTTTGGGAGAATGAGCGAACTTAGAGTGCTAAGGGGTCGATTTACTAGGCATTGTGGTATTAGATACAGTCGAAAAATTTTAGGAAATATTTAGTTATCATTGTAGATTCGGCACGAAGTACATTAGGCATCTGATCACGTGCTTGTGAGTGTCCTACTACATTGGCTTACATGCTAAATTGTCTAGGGAAAGGTTACAGTGACTCAAAAGCAGTAGTGTTCGTAAATATTACACACTGCGTTGCTAAAAGAATTTAAAATTTCTACTAAAAGGCTTCTTAAAATTTAAGAAAAATATGGTTGACAAAAACCCGGGTTTTTGGAATAAAAAGAAACCCAACACTCCAGGTTTCATTAGGTTTTTTATGGGTCTTTTTGGGTTTTATAACTGCTTCCAAATTTCGTTCATTTCGACAATAGTTTTTGATTGTTGGTAAAATTGCGTTTTTTAGTATTTATAATGCAATTTTGAACTCTTAGTGGGATCAAGGCGGCATTGTGTACTATGAGCTACTAAAACTCGGTGATCGGAACAGACAGCAAATAATGCCTTTGAGCAGCACATTGTGAGAAAACAAAAACATATTTCGCGTTTCAACAGCTGCATTTTCGTATATAAGACTAATATAATTATATGAAACTGCATATATTCTCTGTGTGGTACCCGAGTACCCTGTCACCCTGTTAAAGGTGTTTTTTTTTTGTCACACATATAAGGGCTAAAGAAGTTCGTAGGTTTTCTCATTATTTTCTGTCTGTTCCGATCATCGAGTTTTAGTAGCTCATAGTGCGTTTAAGCAGCGCATTGTGAGAAAAACGGCCGGAATACAAAGACAGACAAACAGTTAAGTTTTCCTTATGCATGGTTTAACGTCGCAGAAGTTGCCAAACAATTGTTATTGGGTATACAAGCAAATAGTGTACGCTGTGGTATGGTTGGTAAGAAACCCGCCCACCCATCAGAAGGTCCTCGGTTCAATACCAGTTTATGGGCTATGAGTATTACTACTATTGAAAATTCCTCTAACGCATTTGCCGTTCGGAGCCGGCGTTAAGCAGTAGGTCTCTTTCAATGTTCAATGTATTGTCCATCGTTAGCAACTACCTTTTTAGCAACTTTCCTTCTGGTAGCATATAGATTCCGCGCCAAAAGAACCGCTCCGGTTTTGAGGTAAAGCAAAAATCGAGACAATTTCTGATACCTTTTTCAGAAGTTAAGCGTATTCAAGTAAGGGCTCCCTTCAAACGCATCAATTGTGTTCGATACAAGTACACTGTGAACGTCTGAACCGATTTCAATAGCTCATAATACAAAACACCCTTCTGATCCCACCAAATACAGATCATTATCTTGGCGACATGGATATTCGGCTTTGGCGGTGATTTGTCTGGTTGGCCGGGCTTCACATATGACTTTTTATGCTTGGAGTTATCGTATTGTATCCATTTGTCATCAGCAGTAATAATACGATGCGAAATTACCTTCCTTTTGTAGCGTTCAACATTATTTCCGACATGCAAAATCGCCTTTCAACGTCTCTCAGCTTCAATTAATTTTTAATGAATCCCAATGTTTTTAAACTATGGAAATGGCCTGTTGTGTGACGTCCAATGAAAATGCAAGTTCTTCTTGCGTTTGACAACAGTTTTCGTCGAGTAATGCTTCCAATTCCTCATCTTTAAACTGACCAGGCCTCTCCTTGCCTTCTGTGTTAAAACCATCACTTTTGAAATCCGCAAACCATTCTTCACAAGTTTTTTTGAATTGGTGCATGTTGACCGTAAACTTCTATCAACAATCGATAATTTCAGCAACCGGTGTCTTCAAATGAAAGAAGTTTATTAGATTTCCTGCAAAACATCTGTTTTAGGCACTAAATTCGACATTATTATAGCGATCGAATAAAATGTGTATTTACACTTTGGCGGCTATTGAATACTGAATTGTAATGGCAATATTTACTCTCCAAAATACCATATTTGTTATTATTGACACAAACCATATGTGATAGTTATGTTGTTCAAATCACTATTATTAACTCGTATACCTGCCGCTTTCTCCAAACATTGCTCCAATATCTTTTAGCATGTCGCCGAATCACTTCTTTTGAAAAAATATAAAATCGGATTGCTTCAAAAGAGGAGGTTTTTCTAAAACCGAATTCGAACATTGGCTCTGAGGTGGGAAAAAGTTGTACGCAGTGATTTCAAACATTTTGATTTTGATGAATTTGTTAATTTATTATCGAATTAATTTTTTGTTGTAAAGAAACTACGAACTTCTTTTTAACCCTTATGTGTGTGACAAAAAAAATAAAAACCTTTATCAGTGTGACAGGGTACATTTCACATAATTATATTATTCTTATATACGAACATGCAGCTGTTGAAACGTTGAAAAATATTTTTGTTTGGCGTAACATAAATTCAAATACGGAGATTCAGTAACTAGAGATGTATCATCGAAAGCATCTGGTAAAGATCAAGAGGGATGTATAGAATCTGATGAGGATTCATACGATTCTGATAACTGACATGAGAAACTCGGAAATTTTTCTTTTATTTCGTCACTCCTCTAGGAAGCATATTGGCTTGTCACAAAGCATACATTGCTTTCTTTCAGTTTAATTAATCGGGTTGATTTTTCAAGCTAAGTAGGTGATTAATTCACTGTAGCCCTCCCGTTTTTTTTTTTTAATATAATATCCAATATACCCGTGTGGATTTAATTAGATTACCCAGTGGGTTGCCAACTCTGACCAAAACTAAATGCATCGTTAATCTTTATTACATTATCTAAGCGAAGGGACAACTCCAAAAATTAAACAAAAAGCAAAATACGTCTAATACTGCAGGCACTAAAATTGTTATATACAATATTTGAACATAAATTAAAATCAGTACATCTACGGAAAGGAAATGACATCGCAAAAAAAGGAAGGAATCTAATGCTAAAGGAAATTCTAACCGGGATGTTGAAATTGAAGTTAGAAAGTAGAAAGGTGGAATCGACACCACCAGTAAATACTAACACTGTCCTCTCCCTTCTAGTTTTGAAATTATAATGAGACCCAACTAGGTATGCAATTGAAGACCAACGCACCATTACAATTGAAAACTAATGTATACAATACATAAACAATTTCTAAAATCTGGGCTACATCATGTCAGTTAACGGTGTTTTAGAGGACGATGTATCTCACAGATTTAGTAAAGCCAGAGCAGCTTTCGGATGACTTTGGAATATGTGGCGTCCAACTAGATAGCCTGCGTAAAAACAACACTACTCTAAGGCAGCGAAACCTGGCTAATGTCAAGTGCAACCACTCAAAAACTACACGTCTTTGTTAATACGAGTAAGTGCCTGCGAAACATTTACGGTTATTTTTGGCCACGAACTATCAGCAATGCTAATCTATGGATTCTGCAAAATATCAAGCAGAAAATGGAAATAGATAGGACACACCTTAAGAAAACCGCAGATAATCATAAGCAAAGGAGTGCTAGAGTGGAACTCCCAAGGCGGTCGCAGCAGAGGGCGTTTAAAGAATACGTGACGGCGAACTATGTTGCAAGATCTTTCAAGTAACAATAATCTCATGGGAAGAAATTTAACGTTGTTGTCAAAAAAGAGTAAAATTGAAACTTCTTGTTGAAGCACTATGCTCTCTAGTGGAACAATAAAGGAAAAAAGGTATGCAAATCGTTCATAAAAACATCGATGTTGAAAAACATCGTTAATAAACCCATATATCGATGTTTTTCCGATGTTTTATTTTTTTATCCTTTAACAACTAAATATGAAATCAGAAGCAGTGCAACGGCGAAAAATTTTAACGCCATAAATAACAACTACCCGGTGACAAACGCTGGCAATGGTGAATTATTACTCAAGCACGATGAAGTTTCTTTGGTGTCTGTACATGAGTTTTTAAATAATTGTCTAAATTTTCAAAGATGACAAAGGTTGGTTTTTCTTTTGCAGGCGTCTGTGTATTAGTGAGTTCTAACAGACAATATCATTGATAATCCATTGCGCTTTATTTATTAACGAAGAGTTGTAGCATATAAAATGCTGCATGTAGCATGCAATATGATCATAAAACGAGAACTTTTACACATGTCTGCACTTTTCAAGGTTAAAATCCATCAAATAACCATTACACCATTGAACAAAAACGTCCATATCTCGTTACAGAGTATATTAACATATCATACTGCATTCACTGGTATTGCCAGATTATGAGAATTTCGCGATTTTACCAATATTTTCCTAAATTATTCTTTACTTTTTCTTACGCATTTTACATATCAAAGCTATTGACCTAAAATATACTTATTTATGGAATATTTGACGACGTAATTTAACCGATTGACTGACTCATTAATTACAAAAACATCCATGACCAATCAACACATTTAGTTTTAACATTTAAAAAATGAAATAAAATAATAATAATAATTTGAAACAAATAAAAAATAAATTGAATGAATCTTAAAGATTTACAAAGTGAATCATTAATTTTTCATTTCAATCCCCAATGGCATGACATATTTTAAAATGCAACATGTACCAGTAAAATGATTTAAAAATTTCAAACTACAATTGTTTGTAACAAAGAAGGAAATATGTAAATTACAATGTTGCAACTACAATAACAATAACGTGTAAAAAGTATTATTGGTATTAAAATAAAAATGCATAAATTACCAATATTGGCCGTAGGGACTTGTGTAATAAAATCTGAAACTTAAAAAAAAATTACACAAACAAATTTGTAGAGAATATTAAAAACAAAAATCCTTTTCGAAAAATTTGTCGCCATTGTATTGTAGGTACAGTTGTAGACGAACATAAAGTTACGTATGTGGACATGAAATAAACGCTGCTGATAAAAACGATGTTGATATTAAAACTTGTTTGTTGTCTCAGCTACACATAAGTTGGTAATAAATATTTAACAAGAAAAGTATAAAACAACGGCTACACAATAAGTTGATAAATATGATATTGTTGATCAGACACGATCATTGAAAACCTTACACTCTTGTGCGGCTTTTTTTACAAAGCGGTATTATGTAAGAAGTAAAAGAGAATATGCCAACTCTGCAAATTTGTGCATTTATTTATGAACCGATAACCACTAAATACTAACAGTATGTTAGTAAACACTTAACTTCCAAAAATTAGACCACATATCGGATTAGGCTAGTGTTCCAAAATTAGATTGTACTAAAAACCCGGCTTGCCTCACTACATCTATCGTAAGCATTACCTTAACTGTTATCTTCATTATTATTTTTTATCAATTTTCCACATTTTATAGGCTAAGGGTCCAAGTCTAAGAATTTAGGATAGCCTTTCAAAAATATACCGAAAACGTACATATAGCTGAAACAACCAAACAAAAAACATTACTTCTTTCAGCTCATAGTATTTGTTGTTGGTGGTTATTGTCTGTGACTTGTTTTTTTATGCTAAATTATTGTTGTTGCCGTTCTGCAGGGTGGGCAAATTTGAGGATGGGTAGTAAATTGGCTGTCAAATGATGAAATGTTAACTTTTGACACTTATTTAGGAAAAAATTTGGAAATTTTAATTATGAAAAGCTACATTCTTGAACAAAGAATTCGAATTGTGAAAATTTACTATCAAATTGTGAAAATTTTTCTGTATCACTTCGTTAAATTCTAGCAGCTTTTTCTCGTAATCTGGCTCTTTCTGAGACCGATATGCGTAAATTAATCGCTAAATTCAAGGCTCACATTATTATTGCTGACACTAGATCAAAACAATACGCTCGTAGTGGCCGTAATGATGCAAACATAACCGCTGTACAGTAAAGTCTTGAGAATGAGCTTGAATAATCATTTCGTCGACGTTCGCACGAATTGGACATTACCAGAGGAACTTTGCGCAACATTTTGCTTCTTGACGCTTATATAGTTTAACTCGTTCAAGAATTAAAACCAGCCGACCATTGTTTACGTCGACCGTTTGTATTGGCTGTTTGAAAAACTGAATGAAAGTAACGCATTTTTCAACAAAATCATTTTTAGTGATGAGGCCCATTTTCAATTAGGTGGTTATGTACATAAACAAAATTGTCGCATATAAGGCTCACAAAATCCACATAACAGTCCTCAAGAAATCATTACATCCAAATGCATGGTGCGTTTTGTGCTTTGGCGGCATCATCCGCCCGAATTTGTTCGAAAGTGAGTAAGGAAACGCTGTGAATTCTCTGCGCTACCAAACCAAGACAACCAATGTTTTGTGGCCACAATGGGCCAACGTTGACATCAGTAACCCTTGATTTTCGCCACAAGCCACAGTGACAGCCAAACAATTCAGTTATTGTATGAGAAATATCCCGGTCGCATAATTTCCCGATTGGCGATGTTAATTAGTCGCTTTGTTCTAGTGATTTAACGCAGCTGGATTATTTTCTCTGTTGCCATTTGAACGTAAATAAACCACAAGCAACTGACACTCTGAAAGATGAAATTCGGCGCTGCATTGACGAGATAAGCGAAGACTGTTACAAAATGTGCTTCAAAATTTTGTTAAAAGAGCGGACATCTGCCGACGTGCTAGAGGTGGACGTTTGCCCGACATCATATTCCACCATTCCATTTCTATATTTATATACTGCTTTTACTCGGTGTGCCTTGTGCAATGCACTCAGTTATTGACCAATTGGATGGGAGGACTATGAGTCTATTTTGACCAAATTTTGAGATTCTTACTGTTACTACTTATTTTGAAGATGCAGATGAGCGTGGCACCGCGCAGTTGAAGTTTTGCTATCCAATTTCTTACCATCAAGTGAATTTTGCAGGCATTCAAATAAATGGTATTTAAGCGGTGCATTATATACTCTATACGGTGGCCGCATCAAAACTTCACAGCCCAGTGTAGTTAATTTTAGGACAGTTCTCCAAAAATATGTTCGACATTATTATGATGCAATAAAATATCTTCTCTGCTGACTTTGTGTCAGGGACTAAAATCCATTGTCAGTAAATTAATCGAAACTTATCAATGATGATTTGTTCCGAGTAAACCCAAAACGGATCAGGTATTTAAACTACCCCAGATCAAGAAAAAACCCAAGAAAGGTAAATTGGCACGTATCACCTTATGATTGATTATAAGGCTGCCTTTGAGAGCAAATTGTATACAGCAATGTATGAGCTTTTATAACTTTTTAGAAAGACGCTTACAAACACAAAATCGACTGTGATAAGAAAAGGAAATTTCAGAGCTCCTTAATACGAAGAGACGCCCCAGGCAGGACGACGATGATGTTGATGATGATGTTTGTTAACCATCGTGATGAAAAAGATAGCGAGAGAAGCTACGGTAAACTCGAATGTCGTATGCTGATGATATTAATATAATTGGGCACAATGCACTAGAAGTCACAGCAGTCTTCCGGAATTAAGAAGAATTCTGATAATGTAAGTTTGGCGATTAATGAGGACAAAGCAAATTAAAAGGCCGACAGAGACATCGTTAAGCACAAGAATGAAAAAGCCTCTGTTCGAAAGGTGACAAGACTCCTGCGAAAACACCGGTGTGACTATTTAAAGAAGTACTTTTTGTGTAGAGTGAATATACAATAATATATATTAAATGGAATTAATATAAAAGCCACAAATACGCAGAATACTATATATAGAGACTTTAAGTAAAATTGCAGCACATGTATGTGTTCATACTTAAATCTTATTTTTCGTTGGCTTCACATTTTTAATTTTATGTTTCACTTTTATTGGTGAATTCATTATACCGAAACCAATATAAGAAATCCCTTTTGGTCTATTTTTGTCTCTTTTTTCCATCACCATCGTTGTTCGTAATGGACATTAAAGGCAACACACACAAAAATGAATGTAAATGACGAAAATCCGTAAAAAGCATTACCAGCCTTAAGGCTTAACGTTAATGAAATGTAAATTCTATTGAAAGAAATCCATATGATGATCGCATATGCAGCTTAATGCCAATATATACATACATACATACGTAGTCTTTGGCCAGCTATGCCAAACTGCATACTTTGCTATCAATGCCAACAGCAGACTTAATGCTGCAAAATTCATGTTTCTTTAAGGCAACTATTTAAACTTAATATTGTACGATATACTAAATATTCACATGCATATGTAGAGAGATATACAATCTATATAACGGGTCCGCCATCTAACATTTTTTTTCAACTAGTGCTTATTTCGTAAATGGTAACACTTAGCTCATGTCTGATTTGACAGATAATTAGTTTCATCCTTCCGCTGAACGAATATGTTTGTGTATACGCTTCGCTAAGTGAGCCTGCGATCGACTTACAGAAGATGCCGATTTTGCCAAAAAAAATCATTTTTTCAGATGAAGCTCATTTTGGCGGGTATGTAAACAAGCAAAATTGTCGTATTTGGGGCACAAAAAACCCGCACGCATACATTTAGAAGCCGATACACCCAAGACGAGTCACTGTTGAGTGGAGATTTTGGTCCAGATGCATAATTGGGCCATTTTTCTTCGAAAATGAGCAAGGAGTGACCGTTACAGTCAATGGCGATCGTTATCGGGCCATGTTGAACGAACTTTTGTTCACAAAACATTGGTGAAATACAGCTGCACACAATCGATAATGTGCTTAAAAATTGGACCGATCGTTTAGGGTAGTGCATGGCCAGCCGAGGCAGCCATTTGAATGAAATTATTTTCCATTATTAACCGGAAGGATTGTACTTTCAAATAAAAAAAGAAATTTGAGAAAATATTCAGTAGTTTTCTTTATAGAATTTAAAAAAAAAAAAAAATTTATTTTGCGGACCCTGTAGAATTATTATTTATATGTCTATTAGGGAGATCGGGCGAATATTATTCGACCGGTTTTTTTGGTTTTGTCAAATATAGTTTTTTCAAAATCTTTTTCAAATACCGAATAAACCTGTTGATTTAACACGAATAACCGATTAATTTAAATAAGTATAATTTTTATGCGTTTGTATATTCTTTTATTGCAAATGTGCTCATCGTTTAACTACTTGTATAGTTTTTGTGAATATAACAACATTGAACGTCTCACAAAGAACGTGACAACCAAGGTAGATAGAGCACTTGAGCTCTTTCTCTTATCTTCTGTAAATAAATATTGATTTTTATATATGGAAAATAATTAACTATACTCATTGAAAGCGACCCATAAACGTCGGCTCCAAAAGCAGATATATTAGTTAGTGAAGTTTTTCACAGCTTAAATATACATAACCATACGCTAATGTTGTGCGGTGATATCGCTGTTGAAAATTTTCAGATGGTGTGACCTGGGATTGAAGCGACGACTTCTTGGTTGGAAGGTGGGTGTCTTTCCTAACATACCACAATTACACACACTATTAAATACGTAGTGTATAAATTTACATACAGTGCTGTTCGAAACCTAAACTTTAATTTTAAGCACTACGTCAGCTTTTGCTTATTTTTAAAACGACATGGTTCAGCTCTGCGCTTCAAGAATAAAGAACAATTTTATTTAAATAAAAGAACCGGTTAACCTTTTATTTGAATAATTATTTACCGGAAACCGGTTTTTGAAAAATTTATACTTTTCGAATTATTCAAAAACCGATTTTTGAAAAAAGTCGAATAATCGATCACGCTAATGTCTATGTCATTGAAACGATAATAGAAAGAGTTTCTAACTTTGGCCCAAATAACTTTATGGTCAATAAAAATCATCACCCAAAAAGTGGGCGGAATTGAATAAGTGGGAGTGGCACCACTCATACAAAGTAAGTAGCGATTTTTGTTTATTTTTTTGAAGGGTAATAGTGGAAGGTTCTTAATTTGGACTGAATAACTTCGTAGTCAATACACATCGTTAGTCGAAATATGGGCGAAATTGAATAAGTGGGCGTGGCAACTCCAATACACAGTAAATATTAATTTTAGTATATTTTGAGAACGGTTAGAATGGGAAATTCTAAACTTGGCTTATATGACTTGGTAGTTAATAAAAGTTAATTAGTTTTAATGCATTCCTTTAAATTTTTCTTATGATGAATATATTTTATAGGTATGCATTACAAAGGCCCCCAGCAACGTGGGAAGGGTAACTCTAGTTTTACCAAAAATATTAATCAATTTGTGGGTCTATTGCAAGCGCCCCAGCGATGGTTTTACCTATTAATGTTACAGGATAAGACTAAGCTTTTATTATCAATGACTACAAGGGTACTTAGAGAGCTTACAAAGGCCCTACATGTAAATCGTTACTTAGCAATTTTTACAGAATGAGGCCTTTGTTTATTTTAAGCACTTGAAAGGTTTCAGCTCAAACTTAGGCGTTTCAAAGGACTGCCGAAACAATTTGGGGCTTCAATGATAAAAACAAAGCAGAAGTTGCCAATATAGTTAATAAAATCAAAGTCTGTTTTACTTTAGAATTTGTGCTCCTTATGTATTTACTATATTAGCCTATCTAACTTGTTCTATCTTAGGTTTCCAATATATTCGTATCTTTTGGTACCATGATATAAGTAAAAGATCATATTACTAGACCAATCGAAATGTAGAAAGACACTCAAATGTGTGGCACTCTAGTATTATTATGATTGATCAGCATATGTTATTATTAATTTATGTGTATGCAATGTACACATGTGAGGTACACTACAATGTTAAAATTTTTACTAACGGATTGAGAGTGTTTGAATACAATAATTATCCGATAGAAATAATAGTGCTTTTTTGCTAAATTTTAGTCGGGTTCAAACAAAACCAAGATTAAGTACATGCGAAGTATGTTCTAAAAATAATGGAATATTTTGAACTTTTCATAACGCCTATGTAATATTTAGTTATTGTTTGATATAAGATCTAGAATAAGGTTTTTATGTGCTCATCGGTTTAATATTGTCTCAAAATTAAAAAAAAATACTTAAAAGTTCAACAAATGTACACATAGGGGGTGTCCAAAATTTAATGCAAGAATTTAATTTTCTGCCATTTTTGCGTTAAGTTGTTGGCAAACCAGAAAAACCAGGAATCAAATTACCTGAGATTATAGGGTTAGTAAAAGTGACCATGAACAGCAAGAGAGTTCATACAATAGATTATTTAATACCAGGAAGTGAATATTAATTTTTCGAACAAAGCCATCGAAAGCTATGAAATACATTTTTAACTTGAATTAACTGAATGTTATTGTGACCAATAGGTGGTTTCAACAAGACGATGCCCCCTATATCGTGTAATTTTAACACCATTAAATATCTTCTTATAGGGTTTTTTTCAAGTCAAAGGTCTGTGTTAACATACCCTCAACTATTCATGTACACAACACACAAAATTAAATTCTGTATCAATAAAATTTAGCTACAATTATAGGGAAAGGTCATAAAAATGTTGACAGGAGAGTGTGTATGTTTCAGCAGAGGCATGAAGGCTATTCGTACGATGTATTATTCCATAAATAACCCTATTCTATGTACTTTATGATTCAATAAAGAAATAACAATAAGATTAAAGGTTGTGTTTTCTATTTAATAAAAATCTTGTGTTAATTTTGGATCACCCTTTATAACAAATATACATTATTTTTAAGTAAAATTCCAACAATAATTATTTTGCTATATAAAGCCATTTTTACTTAACTTCAGATGTTTGGTTACATGATTTTGAATTTGTGTATAGCTCTTAACTTATTTTTATGGGTGAGATATATTGCATTTTCGATGACATTTCAAAATTTTACACTGAACGTTTCATTTTTAGCCGAAATTTGGCATGGAAAATTTTTTTGTAACTTTTGCTTTTTCGCCAAATTTAATAAAAAAAAAATCACTTAGAAATCCACGTCAGCTGGTTCAAAATGTATTCCTAAATACTGTAAAAATTTATTACAAAAAAGCTCAATGTTTACTTATATCACAATGCCAAATTCGATATAAAAAGCCTCATATACTCGTACATATGATCGTACATAGTTTTCATATAAAATTATGTGTAGCCAAGCAAATCAAACTTACACGAAATTAAGAACAAGTAGGTTTATCACAGTGTCAAAATTTAATTCGATATAAAATTAAATAAGTTACTACATTGTCGAGTCAACCATTACAGTAGTAGTGCTATAAACATATAGACGACGGCAGCCTACCGACTACAAACTACAAAAAGTAAAATACACACGTTTATAGGAATTATTTTGATAGCAATAGAGCTACACGACTATACGTCTACTTTTACTGCTGTAGCCAACTTAGGCTTATTTCTATTTTGTTTGGGTACAAAATTTAAAAAAAAATTTTAAATTTATAAAATTAAACTGCTAAAAATAAAAAGTACTGATAATCAAAAAATGGTAAAAAATTATTGTATTTGTTCTCGCGTTATAATAATCTTATATATAAAAATGAATGTGTGTATGTATGTATGTATGTTTGTTTGTTTGTTAGGCAGCTAAGCGGCTGCTAACGACAATTGTAGTCGTGTGGTCAGTAGCCTGCCGTTGTCTATGTGTTTACAACATAAAGACTTAAATTTAACGCGAGTGAACTACGTATAGATTTTAAATATCCCAGAGAACATTAATATTCTAAGTATTGTGTATAAAAGGCACAAGCTCGTTTCGGTAATATTGATTTCATTTGAAATATGTATCAGGTGCTTTTCAGCCGCATGAGAACTATCGATAACTATGGTTTTACAGCTGAGAATATCAAAATTTGTCGACATTTCAGTTTAGTAAGATTTGACAAGTAATCATGAATCGCTTAACGCCAGAACAACGCTTTTAAATTGTGAAAATTTACTTCGAAAAAAAATGTAATCGCGAAATTTATAGAGCTCTTCGTTCAGCTCATTTCTGGTTAAATGGCTACATAAATAAGAAAAATGGCCGTATTTGGAACGAAGACAATCCTTAAGCCGTTAACGAATCTCCATTGCTTACAATAAAATAAAATGTAAAATTTAATGTTTCTTAGAATGCCCGCATCATCGGTGGATATTTCTTTCGAAATGAGCAAAGAGCTGCCGTTACGGTGAATGGCGAGGGATATCGAGCCATGCTGACTAAATTTTTGTTTCCAAAAATTAATCAGCTAAGCATCAAAGACAAGACGACAAAACTTGCCACACAGTTTGCTAAACAATCAATTTATTGTAAAATCAATTTGGTGCCAATTTTCTTTCAAGCAATGGTCCAGTTCACTGGCCTCCTCATTCCTTCGGCTTATATATATATAATTCCCATAACATTCCATGAACGAACACGGGGACTTTTCTCAGTCAATGAGCTGCACCCGATTTTATTTTTAGAATCATTGAAAGTGACCTACAGTTTAACGCCAGATCCGAACGGCAAATTCATTAGAGAAATTTTCAATAGAAGTTATACTCATAACCACTTATTAGCTAATGTCATAAGGACATACCGCTGTTGAAAAAACTTTTTCTTTTTTTCAGATGGTCTAGCCTGGTATTAAACCGAGGACCTTCTGGTTGGCAAGTGGGTGTCTTACCTACCATAATAAAGCGTTTGGAGTTAACGCCTCTGGATTACTTTTTATGAGGCTATGATAAGTTGTGGTTTTGCGCCGACAAACCACCAACTCTTGAAGCATTGGAAGCGAGTATTCAAGCCACCATTTACCCTATACAGACAGATTTATTTGAAAGAGTAGTAAAAAATTGGAATGATCGAATGGACCATGGAACTCGTAGCCGCGGCGGACATATGAAGTGATCACACATAATGATTCCCACAATAAATTAAAATGGAATAGACGACAGGGCGGCTGTGATAGTAAGCAATATCTTACTATGGCTCCTGTGAGTTTTAGTTTTAAAATCACCTATAAATGTGGAGAACAACAACTTTTCCCTACTTTAAAAACTTATTTGGAAATCTAAAATGTTCCAATTTAACTGATCAGTCCGATCAGTGAAATCGTGGATTCAGATCCAAAAAGGTGATGCCCTTGACTGACCTAAATATAATCAAGAACGTCAGGAGATGGACGAATAGGAAAGTGTACGAGTCCGAAAAACAATACAACACAAAAATGGAATTAATAGAAGGAGTCAAACACACTTGGTCCACCAAGTGGAAAAACTCTACAGTCCAAATTCCAATCGAATTTTCGAGATTATTTCAAGAATTGATAGGAGTCTACTGCATAGAAATTTTAAAGCCATATATCAATCGGCTCAAATAATATCTATTTAACATTAACCGTAAGTAAAAGGGCGCACTGTTTGTTTTTAAATAATACAAATAACACCCGGAGAATAAATAATGGAGAGATTTACAACTGCACAAAGATTCAGGATAATAGAAGTTTGTTATTTCAATCAGCGTTCAATTATATTTTTTATTTGTTTGGCTTTGTTAATAAGCAGAACTGTATGCTCTGGGATTCTAAAAATCGACGAGCCATTCATCAACGCCAATTGCAATCCACAAAGTGTACAGTATAGTGTGGCATTACAACTGAAAATATCATTGGGCCTTACTTCTTCGAAATTGCTTTGAAACGAGTCCATTATTGTGAAGCTGAAAATGGGTGCCATTGAAGTCACATTATTTTCCACACTTAAGCTGCGGTCACATTTGGCAAATATGGCAACAGTTTTCGCCAACAGCTCTCGTTTTTGAGTTATAGCTAACTACTCTCATTTACTATTTCTACTTAGATTTTCGTTTTTTATTGGAAACTAAAATATATTTTCTTGATGTTTTAGTGTGGCTTCGTTAAGAAGAGGTTGTGTGCTTAATCCAAATTGTTTTTACTATACTTGTGGTGAATATATATTTGAAAACTATCGAAAACCTATATCGGACTTTGCGAATATAGCGAAATAACATTGCGTAATCAGAACAAGCCATGAGTATTTTTGATGGGCCACAAATTAGGCAGTTCTGTAAAGATCCTAAATTTCTCAAATTAATAACTGAAGTCCAATCCAAATCTTGGAATTGATTTGTTTTGGTTATTAGCAGTTTTCTAGGCAAAAAAAATATGCTACGAACATATCGAGCTAGTTAAATACATGCTATCGAACTAGGATGCAACATGAGCGTAAAACTTAACTTCCTGCACTCGCGTTTAGACCGATTTCCACAAAATCTGTGTGATTTAAGCGATGAGCAGAGTACAAGATTTGAACAGAATTTTCGGTCAGTGGAAGAACGGTATCAGGGAAGGAGGTGATTGCAGACTACTGCTGGCGCTTGCAACGAGATCTACTTACTAAACCATAAAAAAGAATTTGATAGTGTTTAGTAAAAATTTTGTATTAATTTTTTATATTTTTTTGCCAAAGCTATTAATCTTCATATATCAAAAAAAAAAAGCTGTTAGCAATCTCCCAGTGATTTGTTTAATAGTCAGAGCCATCGAAATACCCAATAACACCAAAAAAATTAAAGGAAACAAAACTTGTTTTGATTAGTTTAATAGTCCAGCATTGCGCTTAACCAACGTAAGATATCTCGGCCCCAAACGATTCCTTCCCTTCAAAATCGTATTTAGATATTATCCATGTCATTACAATTAATTTCTGAAAGTTTTATCAACCTAACTCAATAGGATCACATTATGTAAAAATGAGCGCAGTTTTAGTAAATGCAGATTCTTTTATATCCGGTGGGCCATCTATCAGTTTAAATTTGAACCAGCGGTTATTTCAAATCTGGCAATACTTATTCTATTCTGTAAAAAAATTCAGTATTTTATCTCCACTGAACCAAATGAATCGACTTCCACTTGAGCAACACTGGGATTTATTGGAAATCTATTTCCGAAACAAAGACAATGGGTCGGAAATTGCAAAAAATTCAAACAAACAAAATCAAAAAAATTTCATAAATAATCTTTTCGGATGAAGCTCATTTTTATCTTAGTGGCTACGTTAATAAGCAAAATTGCCATATTTTGGGCTCATAGAACAAAAACGTGGTCTTGCAGAAGCCCACTACGAGTGACTTTTTAGTGCGGCTTGTGAATATGAAAATGACGACTAACCATTATGGTAAATGGAAATGCCTTTCGCATCATGATAACCGATTTTTTTGTGCCTGCTCTTCATGGTATTGATGTGAATAAAGTTTGGTTTCAACAGGATGGTGCATCTTGCCGCAAATCTCATGCCACAATCGATTTATTGTGTCAAACGTTTGATGGCCGTTTAATTAGCCGAAATGGTGATGTCAGTTGGCCGCCAAGAAGCTGCGATTTAACACTGCTGGAATATTTTCTGTGGGGCGCCATAAAAAACAAGTGTTATGACGACAAACCAGGGACAATTGAGCTTTTGAAAGCCAACATTCGTATTGTCATTGCCGAGAAATGACTACATAAACTCCAAAATTGATCCGATCGAATAGGGTACTACGCAGCCAACTGCACAGTCATATGAATGGAATAATATTTCATTTCTAACCGAGACAATAGCACTTCACAACAAAAAAATAAATTTGGCAAAATTTCAAACATTTTTTGTTTTATTGCATTTTTAAATTTAAAATTTTAAATGGGCCACCCTGTATAATTGCCTTTCTGTTATTTCAATATTTCAATTTGATACTTTTTTTAAAGTTGTTTTGAAAGAACTTACAATGATTAAATGTTAAAGTTTAGCAGGAATTTTTCTGTTCAACTTCCAAACAAACACTTAGTTTTACACTCACTGCCAATGTAAGTTTTAAATATCCCAAAGATCATTAATATTCAATTGCCTACAAAAGTTACATATTTCAGATTTTATCTTTCTATAACATTTATTTTGTTTAAAATTTGATGAGTTAAGCTGTTCGAAAACATTAATTTATTTTATTAAAGATGATGTCAAAAACATAATTGTACAGTTTTAATTTTTAAAATCACTGTAATCGTTAAAAAAAATTAATTCAAATAAATTTGTAAAAACATTTTTTGCGTTGATTACTTAATTGTGGGTCTCACGACATACACTTACGAAATCCGCTGTGCCTTTTTTGTTAACAAAAGAAACCGTTAACTTACATTTTTGATATTTTTTCTCCTGTTTTTAAGATACAATTTTAATTTTTGTATTTTACATTCAACAACATTAAGAAATTTTGTTGCAATCACATTCCCCTACTTCTTTACGATGTTGGTTTTCTTTTGTGGTCCATTCGCACTTGATTTATATTGATGAATGTAGTAGCACAATATGAAACAAGAGTTGTTGTATTTCTTCTTTTTATGCTAAAAGTCTTTATTGTAACGAGCATTATGTGCAACATATGTTAAGTTTTGTACAAATGTACTTGAATTGTGGTAATTGTTGTACATTCTTTTAAATGTTTTTAACAACAAGTACCCTACATGCAATAAGGTATTTGGCTACCTTATAATTCATCATTCCTTATTCCTTATTCAGTCAAAACAGTGTATTTTCAAACGATTTAATTATCGGAAATAAAAAGGGACATTTGTTTTATCATGAAATTTTTAGTCCACTCAAAGGGACTAAAAGATTTTTGTTCAGTTTGTGAAAGAGCTGTTCAAATAAAAACAATACTTTAGCTAACATTGAATCTTAGCAAGAAAAACAAGCTGCGTAAATTGGATTTTAATTTATAAATAAAATGTTTAAAGGCTGAGCGTTAATCTTATTAAAGAAGTAATATTAATACATCATCGGTTTTGTCGTAGACGTGCAGGAAATAACTTCGAGTACATCAAGTTACCTAATACTAAATTTAATTTTAAAAATGTATATACAATTTATATAACTTTTGCATTAGATTTATCCAAAATTACAGTTTATATTAAACTGCGTTTCTATGTACATACCTACATACGTATTCTAGAAAAGCTTGACAATTCTGCCCCTCTACGAAAACATTATTATTCGATTTTACGCTTTCTTTCTCTTTCCTTCCTTTTTTTCCTTTTCCTTTTTCTCCTCTCTTTCCTTCCATTTTCTTTTTTTTTCTTTTCCAGTGAAAGGTCTTCCACAATGGACCTCTGTGGACTCTGGGTGGGGTACTTTTTGGTACTGCCTTTCATAACTACCTACCTTAACGCTAATAACACTTTGTCCACATTTTACACTTTTTTTCCGACAAGTGTAGCACACCATGGGGAATCCTAATTCGAGTACGCGGAACCCAGTAGTGCTAACCGTGTTTTTAGGTTAGCTCTTGTTTTCGAGATATGGCGTTATTTCGAAAAAACATTATTTCATGTAGCTCAAAATCGGTTTAGTTTATTGAACAAACTACGAAACCGAAATTTCACAATAAAATAACCTTTAACCCCTATTTCCCAGCCGATAAATGCACTAACCATCACTTTAAACAGCTGTGCACCTAAATATATATATATATATATATATATATATATATATATACATATATATATATATATATATATATATATATATACATATATATATATATATATATATATATATATATAAATATATATATATATATATATATATATATATATATATATATATATATATATATATATATATATATATAATGAACTTTACCTTACGCCTTAATTCAGAGTCTTTTACGAGAATAATTTGATATACTTTCATTTATGTACCTTTGGCAAACATTTTTGCAAACATCTCAAAATGGACTTATTTTCAGAAGAGTATAATAATTACAGTGGTGGAAGAAATAAGTGGGACACTCAAAAATTTTCTTAAATTAAAATTTTCTTAAATTTTTATTTATATTTAAAAAAATCAAATAAATAAAGTATTGTAACTGAAAGAAGTTCGTATATTTTCCATCTTACCCAACGATTTTCTTCAGACCATTTCAAGTTGTTCTAGTTATTGAAAAGAAATTAAAGCGGTCCGTATATAAAAAATTAAATTGGCTAAATGTCAAATGTTTCTATGCAATAATTCTCATTATTTTCATTTTATCGGGTGCGCCATTTAAAATTTAAATTATAAAATGTAATAAAAGAACAACATATTGAAATTTTACCAAATTTTTGTTGTTGCTGTGAAGTACAATTGAAATATGAAATATGGGCCAATGATGCCTCCGCTCCACAAGTTGCATCAAACAGTCACTTGCAGCGGGTGCATTGGCTTCTGTAAGACCACGCTTGGGCTTTCTGAGCCACAACTACGGCAATTTTGCTTATTAACGTATCCACCAAGATGAAAATGAGCTTAATCCAAAAAGATTATTTTTGAAATTTTTTTGATTTTATTTGTGCAATCAATATCCGACCAATTTTCTTTGTTTTGGCAATAAATTTCCAATAAATTTCAACTTTGCGCAAGCGTAAATCGATTCATTTGGTTCAGTGGAGATAATATACTGAATCTAGTGACAGAAAAGAATGACATAAGTATTGCCAGGTTCGAAGAAACCGCTGGTTCAAATTTAATCCGATAAATTGCCTACCCTATATGTACAGGGTGTCTAAAATTGAGGTATTATTTTATTTTAATTAAAAAGCCTTTTTTTATGTATTAATAATACTTTTGTTTCAGTTTATTATAAATAGGTTCCGGTAAAAAATGAAAAATTATGTTGGTCAAGTGAATCCCTATACTGGCTCGGCAGGCTTCAAATCTTTGAACCAAATTATCAATCACTTCTATCAATTAACTATAGCCAATGGTTGATATCTGCTCGATAATGTTGGTTTTAAGCTCTTGAGCTGTTGTGGGATTATTGCTGTACGCTTTCAATTTCAAAAAACCTCAAAAAAAAAAAAATCTGAAGATGAGAAATAATGCGATTTTTGAACTTTCCTATTTATATCTGGAAAACTTTTACAATTTTCAAAAAATGTTTTATCAATAAAAACTAGTTGTTCCTTCGTCTAGCGTTCCATATTAACTAACCGGAATGTATTTTGAATCTGAAAATAAACATTTTGAATAAAAATTGCAAGTAGTAAAAAAATGGTAGCAAAATTAAAATGATACCTCTATTTTGGCCACCCTTTATATATGTATATTTTTTTTCCTTTTTTGGCTATAGAACAGTGAGAGTTATAGTTAGGTAACCGATAGCACGGAAAAATCTACGAAATATTTTTTACCAGTAAACAAATGTTTAGCTTATATTTTAAAGAATAACAACTAATTGTCTTACTTCTAAGATTGATAACTAAATTATTATCTTTATTTTTATTACCCATGAAAAATACTCTTTATTCTGAGCAAACAAAAAATATATTTATTAATTCACAGCCCTTTGTTCCTAATATCTGGGTTATTTTACTTTGGAATTTCCCTTATTTACTTACATATCTTTTATATCATTATCAATAATTAGTTCTACGATATAATTACCCAAGTTTCCATATCTTTAAGAACAAAGAAAATTATAAACATTTTATCATGATTTTATGTATCCTTATGTAACCAGAACAAAAGTATAAAAAGCACTGAAAATAATTTTGCTCGGGCAGTAGATAATTGTACTCAAAGAAATAAAAACTAAAATGATTCAAGATACAAATGTGTATCTTGAACTTGTAAGTTTTTATATACCAGTAAAAGGGATACCTTAACTAGCACGTACGTTTGAGTAATATTTCTGCTTCACTATTAAAATATCACTCATACCTACGTATTTACATTGTAATGTTAGCACCACCACAAAATCCTGAAAATCGAGGTTTTTCAAATTCTCTGAAACATGGAATCATGGAATTGACATGCACCCAAGTGACTTAGTTTGAGCTCCCATAGAGCGGAGCCCTAACAGAGAAGGTATATCAATTCCTTGTTCTACTCAACCTGACAGCTCCTTAAACATTTTGAGAGTAAAGGGAAAATACTTCGGGGGAAAAATGAAAGTTTTTGGTTATAAACATATATTTTGTAGGGTATTTAAAAAATCTATTAATCGATTTACTGTGGAAATATTAAAAGTACTTTTAGCATTTACTTTGCTTCTTTAATTTCTGTGCTGCAAAAATATTTTTGGTCTCTTTGGTCAAAGGCAAAAATTATTGCATGCTTTACGGAAATTAACCGCATTTCATGATTCTCTTATGTTTTTTTTTTTTCTTATTTATATTTCATTTTCCATTTCCACTTGCATCTGTACGAAGTGCAGTGATTCTGGACGCCTTTATGTTTAATATCGTATACATGCATTTATACTGAAAGTCCACTTTTCCTTTTTGTTGTTTTACATCCTCTTATTGTGTTAAATGACTTTATTTGAAAATATGAAGTAAAGAAAATTATGTACTCGTAGTGTTCCCAAGAAATAAAACTCGGAAAACCAAAAAAAAAAAGAAAAAAATAAATAAATTCTGAAAACATTTAAATACTTGCACAGCAAGGACGAAGAAATTAATCACCCGTATCTAAAGGGAGTCATGAATTACGTTCATACAATATACCAAAGAGTCACATATAGAATGTGCAACACTTATCAGTAATTAAGAAATATTTATGTAATTGTAAAAGATAATTTCCGAATATACATACATATATATTTATATGTATATAAATAAATATTAAAAAAAAAATTCTTTTTATAAATGATAAAATTCTTTTAAAATGAAAGACCATTTACTTTTAATAGTTTGAATTTTTCTTCATATTTTATTACTGTAGAAATATGTGTACATATGTATCTGGGGTACAAAGTTGAAATACATTTAAAAAGTAAACATTTTTTTATATATATATTTTTAAACTAATTGGAAATAATATTGAATAGTAATACGTAAGCAAATAAAACTTTGGTCTTTTAAATATATAAAATATGTTTAAAAACCATAAAACTAAATTATTGTGATAATTTACAACTTTGATAGCTTTTTAGATTCTATACACCACCTGCAATACGTTGTGAAAATATATTAACTTTACATTGATTTTACAAACACACTAGCTTTACCACCAATCTGAGAATCAAAAACCTCTTCAGATATTTCTAAAATTCATTTTAACGCTTGTGTATGTGTCAAGGTACCCGAGTAAATTTTTGTACTTTAATTGCAGTTTTCTATGTACACAGAATTCCTAACATTTGTATACATTCATTTTTTATATTCACCACATTTGTGTCTCAGCTTGGGAGGAAGTGGTAAATCAATTTATATTTTACAATCTTAACAGGGTGACAGGGTACCCGGGTACCACTATATAAAATGATTTTGTACGCTTTAATTTTGCTTTATAGATTTACAAAAATAAATAAACATGATAATTCGTATCTATGTTTATGAGGCAGCATATGTCAGAAATATTTTGTTCCCACCAGTGTACGGTGAATTTAACGTCTGGACAAGTTGCAGAGAAGAGAAAAAATTATCTGTAGTTATATTTGTGTGTGCCACTGTGGTATGGTAGGTAAGAACATGCCTAACAACCAGAAGGTCCTCCGTTCAATACCAGGCCAGACCATCTTAAAAAAGCAAAAGTTTTTTGACAGCGGTATCACCTCATAACATTAGCTAGTACCTGGTTATGAATATTACTACTATTGAAAATTTGTCTAAATGCATTTGCCGTTCGGATCCGGCGTTAAACTGTAGGTCCCTTTCATTGAGTTTAAAAAAAAGAATCGGCTGCAGCTCATTGACTGAGAGAAGTTCCCATGTTCCTTCATGAAATGTATAGACTAACTACGTCAAAGACTACTTTTTCGCCTATATATCTTTGGCGATCAACATCTGCTGGCTTTTCCATATAAAATTGGCTTTAGGGAGGGTACGAATTTCTCGAGCCAAACGCTGCGAAAGATTTTTATGCCAATACTTTTCTGACTTCGATGGCATTTATTGTGTGAACATTTATACTCCAATAATTGTTCATCAATGGTAATACTTTCGCTTGGCTTGTAACTTTTAATTATTTTCTCCTGAAGTATGGTCCAAATGCTTCTAATAACAGCAGATTTATCAATTTCAATACGCTTTGCTCGAGTTTGTTCGCTATCAAAGCGAACAAAGCGTAAAGGTAATCTAAATCTAACAAGGGACATTGCTACACGAAATATTGGTAAATGATTTGGTTTCAATAAAATAAGTGATAAACGCTCAGAGCTTGATTTATGTATTCCTAGAAAAGCGTCCAGCTTTTTCTGTAAATTGTACATATAAATACTTCGTTTGGTAAATGTTCGCAAGAATTCGAATACTTTATTTTCAGGTTCATTTGTATTCTTTCTTTCTGTTTTGCCTGGTTTAAGGCGAAATTACGTTTCACCTTTACCACAAAGTTAATTGTTAATTGTTAATTTAATTTTCATGAAGGTCATCAGAAGTCATCATTAGTCTGTATACTTCTACACAGCCTTCTTGTTTTGCAGTTACTGAATCTCCGCTTTTGAATTAATGTTACGCTAAACAAAACATTTTTCTCGTTTTAACATGCAGCTTTCGCATATATGAATAATATAATAATATGAAACTGCATATATTCTCTGTGTGGTACCCGGGTGTTTTTTTTTTTGTCACACACATAAGAGTTAAATACAAAATTGTAACGTATCCGAAAAACAAATATCAATTTTAATATTTACAACATAGAAAAAATTAGTTATTATGCAGTTTTTAAAAACTAAAATGTATTTCACATACGACAATGAGTTTCAAGGTTGTGACCACGGCAAACTTACAGTCTGTTTCTAGGTGAAGAGCGTAAGAAAACGTTCGACTTACAAGTTGAGTGACTTGTCAGTTTATATGTAAAACAGAAACAAAGCACTCAATCTTTGCTAGAGATTTAAATGAAAATATAAAAGTCACTCAAGTTGTTCGACGAACGTTTTCTTACGCTTGTCATCCAAAAACAGGCTGTTAATTTTGTTGAACGTACTGTAAATTTTAGTTAAGATAGCATTATGATTTAGGCCTGCCATTTTAAAAGAAACATCTGTAAGATAGTAAGAATCGATGGCAGCTAATGTGTATAATAAAACCCTAAAGAAAAATTTTAAGAAATCCGCGGAAATAATGAAATTAGGATCGATTCCCTTCTAATAGGACAACAATCCTGAATACACATAATGCATTGTAAGGTAATTTTTTGAAAATAAGTAAACCTAAATATGGTAATGTTTGTCTGAATGATCAAACTTGAACTCTATTTATAAAATATCATCAGTTCGGGACATTAAAATATCTTTAAATAGTATAAAAAAGCCATAAGCTTGTCGACAAGGATACAGGTTCAATAATCAAGAATACCTTGAGAACCATTTACCAAGTTGGTCAAAAGTATACCGAAACGATTTCGAAGTGCCATTAAAAGTAAAAAAGGTACACGATACAATTAAAAAGTAGTTATAATTTTGTGTAGAAGTTAATTTCATTTCATGTCTTCGATTTTTATAATTTCAATTGTCGCACGTAAAAAATACTTTAATTTATAAAATATCTTCAAATATTAATTTTTTTCTATGTTGTATATATCAAAATTAATTTGTATCTTTCAGATACGTTACTGTTTAATATTTTAAATGAATTTTGGAAACATCTGAAGTGGTCTTTAATTCTCAGCAAAATGATTATATCATTTACAAATTTATACTTTGAATTGTTGCCTGGTGTATGTATGAGTATTATAAATGGGAAATAAATTCCCTTTTTTCCTAATCCTATCCGCCCATCTGTCTTTATAAAGAAAATGCTAAGACGACTTTTAACGAAAGGTGTCAAGCCTATTCTTCCTGTCAAATTAATTATTGATCTTAATGTGGCACTCGGTAAAAAGATAGCGTATTGAAACTTTGCAGACTCCTTATATCAGGTGGGCGGTTAATACATATGTCATTCTGTTCTGTCATAAAATTCAGTATATTATCCTCACAGAACGAAATGAATCGTTTTACGCTTGAGCAACGTTGGGATTTATTGGAAATTTATTTCCAAACCAATGACAAAAAGACTCATTTTCATCTTGTACGTTAATAAGCAAAATTTCCGTATTTAGAGCTCAAAAAATCCTAACGTAATCTTACAGAATTCGATGCACCCATTAATTGTTTGGTAAGGCTTGTGGATCGGAGGCATCATTGGCCCATATTTCTTTGAAAATAAGGACGGCGCAACCATTCCGGTCAATGGAGACACCTATCGCAATATGATAACCGATCTTTTTTTGCCCGCTCTTTATGGTATTGATGTGAACGATGTGTGGGGTTAACAGGATGGTGGAACTTGCCACAATCGATTCACTGCGTCAAACGTCTGATAGCCGTTTATTTAGCTGAAATGATGATGTCATTTGGCCGCCGAGAAGCTACGATTTGACACTGTTGAACTATTTTCTGTGGGGCGCCGTTAAAGACAAGTGTTATGCCGGCAAACCAGAGACAATTGAGTTTTTTTAAGCCAACATCCGTGATGCCATTGCCGAGAAATGACAACATACACTTAAAAAAGTTCTCGAAAATTGGTGCGATCAGTTCAGAACAAAAAATAAATTTGGCAAAATTTTAAACCGTTTTTGTTTCATTGCATTTTAAACTACTATGGCACAAAAACACTCTATTTACCCTCTATTAGTTTCTTAAAGTGCAATTTTTAAAATGTACTTTTGCGCTACATATGAATGTCAGGAAACAAAAATCATACGCTATAATAATTTCGTTAGCTAGATCTGTCTGTGTCCCTAATTTAATGAAAATCGAAATGTTAGTAAACAAAAAACATTGTTTTCAATAGAATAAAAAATGTAATTTTAGAAAAAAATTCACTCATATTTCCCGTTTCCGCCAATTTTAACAACTCCTTGGCGCAATTTTAAAAAATTTACACTTTCATTAGCGAGATCTATTTGCGTTTAAAATTTAAACATAATTTGCAAGGTTAAAAACGTTTTAAATAGCAGCGAAAAAGATCGACAAATTTTTCTTTAGCTGGAACTATCTGATTTCCAAATTTTTGAAACAAACTTACAAAGAAAACAAAAATATATACGGATAATTACTGTCTGGGTTCATTGTCACGTTTAAAGTATTAGTCAGTTTCAATACCTAGCTTTTGATCACTGCTTCGAATTAACTTAAAATATATTCAAATAACGTGTTTGTTTGGAAAATACGAGTTCTCTGACCCCAGATGTCCTACCACAGGGTAGTCTAAATATGCTTTTCTAGCAACTCTCTTTGACCTTCTGGTCGCATGTTAAAACATGTCCATCCTATTTATATACATATAACAAATATAATCTTATCAGAGAAGATAACCTTTTCCCAAACAATCTGCTTTCTTAAGCATGTGTTGTTTAGCAAACAAAAGACGTTTCATTTGGTTTTTTACTGCAAACTGTAATAACATTAAGCAACAAGCAATAATACCTTTGATGTTTAATATACTTTTCTGATGCGCTATGCTCACCTAACTTCAAAAATCATCAGCATTTCAGATTCTATGGATAAGTTTTTTTAGAATTTTTTTCAAAACTGTGAGATTTTTGAAGAGGCTGCTTCATACAATAACTTTTAAATGACCCAATCGAATTCGTTAAACCATATGTTAAAAATTCCAAATTAGATCACCTTTAAGTCATTATAATATCATTTTTTAATAAAAGCAATACATTTGGGGATATCGAGGAACAAATTATATATATTTTTTTTATTATGATATTTTTGATTTCTAAAAATTCACAAAAAATAGAAAACAGCAAATATTTACAAATTTTGCTATTTATTCAAAAAGTTCCATATAATATGTATAAAATAAACCATAATTCGTGAAAATCGATTGGTAAATACAAATTTTATTCTCAAAAAAGTGTAAGTACCTAGTTTTGAAAATAAAATGTTATTGTTGTAATTGTATGTAATGGGTGTCGTATACGCGATGCTAAAAAAGCGTTTGTTTATATAAAAGTGTGGTCAAATCCGAATCTAGATTTTTTTAAATTGAGTACTTGCTGTCGTAGATTAAATGATGGGTTGATTGGTTATGTCAGCATGGAAGGCTAAGTCGTAGAGTAGGGCATTTTAAAACATTTAAATGTCTGCATTTTTGCTACAATCCTCTTGATTGGAAAAATTTCTATATCCGATTGAAGATTAAGGAAAACGCTCTAAACATTTTCCTCGACTAAGCCATCTAACCTCCGTAAACGTTAACACAACAGCATAATCTGCATCTATTTCCTTTAGAAACGCTATAAGTTTTCTGTGAGAAAGTGTGTTGTAGTCTCCTCTTAGGCGGTTAATTATTTTAACGGCTGTTTTCGTTCATTCTTTAAGATCTATACTTTTTGAAAACAGTGCTTGTTGGTGTATAATGCAATGAAACGTGCGTACACTTATTCTTGCTTTTAGCAAATGTCCTACGAAACCCTGTTTTCGCCCAACCATTACTGCAGCCATATCAGTGAAAATAGCATATAGCTTTCCTTTTTCTATTAGAGCTAAAACATTTTTGCTAAAAGCATCATAAATAGCTGCGCCAGTGACACCTCCATAAAAGGACTCGACTTTTAATATCTCCTCAAATAAGTTAAAAAAATTATCAACCACTCTTAAGCAAATAATCATTTGACTATTATCGGATATGTCAACGCTGTCATCAAAACACACGGACAAGTATTTAGCATTTTTTACACGTTCTGTCGTTTCCCATTGCATAAATAGTCTATTATTATCCGTCCGGCGTGCTACTGTTTCACGAGATAAAGGCATTTAATTTATAATATTCCACATTTTTGTCCCTACTTCTCAAAACAAATGCGTTATGGATAAGCATTATTCTTTAAAAGAAATTTCATCTTCAAAAGGGCGACATTTGTTTTACTTAAGCTAAACTAATAATATATGTAACTTTCACTTGACTATCAGTAGTGCAATCTAAAGAACTACTCGCATGCCTACTTTGAACATAAAGATTTTTAGCTTTTTTTTTATTACAATTTATTATTTTGATATGAAAATATAACAAAAAATTGTTTAAGGAATTAAAAAAGCAATATCCAAAATACAGTGTAATATATAATTTAAAAGACTATGTAATAAATATTAGCGGTATAGTTGAGTTTGGTATATTTAAGAGAAAGATTTTGGTAAATTTTTTTTTCCTTTAGCAGCACTGGTTGTAATATTTACGAAGAGATTAAAACAAACAGCCTAAAAACTTTGTAATCTGAATAATATGGATGAGCGTCGCTGTTCTAAATACATTACATGAAGTAACAACGTGTTTTTATTATTAAGACATTTTTTAAAAGTGGAAAAGTTTTCAAGGAGTAATTAGGAAATTAAGAACAAAATTCGTTAGTGAAAATGCTCCAACAAATCGTGCGTTCAAGCTGACGGTTGAGAATTTTGAAGTAACTGGATCCGTTTATGATAACATAAGCATAATTTATCAATGTAGTGGTCGTCCAACCGATAATATAGCAGCTGTGAGCAAGTACAAGTGTTGAAAAAAATCCAAAAACATTCACTTGTATTCGTTCGCAGCAATTAAATATTAAACGATCCACATTGTACAATATTTTGCATCGTGATCTCCATTCAAATGCTTATAAGATCCAGCTGACCCAAGAATTAAAACCAGGTGATCACGTATTACGTCGGCAATTCGTTTCTTGGGCCATCGAAAAACGAAAAGAAAATTAGATATTTTTTAGCAAAATAATCTTTACCGACGAAGCCCATTTCCAGCTCAATGGCTATGTGAACAAGCAGAATTGGGGTAAAGAGAAACGACAATTACATACATCCACAAAAATTGTGTAGTCAAGAAGAAACAGCGGACCAGATTTTTTTGAAAACAAAAATGGAAATGCGATTACGATCAATGTAACTTGCCATAGGGCTATGATTCGAAGCCTTTTGTGGCAATAAATTGATGAGACGTAGAGAATATGTGGTTTCAACAGGATGGTGCCACTTCTCACACAGCAAAGGAAACAATAGATCTTATGAAAGAAAAGTTTGAAAATCGCATTATTTCTCGTAGAGGAGAAGTCAAGTGCCACATTTGGGGCAAGAGTTATCTTAGAGCAACTATTACATCCACAAAAAGTTACAGTTTGGTATGGTTTGTGGTCCGGAGGAATCATCGGACCATATTTTTTTGAAAACGAACATGGAAATGCGATTACGGTCAATGTAAATTGCCATAGGAAGATGATTCGAAGCCTTTCGTGGCAATAAATTGATGATTAAGACGTAGAGAATATGTAGTTTCAACAGGATGGTGCCACTTGCCACACAGCAAGAAAAACAATAGATCTTTTGAAGTTTGAAAATCGCATTATTTCGCATAGAGACAAAGTAAGTTGGCCACCAAAATCGTGCGATTTGACACCTTTCGATTTTTTCTTGGGGTTTATTGAAATCGAAAGTGTACAGCAATAAGTCCACAACAGTTCAAATTTTTAAAACAACAATATCGAACAGACATCTACCATTGAACAGTTTATTGGAAAATGTTATTGATAATTTTGGGATATTATTGGGAGCCTTTCGACCTAGCAAAGTTCTTTTTTGCTTAATGTTTAAATTTCGCGGGCATTATTTTGCTTGTTTACTTTCCTGTGTTTCTTACTTTTTGTTTGTTTTCTATGCTTAAAACGAATGACGAAAAAAACCGATAACCTAATTAGGAATCACAAATTTTTAGTAATTTACAGGGTAATTGGAATTGAATTACTCACAGTTTGGTTCATTTGGGTTATATAATTACGCATATAATTGCGGGCTGAATTATGAATGAATGAGCGAATTACTAAAAAGCTTTGTCAAGTGAACATGGTATTATTTTGTTTGTACTCCCTTTCAATGTAGTTTTGTTGACACATATCGTGCTAGCATAGTCGTAGTGAACCATCGTGACAAAAGCTAACAATGGTAAATCATTGTTGTATTTATTACATTTAATTATTTAGCTATTTTAGGACTAAAAGTGTTAGTAAAATGCCAAATGACATGTATGTATGTAAGTTTGCTTGTGCCTCATTTACAGCTAAACGTTTAAGCCGACTTTCACAAAATTTTTACATTATCACTCTGTTAGTTTTAAACGACTTCTGTGACTTCTTTCTGTTCAATCGAGTTCAAAAACCATTACGAGAAACGCGTTTCAGCAGCAGAGAGGAAATAATGGAAAAATCGCAGGAAGCACTAATGGACATAGCGAAAACCGAATATACAAAATGCAAATGTCAAGCTATAACGTTAAGACTTAGCGAGAATATCAACAACAGATATACAAACTTAACAAAAAAAAATAATTGTTAACTTTCAATTTCCATTTTTTGCTTAATTTGTTTAAATATTTATACACATACATAAGTACATATTTTATTAAAAGCATTATGCACACATTTAATGTTATATATAACAGAGTTTACTGACATCGCAAAATGAAAAAAATGGTCACAATAACTCAGTACTTTTAACACGTGAATTATTAAATTTTTTATATAAAATATTTTTCACTTACATATATTACTTTCGTTAAAAATTTAAAATAAATTTGAAATAAAATAAAATATATATACATATTTATATTCTACATCAAAGAGGCAAAGAAGAGTTTTATTCGACTGTAGTTTTTTCAAAGAGACAAAATTCGAACAACTAAAAAAATATGGACAAAATAAAAGAAAACACGAATTGGTAACGTTGCATAAAACAATAAATTATTATTTTTTTTTATTTATTATTTTTTATGACAGTCAGAAAAAACAATACACAAAAATCATTTTTTATTGCTTGTGCATATATCTATGTATGCATGTATGTAAGTATATGACGACAATATTTTTTGTTATATACTTGCTTTATGATGTTGGTACCAAATCTAAAAGTACTAATTGACAATTAAAAGAATTTTGAAATTAAATAGAAACACGAATATTAGTATGTAGCTTAACATAAAAAAACAAAAATATGTGAGGTAGCATAGTTGCTCCTAGGCTAGGTTTACTTACGAATACACCCAGTGCTTATTAACACATGTTATTTCTATCACAAGTATATTATATAGATCCCCAATAAAATGTCTTGTAATTATTAAGATAGACTCTTACGATCTAATTGTGGATCCACACACCTTTACTAAGCCAATTAGGTCTATATTTTCCACACGTTATTTTACTCGCCCACAAAAGCATATATATCATATATTAAATGAGTATATACTTCTGCAGAAGGACTGATAGGCTCTTAATACATAGCATACAAATTTAACTCTGGCAGCCTACCCATATTTTCTACTGACTTTTCTATTGTATTTTCTTTTTCATGTACCTTCATGACAAGACGGACGAACAGTGATAAGGATAGGGTGATATGTGAATTTATTCCGGACGTTACATTCGTACGGGAATACCCAGACTTTGGCTTCAGTTTGTGGTTCATATTAACGGGATTTTTCTCTTTCAATGCAATTGCATCAGATTGGCCAGACTGAATCTGCGGACTGTCGGTGTGGGCGGGGGATTAAGGACTTGAGGCATGTACTGACTTCATGCCCGGACTATGAAAACGTTAGGAATTTTGATAGTATGGGTATTACTCATAGGGTATTTAGGCGTAGAAGGACAGCACTGTTAGCGGAGGTTGAAACCGCACCGTCATCTTATAGGTCTCCTAACCAGCCTTTTTTAGCTCGGTTGCCGGTGGTGTGCTGATAGTTGGTTTTTGCTACTTACAGTTTGTTGTTTGCTGCTTGGTGTTTGCGGTTTTGAGATCGTAGCTAGCGACAATGTTATGGTGTTGTGTACTGATCTATCCTCGACCGGTTGTGTTTTTGTTATTGTGTCCGTAGAGCACGGTGTCTCTTTGAGTTCTCCCGTGAGGATGGCTCCGTTTATTGTTGTGTTGTTGAGTGTTTTATGTTTGTTTTTCTTCATCCGAAGTTTCGTTCGGGACTTACACTAGTAGTAGCATTTCTGCTACGAAGCCTGACTGGAGGCTTAATTCTGGTACCAGCCCAGGGACTTAGATCCTGCCTGACTATGGTGTGGACTCCTTGTGGGAGCAACGTGGTGATTGTGGTTCAGACCCAAATGCGGAGAGAGCTATGCTGTCTCAGTGTAAAGTTACATTTTAAACCAGGTGTCATGGTTTAAAGATCGGTAGGAGTTTAGAGAGTGTCCGACACCTCAACAAGGTTGAGGTCATGTCCAAATAACATGGCTTCGGATTGGTACTTACTAGTGATATTAATCATTACTAGAGCAGGTACTCACATAAAGCGACTCACTTTATGCACTTTTATGAGTAATATTATGAAAAATATTAGTAAGTAGTAAATAATAATGCACTGTTATAAAGGAACTTAAAAGAAAAAGTAATAATATGGAATATGTTTTATAGATCAGAAGCACGCAGCTTTTTTTCCAAATCTATGTATGTAACACGATTTTTAATATCTTTTAGGATACTCAGCCACCCAAGGGTAGAGTTCCAGGCATAATAGGCTGAAACGAAATAAAATGAGGTGTTCGTTTCAAATTAATATGTAAGTTAAAAATTTAAATAAAAATACCATCTAAACATAAAAATTGAAGCGGCTTTCATAGCAAGCTGAGAAAATGCATTGTCCAGATTTGTTAGTCGAAAATGCATGTAATTTTTTTTTCCGTCAGTATATATGTTGCTTTGTTTCAGTTTCTTTAATCAATTTGATATTTATTTATTTATTTGTTTATATTTTTTTAAGCTACGATTAAGTAGATGATTAATCCGCTGTAGCTTCCTCCATATGATTTTTTTGTATAGTGGTGAAGATCCTTGCTAAATGGTGGTGATCTTTACTTTAAAATTACAATATTTTCCCAGTAGGTGGCGTGTTTTTCCTGATCATTCGTCTGATATTTGTCTTCATCACCAGAGGTATGCGGGAAGGTCAGGGGGGCTTTTTTCTTTATTTTTTAGATGGAGCTGTCTGGAGGGAAGTTGAAACATTTTTTTATTATTAAACATTCGAAACCACAATTAAATTTTTTCTTCGTAATGTCCTCTGCTGGATCTCGAACCTGTGTCGTTTGTATTGTTATGCGTGCGCTAACATATATATATATATATATATATATATATATATATATATATATATGTATATATATATATATATATATATATATATATATATATATATATATATATATATATATATAGAATCGGGTGCAGCTCATTGAATGAGAGAAGTCCCCGTGTTCCTTCATGGAATTAATATATATATATATATATATATATATATATATATATATATATAATTATTAATTATATATATATATATATATATATATATATATATATATATATTAATATATATATATATATATATATATATATATATATATCCGATTCTATCTTTAGACTTATTGAAAGTGACCTACAATTCAACGCCGGCTCTGAACGGCAATTATATTAGAGAAGTTTTCAATAGTAGTAACCAGTTACTAGCAAAAGTTGTGAAGTGATACTGCTGTTGAGAAACTCTTCTTTTTCAGATGGTCTAGCCTGGTATTGAACCGATGACCTCCCGGTTGGTAAGCGGGTGTCTTACTAACCATACCACAGCGGCACACAAACCGAATTATTAAGTTAACCCTAATCTTACCCACACAAAATTAATTTTGTGCATAACCTTGAAGTAAAAGCATCTAAGTGTTGTTCATAGAATTTCTAGAGCATTACCTTGGTTTTATGGATATTCGGCTTCGGCGTTGATTTGGCTGGTTGACCGAGTCTTACATAAGAATTTTGCGCTTGAGTTTATCGCAATGTATCAATTTGTCATCACCAGTAAAAATACGCTTCTTTCTGTAGCGTTCAATCATCATTTCCGACATGCAAAATCGACTTTCAACGTCTCTCGACTTCAATTCATATGGGAGCCAATTTCCTTGCTTTTGAATAAATCCCAAAGTTTTTAAACGTATGGAAATGGATTGTTGTGTGGCTTCCAATAATAATGAAAGTTCTTCTTTCGTTTGACAACAAAATTCGTCTAATAATGCTTCCAATTCCTCATCTTCAAACTTTTTCGGGTGGCAGGCCTCACCTTGTCTTCTGTGTCGATATCACCACTTTTGAATCGCTCAAACAATCGTTCATCGTTTTTGTTTAGTGGGTGTATATTGACCGTAAGCTTCTACTAACAATCGATAACTTTTAGAAGCCGTCTTTTTTCAAATGAAAGAAGGTTATCACACTTGTCTCCAAAACATCTTTTTCACAAAATTCGACATTATTATAGCGATTGAAAAAAATATGTGTTTACCCTTTGGTGTCTATCGAATACTAAATTATAATGACAGATGTTTACCCTCCAAAATACCATATTTGTTATAATTGACACAAACCATATGTGATAGTTATGGCATATAATGTCAAAATCGACATTATTAACTTGTACACCCAATATTAGTTTTCTCTAAAACGTGTTACGTTTAGAAAATTCAATCGTTGTAAGTAGACCAGTTGGTGGTTTAGCTGTTCAAATCGTCTGTTTCATCTGCTATACGTCTTGAGTTCCGATTTCAAGATTTTAATCGACCTGCCTTCTCCATGTATATGAGAGTCTACCAACACGCCTTGTGTCCTGATGGTTCCAATCGATATCCATTCTGGTAACGTCGTCTGACGGTTTTTCTTAGTATATGCCAAATCCAGTCTGAATTGGGATTTGATGGGTGGTGTTCCATTGATCAACAATATACGTAGGATTTTACAGTTTTGAATACTATTGGTGTCATTTGATGCAGCATTCTAAGATTCGCTACCATACAATAGTTTAGACTTTCCATTGAAGCTAGAGATAGAAAGCGTTGTGTTATTCGACGATGGGAGAAACGCAACATCTGGTTTTGCAAGCCAAATGCCTGCCTTGCCTTGCCTAGTCTGCACTTTATGTCTTAAGATGAATTTGAAGAAGGAAAGGTTATTTTCTAAATTCATAGATGCGCATCGTTTTGGTTGTTTTTGAATTTTCACTCACACTCTCGTAGACATTTCTTTCACCATTCTTCGTTTAAAC